>JAGFMF010011914.1:4878410-4931313 GCA_019455555.1 Galemys pyrenaicus | reverse complement strand
GGAGGGACGGAGGGAGGGAGGGAGGGAGGGAGTCACACACAGAGACACAGGGTGAGAGAAAGGGGTTCTCCAAAGAAAATCCAAGAATGAGTCTCGAAGGAAGGGGACTGAACGCTAGAAAGAGAAACCCCCAAGCGGACAAGCGAGCGCAGAAGCAAGCCTTTGCAGAGAGTGCCTGCACTGCCTTTGACATCCCTGGATCTCCCTGGGCCTCTCACTATTGGAATGTGTCTAGAGTGATGCCAACTAACCCTGCAGGGGGCGCCAGTGGGGTCAGGGCCGAAGCCCAGTGCCGGAGTGGGCTGTTCAGCCAGCACCTGGTTCTGCTGCTGGCCTGGGTTTCAGACGCAGAGCGCAGAGCGGGGTTTCCTCTCCCACAGGCTTCCTTTGGCTGGGAATTTATCACATGTCTGGGAGTGAAACAGACCCCTAACCTGGAGGCGAAGCGTGGCCCCGGTGACAGAGCCCTGTCGGGGACTGCAGCCCCAGCTGAGGTCCCGCCGGCTCCGTGCCCCCCCCGCCCCCGCCCCCCAAGGATTGCTCTCTCCTGCTGCCCGAGCGTCTGGGTCCAGGGTAAGTGCATCATTACTACAATTAAAGAATCGCTCATGCGTTGACCGGTGAGGGGAAAACAGGTCCCCAGAGCCCCAGGCTCCTCCCGGATGGCTCCCTTCTCTCAGGCAGGTGCTCTGATTAAAAGGCTTCACTAGTTGATTTCATTAGGCGTCACTGTAGGTATTGCCCGAGACAAGAATCCCTCGACATTGATTTTGTTGGTGGCTGCAACCCTAAACTTGAAGGGATGGCCAAAAGGTAATTCACTCTCTAAGCTTTGCTCAATCCTGACCCATTATCAATTGAGTTGAAATATGTCAGCACGGTGAGATATTGAGTGTATTATCTTTTTTAGGAGGGTTCGCTGAGTGAATAACACACATGCATTTACCTTTCTAAGTGCTGTCCAACAGACTTATGATTTATTGATCGGTAGCGCCCTCATTCACAGCGAGATGTTCTCCAGGACAGTGCATATCCCGGGGTGGGCCTGGGCTGGCCTCGGGAGAAGAGGTCACCTCTAGGGTGGGTGTCCCCACCGCCTCAACAATGCAGTGCTCTCAGCGCCTCTAGCCTGTGGGGGAGATCTTGCCAGCCACTAGGGTGTCTTGGCTGGTGAGAGCGTGAACTGGGGTACCCTTCCTGGGGTGCTGAAAGATGCTGCGAGCCAGCAGTGGTCTAAGAAGGCATCAGACACTTTGAACTAAAGACGAGGACACGAGAGACTGAAATGGGATTGAAACAGAAAAGGCACAAAGCCTAGGAGAATGGCAAGAGGTTGGCCAAAATAGAATGGAAGTTCTGACTTTGATGAAAGCAGGCTGAAAATTTAGGACTGAAATTGTCAGGGGGAAAGGTAGCTTTGAATGAATTACACAAATGGGTGTATAGACTTTCACCCCCACTTTAGACTACTAGTGTTTTAAAACCACAAATTTAATAAGATAATTGTTAAAGAGTAAATCACTGGGAACTGAGGGTGGAGTTAAGCAGCCAGGCTGGCTATAAAACTAGAGAGGTGAGCCTTTTTTTTGGGGCGGGGGGAGCTATTGCTTTTCCTTTAGAGCTTCCTTTTCTTTTGGAAGCCATCTCTTTTCCTTTGGAGCTATTTTTCTTAATTTAAAGCCAGCTTTTAACGTGCCATTGCTTAAAAAATTTAATAGGATATTTATAAATTTGTATTTTTCTCTTTCACTTAATATTATTACTATTTTATCCCCCCCCCTTTTTTTGTAAAATAAAACCTGTTAATAACTTTTGTTACATATACCTAAAGTTGGGACTTATTATAAAAGTTTTCTAAGCGCTCGGGTAAAAGACCCAGTGAAGAAAACCCATTTTATATTAAAGATGCCCTGTAACAGTTTGGGACCCAACGAGGTTGGCGGTCCTTTGCCGAGCGCTCCATTCTGCTGGCTGCAGGGACACCGTGCTCCCTCTAGTGCTCCTGGCACTCCTCCAGTGTCTTCGAGAAGGACTTTGAGGCAACACCCTCTTTGTTGCCCTGACCCTTGCTTCCGCTCTTTCTCCACCGCCATCTCCACATATACCCCATGTTCTTGTGTCTTTGTCTTCCCTCCTCACAGCTTCATCTCTTTGACTGCAACTAACCCTGCTATTTTCACTTCTGGTAGATTGTTGATTAGCACTCTGGGTTGTAGGGAATATGAAGAGTGATAGTGAGAACAGTGCCCAAAGAAAACAGACAAGCAAACCTAAACTTACAGTACACCAAACGATCAAGGCCAAGGTCAAGGGCAAAGTTGGCCCACTGGAAGGCTGGTGGGCTTGTTCACATGGCCCCATTCCCCCATTCACACCCATCACCCATTCTTGTATTCATGTTCATTGGCCAGTGAAGCAGACACCTCCATAATGGTGGCCTTGGTGACAGTTTGGGGGTCCTGAAAAAGTTCTATCTTTTTGTTGTTTACCTAGCCTTCATGATGACCACCTGCCTTCTCGTCCGGCTTCCTCTTTTCCATCCAAGGACAGCGTCCTCTTTTCCATCCAAGGACATTCAAGGTACTTTTCTTTCATCTGCCTCCTCCCTCACCTGTAGATGTTTCTAGTGCTTTGGTCTGGCTCCAGGGCAAGGCGGCCTGTGCATTTAGGAGGCATAATTTTTCTGATGTGCTTGTGCCCTTATCAGCGCCCATGCTCCCCGCACTGCAAGCCTTATCAGCACGGCTTGCAAAGCGCTTGTGTTAGGAGCAGCCTCAGATGAGAGTGCTGTGTTGCTACAAAGCCTTCAGATGATGGAGTGGCTGGTGCTGAAAGACGTATCAAGATAGCAGGAATCCTGAGAATGTTCTCCGCGAGATTAAACGGCAAGAACAGGTCAGGCCAGGGACCCACAGGCGAAATGTTCAGGGCGAGCAGAAATACACAGCTGGGAAGGCCTTTGTTATAACGGGCCCAATCCCTTCCACGCACAGGGGGACTCAGCAAGGGTCTCATGTCGCATACGAGCAAACTGAGCTTTCAGGGATTTTGCCATTTCTGCAGGAGGCTGTGCCCTTGTGGGCCCTTGAACCTGAACCTGTGGAGGTCTGTGGGTGACCTGGGGGTTAGTTCTTCTTCCCAACAAGGGTCATGGTGGGAGGGAGGGTCAGCGAGAGCGGCGGTGTCCGAGGCGCTCCAGGTCACCACCCTCCAGTCCTGAGGCTGCAGAGAAGCCAGGCCCTGCCCTCACATTGCGGAGACCTCCGCTCTCAAGCCCATCGTCGGTGTGGTGCCCCCCAAACGACCCCCCACCTCCCCACCCCCGCCAACCACCCGAGAATGCTTATGAAGCTGGGTGGGTAGGGGCCTGGCATTTGGTCGCCTCTCCGTCCCTGCAGGCTGGGTAAACCACAGAAAGATAGAATTCCACCCGCATGTGGGCCTTCGCGGCCAGAGGTGGTCTGGGGAGCCCAGACTGGGGAGTCGTATTGGTAAACACGACTTCTATCAGACATGTGAAGTCCCTGTGAAAGGGGACATGGACTTCCTCGAATTTCAGAGGACACTGGGACCCCAAAGAGTTCAAGAGGCACCCCTCCTGCAGCTGGGCTGGACTCAAGTCAGACAGCCTGACCCAAACCTCACCTCCCGCCACTACTCACCCACAGCCGCAGCGAGCTCCGACTCTCTGGGAACCCCAGTTTCACCTTCAGGGCCTTGAAAGCGGGAAATAGAACTGCTACCTCCAAGAACTGCCGGTGGCATCACATGGGGGTTCCCGGCGTGTTGATTAGCCACGGCAGCCCCGGCCCACTGTGCATGGGGTGGTGGGGGTGCAGGGCTCCCGTTTGAACCTAAGCCCCACCTGAAAGCCCCTTCCCTCGAGATGGCACCCCATCTGTGAAATGGGAGAGTCGGCCCCATCTGCCCGCCTGCCAGGCCGCAGCGAGGAGGACGAGGGAACGTGGAAATGCACTGACGAGACCACCTGTGTGCCCCCTGGCCGGGGATGCTCCCCAACCCGTCTCCAGCCATGGGGGCTGGGCAGGCCTCTGGCAGGGCAGAAGCCCTGAGCCCCTCCATCTCCAGACCTTCACTTTTTATAAAAGCTCAAGGGTAGCTGGAGGAGGGGAGATTGCACTTTAATTTAATAGGGAGAATAATTCACGTGCTTATAATGAAATGCGACAAGCAGAACATAACAAGTAAATACACTACAAACGACATTGCAAGCCTCTAAGGTAACAGAAAATAACTAGTTTTAGTTGCTTTTTTATCTATTATGAGGAATGTCAAGCTTTTGACAACAGAGTATTTAATAAAAAATACTATAATTTGTGTTTAAGCGATAGCAATAGATATTACATTTATTTTATTTCTATCCGAGGAGACAGGTTTGGGATTTCTTAAAGGAATTAGGAAATACAAAGTGAGAGGTTTCATGGGCCTGGGATGAGTGGGCCGTGGCTGGGGCTCCCTGTGGCTCACATGTGTGTTGGGGCAGGCTGTGCCAGGCCCGTGCCAGCCTCGGGGGGACCTGAGGGAAACAGGACCACATATTCCAGGAAGAATGCCCAGGGGCCAACTGGGGCTGTGCCAGCACCTTCACACACACCCCCTGCATCCAAAGGTCTCAGTCCCTCTAGGGAAGAGACCCAGGACACACGCAAAGAACAGGCAGCTCTAGGACAAAGATCATTCGTGAGTCTGGCGAGAGGCATCAAGCTCCATTGTGGGTGGCAGTGAAAATCAGAAGCCATAGAACGCTCACAAGGAGGTGAGGAGGAAAACGAGATGGTAAGTTGGTATACTGCCCACAGAAAGCCACGCAGGCATCAAAGAGCGGGCGTGCCTCCAAGTGCAGTGGCGATGGGAAAAAGCCAGGCTAGATTCGTGCAAGTAACCACCCAACCTGTCATTTGAAGGTGAGTTTGCGTGTGTTTGCCCTTGTGTGTGTTGCATGCCTATGCATTGTGCATGCACATGTGTTCATGTAGTACCTGCTGGGTATGTGTTTGTGTGCATGTTTGTGTCACTTGTGTGTACATGGGTGGTACCTGGCATGCATATGTTGTGTTCGTGTGCATTTTGCATGCACGTGGGTTCAGACACATGTGAACATGGACCAGACGGCAATGTGGCCAAGTCACAACATGGCCGTTTCGGGAAGGAGACAGAGTGGAACCCGGCCAGGGGTGGGGTGGGGAGATTTCACCTCTCACTCAGCCACCCCTGGACAAGATCATAATTACCCTTGTTTCTTTATATTTGCTGTGATATGGCAAATGTTAATATCTGTTAATTCTTCATGCTGAAGACTTAGATATTGGCTGTTCACTGTATTTTTCCTCAGAGGAACATCAGACAAAGAGCAGGTAAGGGGAGCAGTCAGAGACCAATGTGATCTGGACCCTCAGGGGCCAGGAGAAGCGATGGTGAGGCGGAGGGGATGGGGGCCCCCTCTGGCCTTTACTCCAGGAATATGGACAAGAAGCTCGAATTCAAATACCCGTAGGGTCCTTCTGGCTCATCCTCTTGCTGGTGTCAGAGTCCTGTTTTGACTTCAGAAGGGAGAGGCCAGAGAGCACCCATGGGTGTCAGCCTGACTGGGCTTGAGGATCCCCAAGGACTTTGACGGGGACAGGGAGAGAGGTGGGTGTGGCTGCGCTGGTGGGCAGCCCTGGAAGCAAGGAAGTCAGGGCAGAGGAGAGAGGCCCCAAGGCCAGGGGCCCAGCTGATTCGGCCAGCACTGGCCCCTGTGTCACCACGAGGCGCTGTTGGGACGGCCATCTCCATGTGGCCTTAGGCCAAGACCTGCCCCGTGTGGCTCTGCAGAGAGCCTCTGAGCAACGGTACCCCAGTGACCAGATCCTCAATTGCAGGAGGAGCTGCCCTCTCTTCTCACCACGAAACCTCTTCACTTTGAGACACTCCACTTCTGCTCGTCAGCAGTTTGGAGGCCGCGCCTAGGGATGGAAGCTGCAGGGGCCCTGCAGAAATGGGTCAGGAGACTGGGACTGGAACGTCCTTCCGCCTGTGAGTCTGGGCAGGCAGGACCCCAAGAGAACATGCAGACCACACCGCCCTTCCCGAGGTCGCACCTGCCCCGGCACCCCCTGAGCCGCTGGCCTGCTCTGAGCTCAGGCAACCACTTCAAGCTCTTGGAGTCTCGTTTTCCTTAGGAGTTGAATGGGGTGGGGGGTCCGTGGCCCCAACTCTTGGGCAGTTGGGAAGACTGGACTGAGCCGCACAGGCACCCGGAGGTGCTACGCCAGGCTCAAGGGGACACTCCCGCATCATCGATGCCCGCTGCGCGCAGAGCACATGAGGGCTTATAAGCAAAACGTCAGCGTGGAATCCTCTGAGCGCCCCGTGTTCTAAGCCAAACAGACCAAGTTCCCAGAATTCCTCTCACTGCTCCGCCCGGCACTGGGCTCCGCGGGGGCTGTTTCTAGTGTGATCAGACACGACCCCCCGCAAGGGGCCCTCGCTCCTGCACCATGGCCACCCCCAGGCGCCCCCCCTGAAAGAAGATTCTGAAAGCGTTGCCCGTTCCAGGCTCTGCTGCTCGCCCAGCCCAGACCACACACCACACGGCCCGCGCCGGCCAGAGGAACACAGGAAGGTGAAGGGCCTGGCATGAGAGCTCAGAAGCTCCGGAGGACGTTGGGGCATCAGTGTCCACTGCGCTCAGGGGGGTAGGTGGGGGCCACCCTGGAGTTGTCCAAATCAGAGCTGTGCATGTGAAACGGCAGCTTTGCAGGGGTTCGCATGGAGGCAAGTTCCCACCCAGAATTAGATTTCACCCACGCTTTGTGTAAAGACTTTCAGTCTGGGCCTCTCCGATGCTCCAGCAGCAAGCGTTTCAGGCATCCCTCCGGAACTCAGACACACAGCAGCGCCCCCTCTGGACTGGCTGACTGCCTGCAGCTGCAGCCCGGCAGGCAGACCCCAACACGCTGGAGCACGGTCCCGCAGCCGCCGCCCCCAACCTCCCCGGGTATAGCCTGTGGCACGGCCAGAGCAATTAATAACCTTGGCACCTGGATGGGAGGCCCTGGCAGGTCACCCCATTCTCCATTTGCCTTCTCGATGCCTGTGAATAAATTAATCCCCTAATACATAATTAACTGGAAGTTGAAAGGTGAAGTCAAACTTAACCAACTTACTGTTCTGGAGCTGGTTTAATTCGGATCATGTGATTTTAATTCTTTCCGTATGACCAGGTGATGGGGAAGGCGGAAGGGGGAGAGAAAAATGCACAGATTAATTTCATTCCTTAACCTCCCTAATGCGCCTGCTTGCTTGCATCGTGTGGCAGACAGCAGATCATCACATGATTTATGGGACTGACCGCTGCCTGCATCTCTCAGGCTAATGACACACACACTAGAGTCATTGATTTGTATGAGTAGCCCCCACTCTTCATTTATCACAATTTAATGTAAGAGTTTGCAATGCAGAGAAAAAAATCCACATGGGAAACATGGGCCCATAGGCCCAGCCGCCAACCAGTTATGAATCATTTGCTGCCTTTTAATATATAGACTATTCTATTCTGGAAAATGCCCCATAAGGTTATATTCTTCTCCTGAACATCCCGACAATTAAAGTCCCCAAGAAGCTGTTTTAAGATGCATGACCCACCAGCACCTTTGTTAGCTCACGCTCTCTTGTAATGCATGCAATCGATTTCTGTCTGAACTCTCCGGAACCCTTCAGAAGCCAGAACCTGCGAAAGTTTCCGAGGGCAAGGCTATACAAGCCAAGTGTGGGCAGCCCGGAGTGTTCGCCGTGGCCGACCAGGCCGCGTGTGGGCACGGGGCGCGGCCTCTTTCCCACACAAACACGGTGGGCAAGCCCAGGGGGATTGTGTCACCAAGGGCCAGGCGGCCCACCCAAATGAATGGCCTTGACAGTCGAACACTTAATGTCTGCTGATCAGAAGTGGCCTTCAGTTAATAACCTGGCGGAGGCGAGAATTCTACCACTGAACCACCAATGCTTCTCCACTGTCAGTTAATAACTCGGAAGATTCCAGAAAGGAACAAAAGGCTTGATGCACGGCAATATGGAGAGGGCCCTGCGCTTCTCCACTGGAGAGCCCGTGGGGAGAGCAATGCCGGCACCTGAGCCCGAGGCCAGCCTGCCACATCTGGAGGGACACATGGACTCCACATTTCAGGAAGGAAAAAGCAGTTTTCTGAAGACACATGTGGGCCTGAGATATAGGAAAAGGAAACACACACATTTTGCAAGATAAAACAGAAGCCTTGGAATAATGTGCATTTGCGGGAAACTTGACTGTGTCCCCAAAGGTTGTACAGGAACAATATCAAGTATTGAGGAGAGTGGTGTAAACCAAGGCCTCCCTGGTGGCACAAGGGTTAGAGGCTCGGTGCTAACAAGCTATTACCAGCCACTGCAGCACGAGTTCGATCCCCGGCCAGGGAGGGGACCCACACGGCGCAGCAGACCCAACCTGCCTTGCCCGCTGCTTCCCTCAGCAGTGTGTTTCAGTCCATCTGGCCCTCAGCAGTGTGTTTCAGTCCATCTGCCTGTTCTGTTCCCCACTCTGTCTCTGGGGAGTCCTCTCACCCCCTGCACCTCTGGCCTGTACCCCAGTTCTTGTGTGCATAAGTAAATATTAAAAAAAAAAAAAAAAAACAGTGGTGGATCCAGTCAAGGGCCCATGTGAAGGCTGGAACAGGCCGGACTGGGGCCCTGACTGTGAGGTCCCATTTCCTAACTTTTCCTGGTGAGCAGAAGGCTCTGATGTTTGAAAATGCTCTAAAACGTCAGAATAACACCCAAAGAGCACAGCCTGCACGCGTGTCATGGCCGACCCTGGGTGCTGCCTGGGCGTGGCTGCCCGTCCCTGCGTTGGGCCCTGGTCCACCCAGACCACATTTTCTTCTGGGAGGGTGCTTAGGGCAAGCCCTGGAACACTCTGGAAGGTGCTGTTCCCTCTGAGCAGCAAGAAGATCCCTCTGGATCTTCTCTGGATCCCAGCAGGGCCAGTGGGTCAAGTTCAAACCCAAGGCTGAGAACCCCAGACTAAACGTTCTGGGTTTGAAACAAGGAAGAATGACCAGTTCATCCTATTTTTAAAATCTTCAAAATCACACTAGAACTTTTATCAATCCTCACATGAATCTTTTTCTAAAATAACTCAGAAAAATGACACTTTTGTTCACTTAGTATTTTCTTTTTTTTTTTAAGATTTATTTCTGCATACAAGAGCTGGGGCACAGGCCAGAGTCACGGGAGGAGGTGAGAGGATTCACCAGAGGCAGAGTGGGGAGCAGAACAGGCAGATCAAGTGAAGCACACTGCTGAGGGGAGCAGCGGGCGAGACAGGAGAGGTCTGCTGCGCCATGTGGGTCCCCTCCCTGGCCGGGGATCGAACTTGTGCTGCTGTGCCATGGGTACTTCACAGTGTGGTGCTCAACCCACTGCACCACCAGGGAGGCCCTCACTTAGTATTTTCACACCAATTTTGTTTTGTAGGGAAGTCCACCTGCGGTATGCCCAGAAGCTCCAGGCCCAGACCTCACAGAAGGAGAAAGATACAGAAGTGATAGAGCAGCGAGCCCATCGGCTCCCCCAGCACCCTGAATCATCGAACAGGAAGGGGAGGCGTGTAGAAATCGTGACTCCGATGGGGACCTGTGGCTCATTGCTCCTTCCTGTGCCAAGCCCTGAGCTGCGTCCGGGACTGTGCACTGGGCTCTTGGCATCTTGAGTGAGTGGCGGCTGCACGCGTGGCCGTGACTGGCACGTGACTGACTAAATCTGAATCAGCCACGTGTCCTGGCTGGAGCAGCAGCTGGGTTGGAGAGGAGACACCATTTTCTGGGTGCCCAGTGGGTGGGTAGTGGAGGGTCCCAGAAGTAGCGCAGGGTGACCAGTGCCATTAGCTCCAGGCTGTCACTCCCTCCTGGTAAATAAACCCTCATTGATTTTAATGTTCTGTCCATTTTAGTGCCCCATCATCCGTGGCCAACCCAGTCCTAAAGCTGTCGGCTGTGCAGGTAAGGCTGTGGGTTTGATCCTCATCCACTGGCTCATTCGTCCATCACAAACATGAATTGTCACCTCCTATGAGCCAGACTCTGGCAGCAGTTGGGGGTCCAGGCATGGACAAGGCCCTGGTCATCAAGCTTCTATTCTTGGAGGGGTGGTTGGGGGCACAGAGTTAAGAATGAAATGCATCATAATTTCAAGTGGTGGGAGAGGAATATTAGATAGTCAGAAGTTCTCTAAAGATATGATATGTGAACTAAAACCTCGACAAGAGGAAGACAGGTACCCTCTGGTGCCTGCAGGATTGAACAAACATGGAGGCTCCCTCCCTATCCACAAGTCCTATGAGCCTTGACCCTCTGAACTGTGGGTATGTGGGGGCCAGTCTGTGGGTGTTGCCCCATCCCCAGCATCCCTAGCAGGTAGTCTGAACCCATGTTCTTGATATACCAGCCAGTCAGAGCTCCCCTGAGGCTGGCCCTGGCCTTGAGGCTCTGTCTCCTCTCCTCTCACACCCCAGTCTTTGGGGATCCTACAAAGTCAACTGAAAAACCATAGCTGTTTTTCAGGCACCCCAATGACCCTCATGCTTCTGGTTCCTCTCCCTCCACTCCTTGCTCAGCTGGTGGCACACATACTTGTTCCCTGCATCTCATCCTCTCCCAAATCTGTACTTCAATCTTGGCCCTGCCCCTCAGGTCTAAGTTTCTGGAAACCTCAAGTCTGGAAACCTTTCTTTGACTTCTATACTTCTGCTTTAGTCCTGGCTGAGAGATCTGGATGGACTGAGAGATCAAAGGAAAAACAGGGGAAAGGGAAGATACTAGTTCATTTTTCAGAATATTAGCCTACCATGTGCCTTAGCCAAACTCTACTCATATTCCCTTGCTCAAATCAAAGCCTTGAGACATTTCATGCTTGCTCCCATTTCTAGACTAGGAACCTAGAGTGGAATTGACTCCACAAGGTCACAGTCAGAGGCCAAAATTCCCAGCTAGGTCTGCCTGATTCCAGAGTTCCTAGCCCATGTCTCTAGAAGAAGGATAAAAGCTCAGGGGAAGATGCAACTTGTGGGGCCAGGAAGCAGGAAAGGCAGGCAGCCCCATGCCCTCCGTTTCCTAGCAGGATTCCCGCTTGGAGTCTATGCACAGAAGCTCCCCAAACATCTGGATATCTGGAGTGAGCAGAACCAAGTTTCCCCAGAAACCTACTCCTTGTGATTCAGGAAGTTCACATTAAGTGGAACTGATTTTTATTTCGTTTCCTTCTTAGGAAAAAAAGTACAAGCTATGCCTATTATGTCAACACAGATGGGCTCCCTCTGTTTGGTACCACGGTTCATTCTGGCATATGCTCTTGTCTCCTGGTGTCACAGAGGGTCAGATCACGAGAAGCAAGCAGTGGGGTATGCATGGAGCTGGGAAATTATTCACTTTCAGCCCCTGTTTCTGAGAGCCTTTGTGGTGTTTGACCTCCAAGGGAGGTTGTGTCTCCCAGCTCCATGTCTTCAGGTATGTCAGGCTATGCGCATCATGCCTTACTTCATTTATCGTTCACGTCTACCTCTTATTCCCATTTTATAGGCAGTGGTGCTAAAGAAGACAAAGATCACCTAGCAAGTAAATAATCAAGGAGGTATTTGACCTGCCTGGGCTATACAATGAGAGGCTGTTTCTTTAGCCCAGCACCTTTCTGTGGAAAGTTAATCATAAAAGTAATAAGACGTATGACAATGAAGTCATGAAAAAAGGGGGAAATGTAAGTGTACTGATGTAAGATTCTTGTAAAATATGTGAAGTGGCATGATATTTGAAAGTAAAGTATAAGTTAAAGATGTAAGGTTGTAAGCCAAAGAACCATCACTTAAAAAAGAAAAAAAGATGTAGTAAGATAATAGAGAGATATAAAATATAAAAGTAACCCAAAAGTATATAGGAAGGGGGCGGCAAAGAAGAGATGAAACAAATAAAATAAATATTAACAAGTAAGAAATAAAAATACCTGTAATAAATACAAAAGTAATAGCCATGAAAACGAATAGCAAGATGGTAAACAGCCATTTTAATAATTACAAAAAGTATAAATGGTCTAAATGTAGTTAAAAGACAAAGACTGTCAGATTGGATAAAAACAAGACTCATCTATATAGTTATGTGTCACTTAAGATAGGGATACACAGAAGGCTGGGATAGCTTCTGGGAAGTGTGTTGTTAGGAGAGTTTTTCATTGTGTTGTTAGGTAATTTTGTTATCTGTGAACATCATGGAGTGTACTGACATAAGCTTACACACATAGCGTCCTGTCAGATGTGCAGTCTGTCACTGACCAAAATATAAGGCACATGACTGTATAAATTGTCTATAATTCTCTAAAAGAAACACACTTTAAGAGAGAAAATGTAACAAGGTGCCCTTAGGGAGAATGCCAAGGTGCCCTTCGACAGACAACTAATAAGCAGATTATAGTGTATTTATATATTGAATGGCCCTACTCAAAAATAAGAATGAGGGCCTCCCTGGTGGCGCAGTGGGTTAAGCAATGCACTGTGAAGCAAACCACAGCCACTGCAGCATGAGTTTGATCCCTGCTGCCGGCCAGGGAGGGGACCCACATGGCATGGCAGACCTCTCCTGCTGTGCCCGCTGCTCCCTTCAGCAGTGTACCTCCATTGATCTGCCTGTTCTGCTCTCTGCTCTGTCTGTGGTGAATCCTCTCACCCCCCCCCAACACCTCTGGCCTGTACCCCAGTGCTTGTATGCATAAATAAATAAATCTTTTTTAAAAAAGTTTAAAAAATGAGTTATTTATTTGTATAACCACATGACTAAACCACATGACTAAATCTTAAAAGTACTTTTCTAAATCAAAGAAGCCAGATGCAAAGGACACAAATTACATGATTTCATTTTTATGAAAATATTGATGAGACAAAATTAGAGGAACAGACACCAGATCAGTGATTGACAGGCATGGGGTATCAGAAGGGTTGATTACAAAGAAATATACGAAAAAAAATTATGACTGATGAAACTGTTCTGTATGGTACCAGGCCAGTGCTTCTTTAAGAACCCGCAGAGCAGCACACCAAAAGAACAATCTTTACAGTATAGCATAAAACAAAAAGAAAAAGGAAGTTCACTAGGATGTTGGAAGTTCCCAGGATGGAATATAGGCTATGATAAATGAATCTAACTATATTAAATATGTATGTCATGATTTACTGGAGCGAAGGGAAAAAGTGTGAAGACAAGAAATATATATTTATATGTAGTGTTCTATTGATAGTTGGTAGATTTGTTTCTTGCAGCAGAACAGGTTAACAAATGTGAATCCACATTACAAGTGTATCATCGCACAAAGAAGTTAATTGCGGATAATAGAAACTGGGTCTCTCACTGTCAGGGAGAGAAGCTTCAAATTAGCAAGGGGATGGGTAGAAAGGATACACGTTCTGAATTCTAGGTAATATACATTATAAAATATATACTATATGTAGTTAATACACACACATCTACAATAATATTAACTAAGCTACAGACTTCATATATATTTCTCTTGGAACAGGGAGGACTTGTGTTACTGTTAGGGGGAAAGGTGGTCCTGAATGGATTATGGGTGTGTGGACTCCAACCCCCACTCCAGACCATCAGTGTTCCAGAACCACAAATCCGATAAGATGATTATCGAAGAGTGGATTACTGGGACCTGAGGGTGGAGTTAGGCAGCCAGGCTGGCTATAAAACCAGAGGTGAGCCTTGGGCTCTCTCTCTTACTGAGGAGCCAGACCCCTTCCTTTGGAGCCATCTCATTCGACTCAGAGCCAGCCCTCAAGGCGCCATTGCTTAGATCTGGTAGGGTATTTGTGGATTTGTATCCCTCTCCTTTTCCTTTGGTGTTATTACTATTTTATTCCCCTTCTTTCATAAAATAAAACCTGTTAATAACTTTTGCCACGTGTACCTGGAGTTGGGACTTTAAAAGTCTTCTGAGCGCGCGGGTGGAGGACCCAGTGAGGGGAACCCATTTTATATTAGGGTTGCCCTGTAACATTACTTTCAAATGAACAGTGGAAAAAGAGAAAATACAGTGGAGAAACCTGAGAGGCGACACTTCAGCAAGTGATCAGAGTTAACACCACCACTAATGTCACTCAGTATCACTTAACCACTTGTATGACATGATGAGAAGCGTAATTTACCTTCTATAATCCCGGTATAATCATGAGAATACATCAGACAAGCCCAAATTGAGGAAGTCTACAGATCACCTGAGCAATACTCGTCAAAAGGCAAAATGACAAACAGAAAAAGACTAAGAAATTATCACAGATCAGAGTAAACTAAAGAGACATGACAACCAAATGCAAATGTGATCTTTTGGATTGGATCCTGGAACAGAAAAGCATATTAATGGGAAATCTGGGAAAATCCAAATAAAGTCTGTTGTTTAGTTAATAATAATGTACCAGTGTTAATTTCTAAATTTTGAGAAATATACTGGTTATGTAAGATAATAACATTAGGAAAAGATGGGTGGAACCTATTCAGGAAATTTCAGTACGACCTACAACTCTTCTATAAATCTAAAATTATTGCAAAATAAATTTTTTTTAAATAAGAGAATGAAAAAATGTTATACAATGTAAACATTAATCAAAAGAAAATATATTAGTTTTAGACAAAGTTGACTTCAAAATAAGGAAAATTACCAGGTCAAAGAGGCACATTTTATAGTGTACACGGACTTAGTAATAAAGTTTCGAAATACAATAAAATAAAAACTGAAAAATTGAAAAGAGAATCGGAAAAATGAATAGCTATTGTTGGAGATTTCAACTTCCATGTCTCAGTAAGACCAAAAGTCAGTAAAATATAGAAGATTTGAACAATGTTCTAACAGCGGTGTTTAGTCACTTGCACGGACCAGTGAAAGCTGTGTGCATCTCCTCCTAATTTTGCATTCAATGACATCATGTTGTAGCTTAAATTTAGTTATGATGGAAGTATTTATACCAAAGAGGTCATCAGATGCTACAAATCAAGGCTTTTTCCCTCCAGGGATCCAGTCAAACATTTACTGCACCCACTAACTATCAATCAACCAAGACTAAATGACATTTAGAGACATTTAGAGAACACCCCAAAACAATAGAATGCACATTTTTCCCAAGTACATATGGGACATTCACCAAGACAGTCAATACCCCGAGCCGTAAAACAAGTTTCAATAGATTTAAAAGAATTGGAATCATAAGGAGTGTGTGCTTTGACCACAATAGAACTAAAGTAGAAATAAATAACAGAAAGGTATCTGGAAAATCCACAACAGTTGGAAATGAAACAACATGATTATAAATAACCTATGGGTCAAAGAAGAAATCACAAGATAAATAAGAAAATATTATGTCCTGAGATTGTTATGAACTGAATAAAAAAGAAAATATCAAAATATTAATACATAGGTTCCAGTTAATATAGTGATTAAGGGAAAATGATGATATTGGAAGCTTGTATCTGAAAAGAAGAAAGTAATAAATCAATGATTTAATATTTACTTGAAGAAATTAGGAAAAAGAGAGCAATTTAACTCCTCCCCAAAATAAAGACAATAAATCATAGAAATTAGACATTAAAAAAAAAAGGAAACAGAGAAGGAAATCTAGGATCTAGGAAGACAAAGTCTGGTTTTTCAAAGGATAAGAAAATTTAACAAAGTTCTAGACAGGTCAATCAATAAAAACAAAAATACATATAAATTACAAATATCAGGAGTTCAAGAAGGGATATATCCTACAGGTATTAAAAGAAGAGGGTATTATTAAAAACTTTGTGTCTTTAAATTTAGCAAATTAAGTGAAATTGACTAATTCCTTGAAAGATAGAAACTACCCCAACACACTCAAGAAAGCACACCAAAAAACTCTCTGTTTGAAGTGACTGAATCCATGATTTAAAAATTCTGACTAAGAAAAATGACGACTTCTACCAACCATTTATAAGATAAAAATAAATTCTACACAAACACTCCACAAAACACAGGAAAGGGCATACATGTTACCTGGCCAACATCAACCTGATACCAAAGCCAAAGACATCATAAAAGAAAATTATATGTTAACAGATTTTATAAATGTGAATGCAAAAATCCTTACCAAAATTTTAGCATATCAAATCAAATAAGCTCAAATATAATAATAAAGCATGAATAACTGTAGTTTATCCAAGGACTGGTAGACTAGTTTAACATTTTAAAATTAATGAATGCAATTAATCTTATTTACTAATACATATGTATATACAGACACACACACATATATCTTGTTATAATGCTTATATGAAAATTTCAATGTTTCCAACACAATTGATATATTAGGAAATTATTTGAGTATAATGTGAATTTTATATCTGTTTTGCAAAAAATAGTAAATACAGAATGTGAAGCAGAAAACCACACCAACTAAAATGGGCCTTACAGGAATACATAAAATGACCTCAGACAACTTCTAACAACTGTATCTGAACACGTGTCACCAGCCACACCCATCTTCCCATCCAATTTCAGATAATCATCCTTGTGTTGCTTTGCATGAACTCAAACTGCAACTTTTCTTCTTTTTTTAATGAAAGCCACATTAATTTATGATATTATACAGGCTTTAGTCATGTACCTTTATAAATCAACATCTGTATATAACACATTACATTCCCCACCAAAAGGCTAATCTCTATCTATCATCACACACTTGAGCCCTCTTACTATCTATCTCTCTCCCCCTTCCTTTCTAGTAACAGCTATTTTGTTCTTACAGTCTAAGATTTCGTTTTTATTTTATGCGGACCATTTATTTGTTTTGTTTCTTTTTCTACTGTGCAACAATGGACTCTTCTAATAGTTGTTTCTGCAAGCAAATTCTAGATATTTTTTCATGATAAAATGCCATGTTTATTATAGTATTTATGCATTTGTTAACATATGTAAAAGACACGATTCCCATTTTTAATATTCCCATGTTTTTGTGTGTCTTACAATTCAGGGTGTTGTGCCTCCCCCATGCCATTTCCTTATTTTCACTGTGGTTTTCCTTGTGAGATTCAAAGCACCTGGTGCTTTTTAGAAACACACATAACTGAACTGATCCCATCAACACAATAGATACAGAAAACGTATTTGACAAAACACAGCCCCAAATCACGATCAAAACATAGCAAACAAAGAATATAAGCTTTCTTCTATAATAATAAGAATATAATATTAGATTAGGACATCTATGAAAAGTCTACTGCTAACATCAAACTTAATGAGAAAAAATAGAACGCTTTCCTAAAATTGAAAAGATAGCAAAGGTGTCTCCTTTCACCATTTTTATTCCAATGTACGAGAGACCCCAGTCAGCCAATAAATCAAGGAGAAAAGATAGAAGGCATACAAATATGATAACCTATTAAGAAAATCCAAGAACTTCAAAATAACATAAAATTAATAAATGCTTACCAATGCAGCAGGAAACAGTGCATAAAATATAAACATTAATAAAGTAACATTTTTAAAAATGCCATTTATGATAATATTGACAATATCAAATAGGGATAAAATAAGATTTACGTGTTGAAACTTACTGCTGAGATAAAGTAAAAAAGTTATACAGGCATATTTCCTTTCACTGGGTTTTATTTATTGCATTTAGATATTGTGTGTTTTCTAAAACCCTTTGTTAGCAAAATTATTACAATTCTCTGAAGGCTCAGTGATGGTTAGTATTTACCCAAGCAAGATATTTTTAAATTAAGAATGTACATTGTATTTTAGATGTAATTTTTTTGTTTTTGTTTTTAAAGATTTATTTATGCATACAAGAGCTGGGGTACAGGCCAGAGGTGGGAGTTGAAGACTCAGAGACAGAGTGGGGAACAGAACAGGCATATGGACTGAAATACACTGCTGAGGGGAGCAGTGGGCAAGGTAGGATAGGTCTGCTGTGCCATGTGGGTCCCCTCCCTAGCCAGGGATTGAACTTGTGCTGCAATGGCTTCGGATTGCTTCATAATGCTGCCATTTAACCCCTTGCATCACCAGGGAAGCCCTTTAGCTCTAATATTATTGTGCACTTATAGTTCATTATATTGCACTACAGTATAGCATGAACATTTTTTTTAAAGATTTATTTATTTATGCATACAAGCACTGGGGTACAGGCCAGAGGTGTGGGGGGGTGAGAGGATTCACCACAGAGAGCGGGGAGGGAGCAGAACAGGCAGATCAACGGAAGTACACTGCTGAGGGGAGCAGCGGGCACAGCAGGAGAGGTCTGCTGCACCATATGGGTCCCCTCCCTGGCCAGCGGCAGGGATCGAACTCGTGCTGCAGTGGCTGCGATTTGCTTCATAGTGCATTGCTTAACCCACTGCGCCACCAGGGAGGCCCTGAACACTTTAATATGCATTGGGAAACTGAAAATTATGTGTTTCTTGCTTTATTATGATATTTACTTTATTGTGATGATCTAGAAGTATATGTACACTATCTCAGAGGTGTATCTGTTTATAAATTAAGGAAGATAGTATGTTTTAAGAATTAGAGTCAATATTATTAGTTTTGTACTTCTCTTTAAATTGATTTATTGATTCAATAGAATTCCAATTAAAATCCCTATAAGTCTAATGTAAAAATTAACAAACTGGATCTAAAATATATATGGAAATGTAAAAGTCATACAAAAGCAAAAATAACTGAGAAAAAATTTGAAGAATTTAAGTGGTGACATTTTAAGAATGACTCCAACGTAACAGTAATCAAAACAATATGGCATTGGCACATACAGATATATTAATAGGATATAATCGAAAGTTCAGAAATGGAAACACACATATAGTCAATTGAGTCTGAACAAAGGTAGTAAGGTGGGGAAAATAATTTTTATAATAAATTGTGCTGAAATGACTACATACCCATACAAGAAATACAGTCTCTTACCTCATACTGCATACAAAAATTACACTTCTGAAAGAAAATAGAAAAGAAAATCTCTGAGGCTAGGCAAAAAATTTCTTAGATATAGCAAAAATCTTAGATCTGACCGAAAAGGCAATTAAAAAACAGATGCATTGAACCCACTTAGATAAAATCTTACTTCTTAAACTTGAGTTAAGAAAATGAAAAGACAAGCCACTGTGAGAAAATGCTTGTCAAACATACTGAAGAAAGACTTGTCTTAAGAATAAAGAACTTGGGGCCTCCCTTGTGGTGCAAGGGGTTGAGCGCTGCACAGTGGGGCTTCTGCAGCCGCTGCAGCAAGAGTTCCATCCCGGGCCAAAGAGGGGACCCACATGGCACAGCAGATCTCTCCTGCCTCGCCCGCTGCTCCCTTCAGCAGTGTACTTCAGTAGATCTACCTGTTCTGCTCCCCACTCTGTCTCTGGGAATCCTCTCACCCCCTGCACCTCTGGCCTATACCCAAGCTCTTGTGTGCATAAATAAATAAAATCTGTATTAAAAAAAGAATAAAGAACTCATACAACTGAACATGAGAATATGAGCAATCCAATTTTAAAATGCAAAAAATATGTGAACAGACTCTTCACCAGAGATGGCAAATACTCAGCACATAAGCAGATGCTCAGTCATTAGTTTTTAAAGAAATGCAAATCTGACCCCAATGAACTATTGTTGTATGCATTTGAGAATGGTAAAGTTAGAAACACCAGCAATACAAAATATTGGCAAGGATGTGGAACAACTGGAACTCGTACATATTATGGTAGAAAGTCAGACATTATTTTATATGACCCAGCAATCCCACTCCTAGCGATTTATCCAAAGGACACAGAAACACTAATTCAAAGGAATACCTGAACCCCTATCTTAATCACAACATTATTTATAATAGCTAAAACTTGGAATCAACCCAAAGCCCAAAAATAGGCGACTGGATCAAAAAAAATGGAATATTATTCAACAATCAAAATAGATAAACTAGAGTCATTCATAGAAATATGGAAGGAGCTTGAAGGGATTATGCCCAGTGAAATAAGTCAGAAGGAAAAGAAAAATACCAAACAGTCTCCCTTATGGGAGGAATATAGGGAATCAAGGAAAAAATAAAATAATAATATCATCAATGAGAACAAGACAAAATGAAAATAGAAAGCTACAAAGCTGAGACATTCTACAGGGAAGAGGGAGGGATTGGGATCAAGGCAGGGATGGGAAGAGCACAAGGGACTATGGTGACGGTACACGGGTGAACTAGTGGTGGAAATTCTATGGGGACGACCCCTAGAAAAGAAAGCAAACATTGTAAGAAAAAATAAATATTTTTTTTTTAAAAATCAGACATTTTGGAAAACAGGTAAATTCTTACAAAGTTAATATACATTTACTACCTGACACAGCAATTCCACCCCTAGATGATTACCAAAGAGAAATTAAAATACATGTTAATATAAAGACATACCTAAATGTACATTACAGCTCTGGCACTGTGGCCTCAAGATGGGAGCTATTTAAATGTCTCCAGCTGGGGAATAGATATGGCGTGATACATCTGTACAGTGGAATATTACTGTATAATAAAAAAGAACAAACAACTCAAACACACAACAAAATGGCTAAATCATGAAGTGTTGTGCTTAAGGAAAAGAAACGGAATAGAAAAGAACATATACTGTGTGGTTCTTTTCTATGAAGCTCTAGAACGGGTAAAAACCTATGACAGGAAGATCAGTGCTTATTAGTGGTTGCAGCAGAGAGGAAGAAACTGAATGCAAGGAAGCCTGAAGGAATTTGGAGCATGATGCAAATATTCTAAATCTTGATTATGGTGGTGATTGAGTTACAACTTTTCCCCCAAACAATTATACAACTAACTGTACACATTTTTCAAAACTCAAATAGCACACTTAAAACAAGTCAGATTGATCATGCCTCAATGAAGATGATTTTTTTTTAAATATGGTGGATGTTAGGAGCTTTGGGATTTAGGAAGGAGAATTTGGCCCAAGGACCTCTTGGAACCTCTGTCTAAATATGTTAGGGGGAAGGTATATTAGGGTTGCCCTGTAACAAACAGATAGTTGCTGTGAAGAACATTTAGGATTGTCTTTCAAAAAAGTCCTTTGGAAAGAGAGAGAGAGAGCAGGTCTAATAGCTTTGTTAGGGGGAAAGGTGGTCCTGAATGGATTATGGGTGTGTGGACTCCAACCCCCACTCCAGACCATCAGTGTTCCAGAACCACAAATCCAATAAGATGATTGTCGAAGAGTGGATCCCTGGGACCTGAGGGTGGAGTTAGGCAGCCAGGCTGGCTATAAAACCAGAGGTGAGCCTTGGGCTCTCTCTCTTACTGAGGAGCCAGACCCCTTCCTTCGGAGCCATCTCATTCAACTCAGAGCCAGCCCTCAAGGCGCCATTGCTTAGATCTGGTAGGGTATTTGTGGATTTGTATCCCTCTCCTTTTCTCTTGGTGTTATTACTATTTTATTCCCCTTCTTTCATAAAATAAAACCTGTTAATAACTTTTGCCACGTGTACCTGGAGTTGGGACTTTAAAAGTCTTCTGAGCGCGCGGGTGGAAGACCCAGTGAGGGGAACCCATTTTATATTAGGGTTGCCCTGTAACAGCTTCAGGCAATACAAGGAGCACTAGATTTTTCCAGATGAGATGGGCATAGTCTCCATTTGGGTCTCGAGGTGACTTGAATGTTGGCATGTTCCTGGGCTTTCTGTGTCCTCACCTCCATAAGGGCATTGACCTTTGGCATGTTCCTGGGCTTTCTGTGTCCTCACCTCCATAAGGGCATTGACCTTCCCGCCCAACTCACAGCGTGTTATGCCTGGCTGGAACAAGTTCTATACACTTTAAAGTACTAGGCATATGTGAGAGAAGAAACGGGAGAGCAGTGTTGCAATGGCAAGATGAGTTTCTCTTTAAAGTGAGTAAATGCAAGTGTAAAGCTACTTGGGCAATGAGCAGGAAGGGAAGAGGGAAGCTTCTTCCTTCCCACTGGATGTTTCTGACCACTTATCTAAATGTTTCAGGAGGTTTGTTTAGATTTGAAGATAGGTTGTCTGTAAGCCTCAAGATCAAAGAGAACAAAGCTCCTATGTGTGGAGGCCCTTATGGGCCAAACTAGATAATGTCATTATCCTATAAACAGGTGATAAGGGCAGAGGCGGGCTGGACTCAAACTAATCCAGTTCTAATCCCTTCAAGAGTCTGGGAAGATGTCAGGGAATAAAAGGCCACTGCCACTTAGCGCGCTGTGTCTTGTGAGTGGATTTGTCAACCTTGTCCAGACGCGGCAGTCCTGGTGGGGTGGGGACAAGGAAGTGCTTCCTTCGCACATGACTGGGAGCTGGAGATGTCTTGTGCCCCTGCTCCCTCCTGTGGCTCTAACCTTGAAGAGAGATCGCTGGCAACTCCTTAACCACCACACCCACAGCAGAAGGCGCTTTTCAAACTGAGCTGCTAGTCTGGGCTTTTCTTTCTTCTGGTTGTGAGATGAGTGAACTGCGGCTGATGGACATGAAATTCCATCCAAGATCAAGGGAAATAAGAGGAGTAACCAGAGTCCAGATGGGGCAGTCTGAACCTGGGGCTCCCACAGCCATCAGCTCCTGGAGACGGTGGGTGCTCGGCGGGTTCATTTCTCTGAGCTTCAGTTTCCTCTACCCTAGCTGGAGTTAAAAATAAGGAATGGAGAGGTCAAGTGCTTTGGAATGTAAGTACTTTTTAGCCCTAGGGGCAGTGAATGAGAATCTCTAAAAAATGTTAGTGCAGAGGTCATCTAGCTATTTATGTTTACAAAAACTGGGGTACAAGCCAGAGGTGGGGGGGGCAGGGATGAGAAGATTCACCAGAGACAGAGTGGGGCACAGAACAGGCAGATCAACCGAAACACACTGCTGAGGGGAGCAGCGGGAGAGGCAGGAGAGGTCTGCTGCGCCATGTGAGTCACTCCCTGGCAAGGCCCGGGATTGAACTCGGCTGCAGTGGCTGCGAATGCTTCCTAGTGCATTGCTTAACCCGATGCGCCACCGGGGAGGCCCAAGGAGCTTCCCTTCCTGATGGTAGACATGAGCAAGACTTCCACCGGTAGGGCCAGTGATCATCAAATTCAGCCTCCACCATGGAATGCAAAGGCCCTCACTCTGCCCAGGCTGAGGGCCATGGTTACTGCCCCTGATGGAACTTCCGTCAACATCCAGTGAGGAAAGACCCTTCACAGCCTCTGTAGCAGCAATGTCTGACTGCCTAAGAAACCTGCAGGCCCTGCTCTCAATTCTGGTTTGGGAAAAGCCCCACAGCCCTCTGGGATAACACCATCAAGCGCTCCTCCTGTCCATTACTGAGCATGGAGAGGTCAGGGGTAGAAGGGATTAGTATAAAACATTAACCCAGACCCTTAGGGGTCAACACCTAGATTAAAGATGGTGAAGAGGGCATAAAGAGCACAAGGGACTGAGGTGATGGTGCAGGGGTGAAAATGGTGGTGGGAATCCCCTGGGGAATACAAACGATGTCAAATACAATTAAATGTAATGAAAAAAAATACAACACCCATAAAGCGATCAGACAGATAGGGAGTGTCGAGAGCACAAACATGAAGGTGAAGGAATAAACCTTCCACCCACAGAGATGAGCCCCCCGCCCCTACCAAAAGATGATAAGACCTAATGTTGCCCCCAAAACGGGGCAGCCCTCTTTCTGCCCACCTGTGACTGTGCAGGCGCTTCTCTCCACCAGCTCTCTCCTCTGCAGGGCAGCAGCCTCCTGCCTGCCCATGACCTGTGCCATGCTGGGGCTTCTCCTCACTGACCTCCTTCAGTGGAGGCAGCTTCCTCCAGGCCGCCCACCTGCAACCCTGCAGGCCTCTCTTAGCAAACCTGTCCCTTGGGGCAGCTCTTCCTGCCTGCTTGTGTCTATGCATGTGTCCTCTACTCTTCTGTCCCTTTCCCTAATAAACCTGCTCTTTAAAATATCTACGTCTCTGCCTCTTGGAGAAACTCGCCTGGGAACTCGCCGTGTGCTGTTGAACATGGGGCTCTGGTGACACCCTTCCCAGAGTGAACCCAAGAACCCCACCCTCAACGACATCAAGGGGAGGAAGAAGGAGTAGCAGGTTCCACCTCAATCTTCACAGCCGGGGATTATGAGGGAGGTTGCTGGTGGCTGCTGCTTGGCGGCAGCTTGAGTGTGCTCCTGGGGCAAAGGGAAGCTGGCTTTGTCCCCTCTTGACACATCCATCAGCAGGGCTCAGCACAGAGGCGATGTGACCAGGGCTCTGGAGGCCGGGCTCATTGTGAGAGGGGGCGGGAAGCATGTTCTCCACCCCTGGCCCCAGTTCCTGGCTCCCCACTGGCCCCAGTTCTGTCCCACCACACTAACCAGCAATTTCACCGTCTGCAGTTCTGTTCGGTAACTACAAGATGAACATCATCTCAATTAACAGTGTACCTTTAGGGCGTCTCTCCGCCAACTATTCCAGCACAATTGTCCACACTGTCATCAGGGCCTAATCAACTAATGATGGCTGAAAATGAGGGAGGCCAATCCCAATAAATTCGAAGGAAAGTCATTTTTCTCTTTTAATGCCCCTCTCCCTCCTTTTTTCTTCTTCCCACGGCACAATGCAGTAAATTAATGTCACCGTGGTTATTACAGCACCGCTGCTATGGCAAGTATTCAAGCTACGGTCCTGGAATATTTTACCTCAGCATTTATTTGTCCATAAAATAAAACAGGATTTATGGGATGACTCTCCAGTTTGAGGGCTCCATGGGCAGCAGCTGGGGCACATCCTTATCCCCTCCACAGGTAAAGATATAGGGATGCTCTCAGAAGCAAAAGAAACCCGGAGGACAGGGTGCCCGAGGCCAGGAAGGGCAGACCCCCTCAAAGGACATCCTGGAAAAGGCTTCTGTTAAAAGGACAGTGTAGTTTTGAGATGTGCGCTTCAGGGGCAGGAAAGGGAGGCAGGTTTTGAGCTGAGAATGCAGACCCAAGCCTGCTCCCTCAGCGTGTGAGTGCTCCTGGGATAAAGCAGGTACATTTGTATTTACCTGCGCTTATTGCTCCCTGCACTAAGGAGGTCACAGTTGGAATCCGAGGCCACCAGCCCGGTGCCGACCCCTGCCCCCCACCCAGGCCCATGGCTGTCTCCTGCAATCTTCTCTGAGCCACTGGGCGCGCAGCCGCTAGGGAAACAAGTACCTTGTTTCTGAGCAGAACACAGAAGCGGAGTTCATTAAAACACGCCCGCGTGCACGGAACTCTTCCTGGGAAGGGAGAGGCTCCACCTTTGAGGACACGCTCTGAAATTATAATTCATTGATTCTGAAGCCAATCATTTCGTATTTTGACTGCTGGCTTAGGAATATTCATATTTTCCACTGCATTTAAATTTCCCTGTGCCATTAAAATCTCCGAGCTCTATAATTAGGCCTCTCCTGATAGATATGGATGAGATCTCTGTTCTGGGGAGAGAAGCAGGAGCTCTGGGAAGCTGGGGGTTTACCGGGAGGGCTTCCCCTCGGCACTGCTCTCATTCTGCTCCGGTTCCTGCAGGAACCTTCGCTGGTCCTCCCCCAACCTGGCCCCAGACAGGGCTCTCAGCACCCACTCCCAATGCCCCTCTCCCCTCCGGGGCTCGGGGCTCACAGCCCTGAACATGTTTACTCACTTAAACATAATTTGCATTCCGAAAGCTGTATTCCCGGCTCTGATGATATTTAGGAAATAAAGTCCCGCCATTGCAGCTACCAACACAGATGTGACTACACCACTCTGTATATACAAAGCTGCGCTTCTGCTCAAAAATAAAGAAATAAATAAATAGAAATCTTCTCCAGAGGTAAATGTTATTCTATGAAATGAAATACATCCAAGGGCCATTCCTGCTTCCTCCTTATAAACACAGCCCCAGAGTTGGTGGTGAGTGTCCCACCTGCAGATCAGCTGCCTGGGCCCCCAAACCAGATGTTCCCCAGAATCTCAGAAGTGGCCGAGCCTCCTAGCCTGGCCACATCTCACCCATCAGGTTTCTGCTGAGATGGACCAAAATATTGGGTAATGAAGATGGAAAACCAATAAAGAATGGGGGAAAATAAAGAATTGCTTAGAACGAATTCTGTACGTAATTACTTGCGTTTTTGCTAACTACTGTATAAACAACACTTTTAACAAGGCAAATTGGAATCTTGAAGACAATTCTGCTTAGGGATATAGCTTCAATTTATTATGGGAGGATAACTGAAAACTTTGTTTCTGCTGCGTTGCAGTCAATTTCCACGCCGCGCACATTTCGAATGTGTGATTAATCATATGAGTTCAAGGTTGCCAATAAATACCAAAACTCTAAAACTGTAACAACTTGCTCGTTTTGTGCGGTCATTCCAAATAGCTAAACAGCCAGCCTGTCAATGTGCACCAGGATCAATGCTCTGGGGTCTCTGCAAAGGATTGATTTTGCTCTCAGAGGATTTCATTTCGCTCGTCAACAAAAAAACTTGGCTCCCAAATAGTGAGATCCGGGACCTCCGTGCGGTCCAAGCAGACTGCACGCAGCGACCCCCTGCCCGCGCACCGCCAGCCCCTCCGAGGGCTTCAGCGTGAGCGGAATTCCCCACTTGTTGACCGAGAGAACACTCCTCCTAGCAGCTGACCGCTTTAAAAGAACGCGGAAAGAGAGAAAAATCAATAAATCAAAATAGCTTAATTTGAGCAAGTAAGCTTTAGTTTAAAACTAAGAATTTGGAGAGAAAAATGTTAGAGGCTCTAACAAACCTGATTTTACCACGGCGGTGATTCTGCTTCCCATTTCTGGGTTTGATCAGACTTTGCTATAATCCTAGGTAGCATTTGGCGCGTCTGCAAAGGGGCGATTGTTAATAAGAGCATGGAGCGCCGACTTAGACAGGCATTTCCCCCTGCCCGTAGGTACCAGCGAAGGGCAGGTCTGCATGAACAAACACACGGGCACAAGAGGAAAAAAAAATGGATTTCTGCTAGCTGGTGCCTACATGAGCCTTAAAATGTTTGCTTTACCTACTAATTAGTTGCTTCTTTCACAGAAGATCTGGATCGTTCTTCATTCAGCATATAAAACCAGTCTTGAAAGGAAGGCGCCCTTCTCCTGGGGGGCTCCTCTCCCCCTCACGGCTCCCACCCAGACGTGAGAGCCGCCTCCTCCGTCTATCAGCCGCCACCCTCTGATTAGGCTGGCTTGCAAAAAGGTCTTGATTGACTAAACCTCAGGCCCGATTAATAAACATCACAGAGGCGCTGAAAGCCAAACACCTTTCTAAGGAGAAAAAAATAATAAGGTGAGATCACTTTGTTCTCTTGCAACCTAAAAATAAATGGAGGGGGCTCCTCCCAGCTTCAGGGAGTGCATATGGATTTCTTGCTGACATTCCATTCTCCCAACTGAATGTCACACTCGCTGAGAACAGTTAAAAAAAATAATAATGCTAGACTGTTATCGTTATTAGAAGGGCAAGAAGAATGAAATATCATGATTATCATTAGGAAACCCTGTAAAACATATTTGTACATTATCTTGGGGCAAATACAAGTGTCATGTGTTACCAATTGTTAGGCAAAGAACGTGGTAATATATTGTTCCCCTCCGGCCTCCGTGCAGCTCGCGGTGCAGGGCGGGAATGATGAGCGCCGAGTGTGCGAGCCGCAGAACGCACCGCGCAGGGCGTGGGGGGCAGAGGGCACCCCAGGACTGCTGCCGTGGGGCACAATTGAGCGAGGGAGACAGAGAGCAGGAGTGCAAGAGCGCAGCAGGAGGTTAACAGCTGGAGGCCGGGCTTGTTGATGGAAAATCAGGCTGGGTCTAGCGTGGAGGAATCCCAGGTGCTCTTAGGGGGTGTCGGGCAGGGATGGGGAGCTGGAGAGTAGCTCTGCTGAAGGTGCTGGGGTTCCTGCCTCTCTCAGGAGCCCCAGATTTCCAAGGAAGAAGCTGACTTCCTCCTCAACCGTGTGTCTGCAAAGGGCCTGGATGATGTTGGCATCAAAGTTGCAAAAGATTCCTGGGAAGTCGACAAGGCCTCTCTCTTCCGTCTTCAGCTTATACACCTTACAATTAAAGGATTTTGCTTTAGCATCAAAAACCCTGTTGGGGATAGGATGAAAGTGGAAAGGTGCTGTTTCTCACCATTTTGTAGTCCGTAATCCTCCTTCAACTGAATCCACCCGTCCCTGCAAGTCCATGGAGCTCAGCCTGTGGTCTGAGATATAAAGGGGGCTTTCCAGTCCTGGATTCTGGTGTGCCCCGGTTCTGGAGCATCCATAGAGTTCTCTGCTGAGTATGCTGCTGGGCTAGGGTCCGCAAGCCCCGTCAGCTCAGCAGCCTTCCGGAAATCCAGAAAGACAGGAGCTGTCATGGTGAAAGAGAGCAGCCATACCCCAGTAAGTCCCAGAGGGTATGTGTGGGTCCCAGACCCCCTCTGCACCCGGTGGCTGGACAGAGCCAGGGCTGAGGCCCAGAGAACACAAGGAGTCCCAGGACAGCACTCAGCACTGCCACCCAGAAACGACAGCACCTGCAAAGGGAGCCAAGGGCTTGCAAAGTACTCCCCCAGGCCCTGGCCTCCGGATGCTGCAGCCAACCGCCCACCATGGCTTTGCCAATCTGACTCTGGGCTGGGGGGTTTCGGTGTCCAGCTGCCTGAGGCTGTACATGGTCTTGCTAACCCCGAGGCCTGGAGGACCCTGAGGCCTTTGTCCTCATCAAGAAGGGCACAGGGGTGGAGAGCCTGGGGGAGGGAGAGGCAGTTCCTCTGAGGCTCATCTCTCTCCCTGCACCTCCCCTGCTCCTGCCTGCTGTTGGCGGGGCACATGAGCGGGCTGCTCAGGCCAGCGGCTGCTCTCTGCTTGCACGAGGTCACACGTTGTAAGGGACTGGGGAATGTCCTGCTGATGGTGATATTTCAGGCAACTTGGCAGGAAAAGAGGAAGGTATTTTGGGATAGGAGTTCCCTCAATTCACACCAAGTCTGAGACATCTAAACATGTTAAAGCCAACTGCTAAAGGTTCCATCTATTATGGGAAGCCGGCACCCCAGAATAGCTCTAAGAGCCTCTTGCCTCACCTCTTCGTGGGGAAACTGAGACCCTGGTGTGGGAGGGGTTTGGCCGCGAATGCGCTGAGCTCCTCTCTTGTGGGAAAATCAATGTTTCGCCGTGGGTGACGGCCAGGACTTCGGCTTCCTTATCTCGGGACAAAGCTCAGCCCCACTGCCAGCTCCTCCTGCAGACTCTGAGCCCCGAGGTGCCGGCCACCTTTACTCCAAGAAAAGACAGCGTCTCCGGCCCTCACTGCCCTGAACCCTACTGCGATTGTCCCAGAACCCAGGTCACCTGCTCCCTCGCTCAAGCTCGAGAAGGGTTGCTCTAAGGTCCCTCTTGCCGTCTCTTCAGTGCACTGGGAGCCAAGTCTCCATTAGTAACTGGCTCAGATCTCTAGATTTTTCTCTTCTGGTTTTTGCTCTAATTTTTCAAATTGACAGTGTTTAATTTCCTAAGCAGTTACAAGCCCGGCAGGAAGGGGAAGAAGAGACAGACAGTAAACTGGCAGCTGGGGGTGCTGGAGGCTGGGATGGGGACCGGACATTCCCGGACTGTCAGCTGCAGGCCACCTGGATGTGGCCTGTCCACAGCTTCTCCTTCCCAGCCACGGCTCCCAAGATGCCTGTGCCCTGCCCCAGAGCCCCGCCCCACCCCACCCTGCACTTCCCCATAGCCTCTAGCAATCCATGACCCCACAGCCCCACCCCCAGCCATGGCTCCCAAGATGCCCGTGCCCTATGCCACAGCCCTGCCCCACCCTGCACTTCCCAGTAGCCTCTAATAATCCATGAATCCCACATCCCACTACGGACGCCCCTGGCTCCATATCTCTCCCATAGCTCTCTCCCGACTTGCTCTGGCCCCACAATTTCTACAGTCACTATGGACCTCGACTGGCAATTTCACCAGCCCTGGGGACCCCAAAACTCTCCGGGTACATGGGAGACCCTGCACGAGGTGCTGTCTTATGCAGGAACGCTCACGCCCACCCAGACTGGGGAACGCCCTCCTCTCCTGCATTTCAGACCCTCTCCTCCACGCTGCCCACTCACTCCGTGTGTGATGCTAAGTTGTGAAAAATGTGTGAGGACATTAACCCGAGGTGTTATTTATAAATATGTTATAATTTATTAGATTATACAGCACTCGACAACAACTCAGATAAAGAAGCACATTGCAGTGTTACACCAGCACAGGCACTATTTTAATAATCCTTTCATCTTAAAATATTGCCTCCTATCAGACTGTCACAGAGCAGCAGGCGGATCTGGGGAGCACCCGAGAAGGGGCGATCCTTCCAATGGGCTCCATGACGTGAATTATTTAATGAGGGAGAGGCGTCGACTAATCATCAGATAAACGCGGTGAGTTATGTCGAATGGGCACCTCGGCTCGAAGAGCTCCTGGAATGTTGAGGAAAACCCGAGAGCCCAGTGCAGCTTCTTCAAACCAGCTTCTGCTCCACGCTGCCTCTCGAAGCAACTTCTGTGAACTTGAACTTCAGACACTCTTCCACCACTATTTTTGGCCACACCTGGGAATCCTTGGTACTCAGTTTTACTTACTCTTTTTATTTTTTATTATTTATTATTTTATTATTATATTATTATATTATTTATTATTTATTATTATTATTATTATTATTATTTAATTTATACTCATTCCTTGTTTACTTAAATAGATTTAATTTTTAAAGGAAGCCTTAGATCATTACCATGAATAGAAAACTAATAGCACTTATCATAAATATGAAATAACCATAAAAATACTTATAATGGAAACAAAACCATATAATTAAATTCCAGCTCAATATGAAGGTTTGATGAAGCCTTCCCCTTAAAAGAGGGGACGATCCAGCATCACACAGATATTTGAGATGTGCAGGAGCCAGACAACCTTCCCTCTGGCCTCAGAGGATGGAGCACCCCCAAAGAGGGGACCCCATCTTTGCCAGGAAGTTCACTGTGAAGTTCACTCTGGGGTCCCTAGCATCTCCCACAGCAGCTGTGCACCGCAGTTTGGAGGGATGGGTTGCTCCATTCTCTCAGGTGGTACACCCCAGGTGAGCAGGCAGAGGCCTCCTCGGGAAAGCTGCTGAGGATGCACCGCCCCACGTGGAGGACAGAGTCCAGGGCTCAGGTGTGGGTCCAGCTCTGCCGTGTGACATGGGGCAAGTCCCTCTCCTCTCCCAGCACAGAGCCGAGAGGCGTCTACATGGAGCAGGGGCTGCTGCAGGCTGCGGGTCTTCTCCCTGTGCCGCACTTACCTCCTGCACGCGCAGCAAAGCCAAGGCATTTACAAAAGTGCCCTGCGTGTCACTGATGCAAAGTGTGTGATGTTGGAGGAATGGCGTGGGATGGCACCTGTGCTTCGTTGTGAACTAGAGAAAGAGAATGCAAAATAATAAACCGGAGGCAAAGACAAGTAAGGGGGAAAATGAACCCAAAGGGATCTCTAAACCCCAAGGAAAGCAAGACCATCTCACTGTCAAAATAGCAGTCCGAGCCATGTAAAGTAGATATACCCAAAAGCGAAGCCACACTCTCCCATCCAATTTAGAGCCCATTTCAAACCAGGAAAAGAAAGTGTCAAATAATCAAAATTCACGTGAGAAAACACAGCTACCGCTCTTACTGTGAGCTGCGATTAATACGAGCAGTTAAAGGCTGGAAAAAATGAAGTCATACATTTTTTTTTTTCCCTCGTAGGTATAGATTTTATTTGACCTATTGCTTTTAAAATAGAATACCTTCCCAAGCACGCTTTACATGATAAAACTCAGGGACAAAAGAGAGAAAATGCAAATCAATTCTACATTACATGTATGTTGCTGCATTTGGCAAAATCAAATGAGATCTTTTCATCTCCTCACTGTAGAACAAAAACACAGCAATATTATGAAATCTCGCAGAGCTTTATTTCTCGGCGTCTTTTGTGTCCAGCCTTTTAAATTCAGGTTTTTCTGCCTTTTTTACTGACAAGCCCACAATTTTCAGAAAAGAAAGCTAGCATTAATTAAGACAGTGCCAGATGTAATTTTCTTGGGAAGTAAATTTCTGCACAACTAAAGGTTACAGAGACCTTTTCACTGTCAAAATTTACTACAGCCTGTGAATGTTAATGTTTCTAATGAAGACATGTTCTCTGTCCCTGAACTTAAAAGTACCCAGAGAAGAAGGCAAAGAGAAAAAAACTCTATTTGACGAATGTATCTGGAGTCTGTGCATTAATGTGGGGAACTCTCGGCTGCCGGTGCACGTTGTAATTATAGTGTTTGGATAGCCTTGTTTTCTAAACAAGGAATATTGCCATAAATTGGCAATTTTGCATGAGGAGTGGGACTGTAGTAGGTGCCTTATGTTACAAATGAGCCCGTAGTCTAATAAGCATTTACCCCATTAGGTATAAGGATACCCACCTTCTGGCTCCTGGGTGTGTGGGGAGGGACTAGGCAGAAGACAGAAGATCCTTCCCCTAGCATGGGGCATAAGAGAGAGCATGGCGGACCCTGGGTTTTCAGCTCTCTGAACTGCCCATGGGTGGGTTTTTAAGGGCAATGGTGTTTGAAGACACAGATGAAGTTTGTTTCTGGCCCTATTTTGGGTTTTGTTTTGGAGGTCAGCGTGCCAGACACCCCCGCATTTTCTGTTCAAGCTCTGTCCAAGAAGGGTGAAGCCCTTCTCGATGAACAGGATGCAGACTTCCATCCTTACCCTGGAACTGGCTGTGATCTCAGCAGAGGTTCCAGTGGGAGAAGTCAGAGGCCAACAGAACCCGACTCATATCCACTTCTAGAGTTTTCCTCTTCAGTAAGTTGAGGAAGGAGGTGCCATGAGTCTGTTGAGATTCCAAGGCGGTCATTTCATTAATCCAGTCATGCCTTTTCCAGGAATGTCTCCCAAGGAAACCACCTATAATGAGCACAAAGTCCCACAAACACAGGTGTTCTCTATATGAAAACAGCACTGACAAGAGAAAAATAAAAGACGTAATGTTCGATAAATTGGAACTGATTAAAGAACTCATCATACACATGCAGTGGAATATTATACAGGCATCAATCTTACTTGTTGAGACACCCCAGTCAAAGAGAAAACATTTATGTCATATGCCATGGAAAAAGCAAGATTAAAATTCTGCCATCTTAAAAAATGCGTAAGATGGAGACCGAATGGAAATAAAGTGTAGGTGGCGGGAATATCTGAATGGCAACTACTTTTATATTTTTAGTAAAATTAGCAGAAGAAAAATTTCTAAAATATCCCCCAAAGGCATTTTTTTCTGTCATCAGGAAAAAAGCCAGTGGGCTCATTGGGACTGAGTGGGCATCAAATCCAAACATCGATTGCCTTGAATGTAAATCCTACATCCTGAAACTCCATCGTCTGTCTTCCTCCTAAAGCCCTAAAGCCAGAGTTGGTAAACATTTTCTGCAAAGGGCCAGGCAGTGAACATTTTAGGCTTGACGTGCCACTGGGTCTCTGTACAAGACTCAGCTCTGCCTTTGCGAGCCTGAACACTGCCCATACAACACCCGGCAAATGCGTGGACTGTGCTCGGGGAGCTGTCAGTTACCAGAACAGGGCTGGAAAAAACAGATCAGGAAGATGTGGCACATATACAAGATAGAATACTATTCAGCAATGAAAAAGGATAAGCTAGGGTCATTCATAGGAACGTGGATAGAGCTAGAAGGGATGTGATCAGCTAAATAAGTCAGAGGCAAAAGAAAAATACCGATGGTTTCCCCCATAGGAGGAATATAAGGGAACCAAATAAGGATCAAGGAAAAGAATAACAACAACAATAATAAAAACACAACAAAAACAAAAAGACAATGACAAATCCGGGATACTTGGTGGGAAGGGGGGAGAGGGAGGGTTGAGGGCAGATAAGAGCACAAGGGACTGAGGTGATGGTGCAATGGTGAAATGGTGGTATGAATATATGGGGATTACAATTGATGTCAAATATATATAAATAAAGAAGGAGGGGGTGAAGAATAGGGCTGGCCAGACTGGGCCACAGGAAACAGTCAGCTCCTTTCCAAATCATACCAGCGCTGTCCATTCAATTCCAGCCGCTGGCACAGCGCTCCCACACCCAGAGACAGGGGATAGTGAACACTCCCACATGTGAATCTGCAGAGTCGTAGAACAAGTTGCCTGCAGAGCCTTGAGAAGCCAGAGCACCATGCCCTCCTGCGCAGCCCAGCCCTCCTCACTGGGTGTGGTTAGGCCTAAGGGCCCTCCCCAGCCAGTGGCCCATGGCCTCAGATGGGTAGTGCTTTGCACCTGTGACTCCTGGGCAAGGCGGGGCCCCCACCCTGCTGTCTTTGCCATCCTTGAGACACCGGTGGCATTTCTGCAGCTTCTTTCTGGCCACTGTCACTCAAGGGGGTGGGGTGACCCCAAGTCTCAGCTGACCTGGCACAGACCTGATTTTGCCCATTGTCCCACAATGACCAATTGTGCTCACTTTCACTCTCAAAAGTTCCAGATTTGCACGAGGAACTATCATAGATGGTCATCTCCCAGAGGTGAAAGGAGCACAGTTGTATCCTGGACGAGAAGAAATTGTGGAAATTCAACCATCTGAGTAAAATACAGGGAAGAAAAGACTAGTTTAAAAAGTAAAAAGCCAGGGCCTCCCTGGTGGCGCAGTGGGTTAAGCAACATACTATGAAGCAAACCGCAGCCACTGTAGCACGAGTTTGATCCCTGCTGCCGGCCAGGGAGGGACCCACATGGCGCAGCAGACCTCTCCTGCCTCCCCACTGCTCCCCTCAGCAGTGTGTTTCTGTCAGCCTGTCTGTTCTGCTCCCTGCTCTGTCTGGTGAGTCCTCTCACCTCCCTGGACTCTGGCCTGTACCCAGCTCTTGTGTGCATAAATAAATCTTTTTTTTTTTTTAAATTACTTCACAGCTTTAAAAAAAAAAAAGTAAAAGCCAAACATCACAGCGAGCGGGTGACGCGCCCACCATTTCACCGAGGGAACCTGTCTCAGGTGGGCAGTGATGCCGGTGACAAAGCTTCCTCAGGTGCCCCAGAGCCCAGGAGCGCCGGTGGGTGGTGCGCACTCCTGGCTTGTCCTTTCCTGCATGACTCGGTGTCCTGACTCCTTGGAGGATTCGCCTGCATGCCTCCCGCGCTCCGCGCTCACTCGGGGTGTGCTCCCTCCTCCCCGTCCTGCTCCCAGGGCCGCTCCTCCCTGCGGTCCTCCTCCCAGCGATGGGTCACTCCAGACTCCTCCAACCCAGAGTGCTGGAGCTCTCCAGGCGGTGCCGATGCCGCCCTGACTTGAGAACCACCACCTGCGACAGGCCCCGGGGCCTCGTGGGGACCTGCCCTCCAGTGGGCGGTGTGAGGCGCCGTGTCTCCGAGCCTGTCCGAGGTTCAGGGTGTTTAGATGATGGTCGACAGCCAACAGAGGAGCCGTTTTCCCCAAACCAAACGGAAGGAAACTGCAGAAGGAGACGCAGTGAGTTCGCCCGTCTCGCCACAGAACAGTGCTGATCTCCCTCCAGCTCCTCGCTGGCGAGAACCTCCTGCATGGGGTCAGGCCAAGCGCCGGTCCAGCACCGGGGTGAATGGCCACCTACCCATGTGGAAACTGTCACCCCCATCTGCTTCCCCAGCTCGGGTTACTAAGGCAACCGCCAGCATCGCCCTTGTCTACAGGCTCTCCAGTCACCTCCTGCAGCTTGTGGCTAATCAGCAGCTGCGGACAACAAAGTGTGAAACCCTTAAAAACCACAAAGAGCCACACCCCACCTCCGTGGCCCTGTCTGGGGGGCCTCTCACTCTGTGGGGTAGCGTGAGGAGAAGAGAGAGAATTTGAGACCTGGGTCATGGGACTCACTTGGTGGGTTGGGTTGGCCAGAGCCGTCCACCTTTCTCCTTGCAGGAAGTGGGGCACAGCATGGTTCTGGGAAGCGGGCTTTTCCCAGGCTCCAGGGGCCCCAAGGACATTGGGGGTGGGGCTTGAATGGGGCAGCAGACTTGTCTGCAAACCTATACATTTTTCTTTTCTTAAAAACCAAACTATATATTTGGATTTCACACTTCACCTGTCTCTACCTCTGTCACTCAAAAGAAGTCTTTCATTTCCCTGGACCTCCCTCCTTTCCATCTGCCTTCAGGCCTCCCAGGCTGTAGAGAGCTGGGGACACTTGGTGGGTGCTGACAGCAACATGGAGACTGGAGGAGAGGAGGCCCCACCTCCTCCCACCACGACTTCCGCGCAAATGCCCCTTCCCCAACTACTCCGGTCTAGGGCATTGCTGAAACCCACACATTCCTTTTGCAAGCAACCTCCCAAGTCCTTTTCTGTGCTGCCCGCTGTGCCCCGGCACTCAGGGTGGGGGGCACCCGGGGAAAGTCTGTGGCTGGCCCCCACGAGCAGAGCAGCCCCAAACAGTGAGACGAGGGGGCTCTGCGCAAAAAACTTCTTTCCGAGCAGGTATTCCAGCAGTTCACCTGGTCAAAGAAGCCTCACACGCCACGGCTCTCCCTCTGGGCCTCCCAGCCTCCCCAGGACAGGAAGAGGAAGCAAGTCTTGGAGTCCCGGACTCCGCCGTCGGACCAGCGCCCACTCACCTGGCAGGTGCAGAGAGTGCGTGAGGCCGGCGTGGGGTGGCGGTGGCCTGGGCGCCACTCTGAGCGAGCTCGAGTCATGAAATACGGTGGAGAAGGTCACCGAGATGGAAAATTCCTCAGTGCCTGCGGAAAGGGCAGGCTCGGAGCAGCTGGGAAACGCGGCCAGCGAGAGGCCTCCGCACCGGAACTGTGTGAGCCTGAGGACAAGCCAGACCTCCAGGGACGCCCCCAGAATCCAGTCAGGGGCTGAGTGGAACTTTGCCCTCACCTCGGCCCCATGGTGTGTGCCTGCTGGGCAGCCCCGCCCCTCCTGGGTGATGGGAGAGGACATGGGAGCTGAAGGGAGGACCCCAGCCTTCCCCGAGGCCAAGCACGACATGAAGCTGGCACCGCGGCTGGCGCTCACCTTTATGTGATGGGCACGTTTTAAAAATCCTTACGTACACACACTCTGTTTTGTTTTATCACAGTTTTGTTGTTGTTGTTATTTATTTATTTTTTTTTTTGGAAGGAAGCAGCGCCTGAGAAAAGAAAGCAAACATTGTCAGGAAAAAAATTAATTATTTTTTAAAAAATCCTTACACAGCCTGGTTGGTTGGTGCTCAGCTTAGGGGTCGCTCTGGTCCTTGGCCCACTTTCTACGGCCCTCTCTTCTGAGGGCCGAGGGTGGTCTCATTCTGCTAGCGCTGTAGACTCCCCTCCGGAAGGCAGGGGAGGAACTTGGGAGCACAGAGGGAAGATGCGATGCTATAGAACTAGTTACTCAAGGGCCTCCCTGGTGGCGCAGTGGGTTAAGCAACGCAGTATGAAACTAATCACAGCCACTGCAGCACCAGTTCGATCCCTGCGGCCGGCCAGGGAGGGGACACACATGGCACAGCAGACCTCTCCTGCCTCCCCACTGCTCCCCTCAGCAGTGTGTTTCAGTCAGTCTGCCTGTTCTGTTCCTGACTCTGTCTGGTGAGTCCTCTCACCTCCCTGGACTTTGGCCTGTACCCCAGCTCGTGATATGCATAAATAAATAAAATCTTTAAAAAAATTTTTTTTAAAAAAAGGACTACTACTCAATATCTTGCCTTTCAGCCTGCGGCTAAGGACTGGTTAATTCACCCTCCATCTCCTCTACTGAGAAGTGACTTTGTTTTCCCACGGATGCCTACACACCTCCCCCATTTCCGGCCAAACAAGGTGTTTCTAAGTCACCTCCCCATGTGGTTTATACTGAGTACTCCTGAAGGTTGAAAGCTATGGCCCAGGCCTGAGTTGTTACAGGAGGGACAAGCACACACCATCATCATCCTCATTTCTGATTTGGAAACAGAAGTCTGGGGATTCCGGCTGGCATATTCAAGTTGACAGAGTGATTGAAAGATTAAATCCACAACCTCACCACTGCACCATCTGCCAACCTAGCCCAAACTCTTCCTCCTACAGGAAGTCCTCCAGATTAGCGCAAGATTCCTCCTCACTTCTCTGGGTTTGATTGCTGTCTCACAGCCTTGTGTTTGCCTTGTTGCTGGCCTGGGGTGTTCCCTTTCTCTTCAAGGCCACATCTGGATGCACAGGATGGGGGGGGCCACACATCCTGGAACTGCCTGCCCCCAGGACTAAGTGACCGACTATTGGAGTCTTCTGCCTGGGCAACTGAGAAGGAGGTGATGGCGGGAGATTAACTTGTGATCTTTGGGCTCTTTGGACCCTTCAGCAGGAGGCCTGTGGATGGCAGTGCTTCTGGAGAAGAAAGAGCTTGCCTGGGGTCAGAAGGGAACAGGAGAGAGAGCTGTGACAGGAAGGTTGAAAGATATTCCATTAGATTTTCATGTTTACAAAACCCCAGCTCGCCCTCAAGGCATCAACACAATGCTGAGAATGAACACAAAGAGAAATAAGAGGCTGCAGGGCACGGAAGACTTTCTGTGCCATGAATAATCAGCCCCGGCTGGCTGCAGGTACCACCCGCTACTAACACACCACTCCCCCCACCCCAATGCACCAAGAGGGAGGCCACACAGAGGTCCCAGGCCTCTGGAGCCCCCAGTAGGGACCCTGCAGCTGCTGCTGGCCTCCACCTTGTGGGAACCTGCCCCACGGGGCCACGTTTGTAAAGATTTTCCAGAGAAATTAGAAATGTGGTCTTTCTGGTGGAATATATGCTTTCTAATGGTATAACCAATTCCGGAACAAAAAGCAAACATTTTATAGAACAAGTGAATGTTTTTAGGGGCCGGAGTCAGGTGTTGGGGCTGTCAGCGCGGCCTCTGGTTGGACACCTGTCCCCTCCTTGTGGTCTCAGAGGGACGCCAGGGGAGGGCAGGCTTGGAGACTGAGCTGCCAGCTGCCAGAGGCGTCTTTGTCCAGAATGTTTCCGTCACAGCGAGAAGTCCTGGTCAGGAGACACTTCTCCTTGGGAGTGTCCTGCCACCCTGTGTCCCTGGAACTGCCCCCTCCAGGCCCCAGCCTCCTGTCCCCCGCCCCCCTCCCTGCCACAGCAGGTGTGGGCTCACCCCTCGCCCCGGGTCCGCGTTCCGCTGCCCGTCTCCCCAGGCACGTCCACCGTGTCTGCCCGTCCAGCTCAGGCCCCAGCAGGACGCTGCTGCTGGCCTGGCTGACAACTGTCAGGCTGAGGTGTGGACACCTTCTCCTTGGTGACTTCCCCTTTTTCATTAGGTTTGACAATGCGTTTTTCTGAGATTAATAGTGCAGGGGGAGCCAGGATATGAGGCTTTTAGTGGTGACAAACTGCCAGGCCCAGGTGGCTCAGGAAGCCGGGCCGCAGCAGGACTAGGCCAAAGGCAGAGCCCAGGGCTGGAGAGGAAGGGAGTGATGGTCGAATGCACGTCAGAGTCTGGATAACCCGGCCTGGCTTTCCTCCAGGGTCCTGTGCAGTGAAGACAGGCGTGGCCAGCCCATGGATCAAGCAGGCACATGCATGTTCACACATACATACTCGCACATGTGTGCGTCCACACACACACACACATAACACCCCATGGGTGAGCTCTGGGCCTGGGCGTGCAGAGGGGAGTGGTGGGCTGTTTCTGCGGTGGTGCCCACCAGAGGTCACGAGAGCCCAAGGACGGACCCTCGGGGTCTCCCCAGCTCAGGCACATCTGTCCTGGCTATTTGTGCCTCTCTCCAGCTCCTGCCATTAGCTCCACCCAGGATTCTATATATGGCCGAGAGAACTTGAAAACACCAGCACAGCCCAGCCTCGCCATTCTGCTCTGGTCCCTTCCTGCCATTGCGCCCTCCCGACTCCCTGTCCTCTGCCCACCTCCAACCCCATCGCCCACATCATAAATGACTGATTTCAAATCAGCTGGGCTAAGGGAAGGGCTTTGGTGGATATTTAGGAAAATTCCGAGAAAGGATGTACAACTGTTACAGGGCAACCCTAATATAAAATGGGTTTGCCTGACTGGGTCTTCACCCGCACGCTCGAACGGCACTTATAATGCCCCAGCTGCAGGCACACACAACAAAGGTTAATAAAGGGTTTTATTTACAAGGGAAGGAGAAATAGCGTAGTGAATAACACAAGGGGAAGAGAGGGATACAGATTTGTAAATATCCTACCAGTTCCTTGGAGCTGGAACCCAACAGTGCGCTGAGAGCTGACTCCCAAGGAAAAAGGACCCCCCAAGGCCCACGTATCTGCTTTTATATTCAGTCTGGCTGCTCAACTCCACCCACCCTCAGGTCCCAGTGATCCGCTCTTCGATAATGACCTTATGGGATTTGTAGTCCTTGGATCTTGTAGGTCTGGAATGGGGGTTGAAGTCCATAACCTATTTGTATAATCCATTCAGGAGGGTCTTTCCCCCTAACACAACTACTAACTTTCAGAAATAGTGTTTTGCCACGTATGTAGCATCCTTTCCACATACAGTGCATGCAAATGCACACAAGCAAGCGTGCACATGCACTCACGCTTCTATATGCTCAGGAACACACGTTCCCGTACTCACCCATGCACGTGTGCTCACATACATGTGTGCGTGGCACAGGCACATACACCCAAGCACACACTCACACATGCACACACACGTCCCTGCCCTTTTCCTGGGCCTATCTCAGGTTCCACGTAACCTGTAAGCTGGAAGAGATCTATAAGCTGAGAGAGCAACCTGAGGCCCAGAGAGGTGACGGGCTTTTCCCAAAGTCACACAGCTTTTCAGGCCTTGAATTAAACTCGAATCCTGACATGCCCAAGAATTTTCCTTGAGCTGAATCCTTTAATTTTTTAGGATTAAAAATGCCCCCCAGGTTGCATTTACTACTTCTTTTAACCATCTCTTAACCATCACGATTCATTTGAGAAGTCACCTACATTGTTATTTTTTTTTAATTTTTTTTCTATTTTAAAGATTTATTTATCTATGCATACAAGAACTGGGGTACAGGCCAGATGTGCGGGGAGGTGAGAGAATCCTCCAGACAGAGCAGGGTCAGAACAGGCAGATGGACTGAAACACACTGCTGAGGGGAGCAGCGGGCACAGCAGGAGAGGTCTGCTGCGCCATGTGGGTCCCCCTGGCCGGCAGCAGAGATTGAACTCGTGCTGCAGTGGCTGCGGTTTGCTTCATAGTGCATTGCTTAACCCACTGCGCCACCAGGGAGGGCCTTATATTGTTATTTTTGAGCTCCCATTATGGATGAAGAAAGTGAGGCCTACAGGAGAAACGACTCACAAACGTGTGGAGTTGGAATAAAGGCTGGGCTTGCCCCCTGAACCCCTGGTTCTGAGGCTGAGTTGCTGGACCTCTTAGCCTCACTCCAGGAAAGTGCCAGTTCTGCCCAGCCCTAATCCACCAGCCTGGAGAATGGAGTCCGTGTCTTTTCTCATGACAAATAAGATCTGTGTGACCTTGAACAGGACACTTCAAGTAGCTAGACTTACATCTGCCAAGGTATAAAGTGGAGGAGGTGATTGATAGTACCTATACTTCAAGGTTGCTTTAATGATTAAACAAACGCACACATATGCACGTATTTTTCAAACAGCAAAACATTGTACAAAATTATGAGAAATGTTATTGAGGGTAATTAAGGCACAGATGGGGTTCCTTCTTCGTGGAATTTCTCATTCTGTCATCTGCTTTATCCAGAACACCACTGTCAAAGCTAAACAGACAGACGACTGAATGCGAAGAGGTATCTGCACCATCTGAAATTGACAAGGGACTTCTATCAAGGCTAGAAAACAAAGAGGAAGGCAGCAACCTAATAGAAAGATGGGGAAAACATATGAAGAAGCAAATTACAAAAGGGGAAAACCCCAAAAGTTAATCAGCTTATGGAGAAATGTTCAAAATCATTAGCAATCAAATAAATGCAAATTAAATTAATGAGCTATTACTTGGCAACGATTAGGCAAAAAATGAGTAAAGAGGCAAAGCCAAGTTGGAGCAGCAATGAGAGGACAAAAGAGTCTTGAGCCTGAAGATGAGGAAGCCGACCCCGTTGCCTTGCAGGGGGTGATCTGTGATATTTGATCAAGATAAGGAAGCCCAGCCCAGGTGTGCCAGCTCTCTGTCACATAACAAGGCATGTGGCTAAAACACTGGCATTATTTGCTGAGGGGTTCGATTTGAGCAGGTCTTGGTGGGCAAAGTTCCTCTCTGCTTCTTTTTATTCAACATCTGGGGTATTTTGAGTCTGGGTCCCAGAAACTTTGGACCCATCAGAAACTCACTTTCTTGTCTGTTTCTGGTTAACAACTGGCCAGAATCCTTTCAGGCTGGTGGGCACAGCTCCTATGTGGGGTCACTCTGTGTGGCTACTTGGCTCCCTAAGGACCCCCTGAAGATGGGGTAGACCCACCTCTCAATAGGAGGGCTAGTGTCATATTATATGGGTGTGAATGGATAGATTATAATGAGAGTTTTTAGAAAATGCGACCTTCTCGACCACAAAGGACGGCTTGTTACAGGTGAACAGCGCTGCCTAGCGCATGTTGCCACAGTATGGAACTGCTTGGTTGGATTGAAGGCAAACGGTTATGCACCGCTGAAGAGTGGAGGGTGAAACACCTTTCAGAAAACTTGCTGAAGCTGTGGATTGGAGGTATTCACAGCTATGTCAGTGGTTCATTAATATATGTGTATATGTAAAATAATATCTTATTTTAAAAGGGTAAACAGTAAACACAGTTAAGATGCATTGCTCAAGATTATTTGCATAGACTAAAAATACCTATACACAAAATTAAGACACATGTATAAGAACACTTGTGAATGGAAGTTACACTGTGAATGCGTTACAATGGCATTTTTTGGAGAAAGGAGGTGGGGATGGAGGATAGGAACTAAAGGAAAGACATGCTTTAGAAGGAAGAGAGTGAGCTTAGAAGTGGGCTCACACTCCACACAGGGTTTTAAAATGGTGTCAAAACAATATAGTGGAAAAAGAGGATTTTTCAACATACAGCACTTAAGTAACTAGATATTCATCTAGATATAAAGGACCTTCATTCATACATCTTATCACTCACAAACATAATTGCAAATGGATCATAGGTTTAAACATTCAAACTAAAATCATAAGATTTTTAGAGGAACATATAAGAGAATATCTTTGTGAACTGAGGGTGCGAAAAAGTTTTTGGTAAGGCGTAACAAATAAAAGAAAAAGTAGATGCTTTATACTTTATCAAAATGATAAACTTTTGTTCATCAAAAGAAACCACCAAGGAAATAAAAGGCAAACTACATGGGGGGCAAAAATACATGTAAAACATATCTCACAGAGATGACTGTGAAGGATATATAAACTATTCCCACAGTTCAGTATGACAGTTCAAATAACGATTTTAAAAAATGGGCAAATATTTAAATAAATACGTCAGAGCAAAAGATAAACAGATGGTCCACAAATATATAAACAGTGCTCAACATCAATAATTTTGGGAAAAACGCATATTAAAACTTCAGTGAGCTACCACCTGCCAGAATGCCAAAGACTAACCCTAACACCAGCTAACCAAATCAGAACCCTCACTCATCTTTGGTAGAAAGATAAAATGCCACATTCATGGGGGACAAAGTTCTGGCATTTTCTTATGAAACTATACACTTTGCCTATGATTTGACAACTTCCTTCCTAATATTACTGAGAAGGTAAAACATGTTCAGAGACTTGTTGACATGTTTTTAAAAAATTTATTTATTTATTTATGCATATAAGAGCTGGGGTACAGGCCAGAGGCACCGGAGGTGAGAGGAGTCACCAGAGACAGAGTGGAGAGCAGAACAGGCAGGTCCACTGAAATACACTGCTGAGGGGAGCAGCGGGGAGGCAGGAGAGGTCTGCTGCGCCATGTGGGTCCCCTCCCTGGCTGGGGATGCGCTGCTGTGCAGTGGATGCTTCACATTGCGGCGCTCAACCCGCTGTGCCACCAGGGAGGCCCTGTTGAGGCCAGATTTATTCAACAGGGGAAATGGCCTCAAATTACTTACAAGCAAATGCTGGCACTTTGGAATTTTACCCAGCATTAAAAAGGAACAAACTATAGATATGTACAGCAACACAATCGATGCTTACAAAGCAGCCCGCTGAGTGGAGAAAGCCCAACACCCACGAACGTTTGTAGCACGCTTCTGTTCATGGGAAGGTTCAGAGCAGGAAAAGCTGACAGCAGAGGGGAATCGAAACCAGGCCTGTCTGCGAAGGGCAGTCAGAGGGTGAACTGGAAAAGACTTGGGAACTTCCTGGGTGTGGAGGGGACAGAGCTGCACCAAGTGTTCTGTATCTCCATAGGGGTTGGGGTGACCCTGGTGTATGTGTACCCCGCTCCACAATGGCCACACTTGATATCTGAACATTTCATGGTATGTAGATGCTGCAACCAAAGGGAGAAAAGACAAAAAATAATGTTGATGCAACAATATTAATATATGTTAAATGTTAAGCAAGTATTAATATATTTTTTAGGGGCCTCCCTGGTGGCACAAGGGGTTGAGTGGGGCTTTTTGGGGCTTCCAAAGCCACTGCACCATGAGTTTGATCCCCGGCCAGGGAGCTGACCCACATGGCATAGCAGACCTCTCCTGTCTTGCCCGCTGCTCCCCTCAGCAGTGTGTTTCCAGTGTAAATCCAACCTGTTCTGTTCTCCACTCTGTCTCTGGTGACTCCTCTCACCCCCCACACCTCTGGCTGTACCCCAGTTCATAGATGCATAAATAAATAAATCTTAAAGAAAATATTTTGAGTAAAATTTACTGAAGTCTGTAATAGTTGGAAATGCATCCCCAAAGTGGTTAATTGACAGGTAGGAGTTTGGGTTGATGGATCAATGCATCGTCAGTACATTAGAGTGACATATTAAGGGATGGCTGAGGTGGTGGGTGTGCAGGTGTTCTCTTTATGTGGGCATCTTGCAACTTGACTATAGAAAGTTTGGGGGAGGGGAGCCTAAAAATGAAAAAGAGAGAGGACCTCAGGGTGGATCAAGCATGGACAGCGCCTTGAACCTCAGTTCATGCAGGAATAACTCAACTCTAAGATCCAAAAGAAGCTCTAAGATCCAAAAAGAAAAATCCAAACAACTGCAAAAGTGTTTGTTTTGAGCTAAGCTGCAGGATATCTGCCTTGGCAATCCTGCAGTCCCAGGTGGTCTGCCCCAGAGAAGACTTGGATACTTAGAGCCAGCGCCAGAGGGGCAAGATTCTTGCCTCATCTGTTCCACCGAAAGGGTCCATTGCCAAGGACAGGACCCCAGGTGGCCCAGATGCCCTGAGGCAAACGCTGCGGTGGAGGCGGGGCAGGGACTCCCAGAGAGGCAAGTGGAGTCCAGGGTGCAGGCACAAGGGCTTCCATCTAGTCTTCTGAGACAGCTGCGCGCTCAGCCAGCTGGCCAGGCCCCTCCTCGGAGCTCCTGATCCCCTGGGTTACACGGCATCAAGCCACCTGCAAGCTTTCTAGAAACGCCTGTTTGCCTCTTTCCATGCCCAGCAACAGTGCAAGTGGCTGACGGTTCTGTTTTTTGACAGAAAGTGCTCAGGAAACATTTGGGGAATAAACACCTGCTATTTGCCTCACTGGTGCTGAGACAATGGGGGGGGGAAACGGGAGTTTCTTGGCCTGTGCGCTCGGAAGGGTTAGAATGAAACTTGGGAGGATTTGTGAAGTTTTGTGAAGAATCTCCATTTCTGCATCTGACCTTTTCTTATTAAAAGTGCTTTCTCATCACATTCACAGTTTCTGAAGGCCCATGGTGAAGGGAGCTCCAGAAATCCCGTTTTCTCGAGATACTTTCGTGTGCACTTTAAAATCAGAGAGTCTCGGGGGTGTTCTCCCCCAGACAGCGATGGTGGAGCTGCAGCATGGGGATCTGCGAAGCTCGAGCCCAAGGTTTCCAGCCAGCCCAGCGGGATGTTTCAGTGTCGGGCCACCCCCCTTCCACCACTCCACTGGGTCAGTCCCTTTGTCTCTTGAAATCTCATCATGCCCCTTGCTCCAAATGGATTATCCCAACGCCCTCCCCTGCTCTGGTTTCTGGCTCAAGGAAGCAAGTCCACGTTTGTTTGCTGTGGACACTGCAAAATCAGCTCCCTCTTCTTGTTCCCCAAATGGTAGCCGGAACAGCTGATAACCCGATTCTCCCCCTTTATTTCATGTTTCCCTACAGGGTGGACATTAACAAAGGACCTTCACAGGGAGTCACCCTTCCCCTTCACACATCCTAAGTCTGCATTGCTGGGTCCCTGTGCTTCCCCACCAGACTGGGAAAAAGTATACAGATGTTTAAAACAGCCCCAAATCCTAAGAAGCCAGGCATTTGTGCCTTGAAATCAAGAATGCCTCCCCCACCAGCCAGCAAATGAGTGCCCTGCCCCCAACACTCTGATCTCCCCTTAATTCAGGCCAACCAACTGAGAGGAGGCCATGAGCATGGCCAGAAATTCTGGCCTCCAATCCTTGGGGGCAGAGCTGAGCCTCTTCCCAAAGGTTAACGAGGCGATTATGTTTCTGATTAAAGATGAGAGCAATCAGGGCCACTGGGTTCATTAGAACATTTAGAAAATAGAGCACTTGACTAGGAAAGGAAAGGCATAGGCCAGAGGGAAGGTGGAAAAGAGAAGCAGAAGGCAAACCACCACGTGCCCCGGGCACAGGAATTGAATCCTTTTTATTTCTTTTTAAACATCCTCCTTTACTTTTTCACAGTATAGGATTCCTCCCCTCAGGTGCTGTTGCCATAGTTTTCCCACCACTAAGGTGCCCATAGTTTTCTACCGCCCCACACCAAGCTCTCATTCCCCCTTCTCTGCACTCCCCACTCACTTCCTCTCTCCCATCCTGAGTGTCTCAGGTCTATGCTCTGCTTCAGAGATCCTTCTTATAGTTTGTCTTTGTCTGATACTTTGTTTGCTTTCTCTAGATCCCACATGTAAGTGAAGCCATCCGGTATTTATCTTTCTCATTCTGGCTCACTTGCTTAGCATAATCCCTTTGGCTCTATTCATGTTACTGCAAATAGCATAGATTCATATTTTTGATGGCTGAGTAGTATTCCATTGTGAATATGTATCACATCTTCTTGATCCACTCATCTGTTCTGGGCATTTAATTTATTCTATATCTTGGCTATTATAAATAGTGCTGCTATAAACATAGGAGTACAAGTTTCCTTTCAAATAGTGCTTTTCTGTCCTTTGGATAGATACCTAGTTGTGGAATGACTGGGTTATATGGTAGATCCATTTTAAGTCTTTTGCAGCATCTCCAAACTTCTTCCTATAGAGGCCGAACCAGTCTACATTCCCACCAGCAGTGTAAGGGGACCTTTATCTCTACATTCTCACTAGCACGTGTGTGTGTGTGTGTGTGTGTGTGTGTGTTTTAATATGGGCCCTTCTTACTGGTGGATCTCCAGATACATGAGGCTTTCTCTTACCTAGGCATGGAGAATGCATTCAGACCACATATAAGAGATGTTCTCTGCTGCCTGGGGACAGGCCCAATTTCTCTGTTTTCATTTCAGTGCAGACACCAGTGAACTATTCCAGAGCCAGTCTCGCGGGGATGGTCAAACCTTTTCTTGGCAAGTACCCGTTCATTCATTCACTCCTTCAGTAGGAATCTGCCCTCATGGAGCTTATCTTCTAAAGGAAAGGAGGAAACAAGCATTGTGAAAGATTAAAATCAAATATCTCAGAATAAGCACATAGAATAAAGCAATCAGACAAAACAGGGCCTCCTCAGCTTATGACAGAAAATTGTATGAATGTAACTGGACACAGAAGGAGAAACTCATCTAACCCTGAGGGTCAGAGGTGCTCAGAGCCACAAGAAAGATTGGTAGAAGACAGAAACTAGTGTGTAGGAACAGGAAGTCAGCAAGGAGGAGACAGCAAGAGAAGCAAGCTGTGCAAAGGCCCTGGGGTTGAAGCATGCGGATAATTTATATCAGACTGAAAGCGGGAGGATGGCACTTAAATAACTGTTAAAGTGGGTAGGGGTTGTCCTGCTGCTAACTTTATGAAAATTTCAAAGAATTTTAAATAGGATTCTAAAATGACCTGAAGGGAAGTAGCAAATAATAATCACCACCAATTAAGGTTGGTGAGGGTTTGGATGTGGTAATCGGGAAGGGTTGATCAAAAGCAGGACTTTCCTACTGGCTGTTGGGTCTCTGTTTTGCAGCTGATTAGGGCTGTGAGGAAGAGTCTTCATGGGCAGCCCGTGGTATGTGATCCAGGGTCGATCTCTTACCTGGTCCAGGCCTGCTGTATGATCCACCGAGGTCTTCCAGGATGTTCATTCTTCTTTGCCAAGACTAAAGGAGAAAGGAAACCACTGTGGCCCTGGTATGCGTGGTGCTCATCAGCGAACCAGGGGCATCCACAAGAAAATAGTTTGCATCATCCCTGTGTTTATTGTAGCACAATTTACAATAGGAAAGCTATGACAACAACCCCGATGCCCCGAAATAGAAGACTGTGTCAAGAAGATGTAATATATTTGCACAAAGGAATATTACTCAGCAACCAAAAAGGATAAACTCATGTCATTTGCAGCAACATGAATGGAACTGGAAGGGATTATGCCCAGTGAAATAAGCCAGAAAGAAAAAGAAAATATAGAATGGTTTCACTTATAGGTGGAAAGTAGAGGAATCAAATAAGGGATTGGGGTGGGGGGAGTAACTATAGTAAAGTAAAAATCAAAATCATCAAGTAACTGTAGATCAGAGACATTCTGTAGGTGAGGAGGAGGGAGGAGGATCAGGACAGGGGTGGGAAGAGCACAGGGACTGTGGTGGTGGTGGTGCAGGCGTGAATTGATGGTGGGAACTTCACAGTTAAATCACATATTGTACAAATATGAAGGATGATATAATAATTTTTTTTGAAAAAGAAAAGGTTTGCATGTTTACAGCACTTTACAGGGTATATAGCACTTTAACATCTACCAATTTTGATGTACTTCTTGACAAGGTGGGAGTGGGAAGAGGGGTAAGTTCTCAGCCTTGTTTAAAGATAAAGCAACCAGCTATGCCAAGTCCATCCCAGGTCTGTGCACAGACCCTGGCACATAGCACAGTTCAATGCATGATTGTCGAGTCAACTGGCCAAGATCACGTCATGCAGATCACACGACTTCACAAAGCACGGTCCCTGTGGCATCAGACTCGGCCCTATCAAGGAGGGGCTAGATACAGAAGGACACGCCAGGGACAAGCACAGTCAGGCACAAGAGGTGTGGCATCTTGGGAAACTTGGTTTTATCCAAAGATACATCCAAGGTGCTCATCAAGGGTAGGTTGGGAAGTAAAGATGTTCCTGGTGCCAGGGTTCCAATGGGTTGTCTCAGAAGGTAAAGAAATCAAGGAGTTCCAGAAGCAGGGAGCAGCTTTCCACAAAGCAGACATGAATCACTGCACACCTGCCTAACTGGGCTTTATTTTTTTTTTAAGGTTTATTTATTTATGCATACAAGAGCTGGGGTACAAGCCAGAATCAGAGATGAGAGGATCCACCAGAGACAGAGTAGGGAGCAGAACAGGCAGATCCACTGAAACACACTGCTGAGGGGAGCAGCGGGCGAGGCAGGAGAGGTCTGCCACGCCATGTGGGTCCCCTCCCTGGCCGGCAGCAGGGATCGAACTCGTGCTGCAGTGGCTGTGGTTTGCTTCATAGTGCATTGCTTAACCCATTGCGCCACCAGGGAGGCCCCTAATTGGGCTTTAAAGAGTGTGGCTCAATAAAAAGATGTAGCCACAAAAGGTTCTTGATAAGTATTGTCCAGTTGCCTTCCGGAAGCGTTTTATCAATCTCCATACTGACCACATGTACCTGAGAAGAGTTCCTCCAGACATTTACCACCTAAGATCCTGCATATTTTAGAATTCTGTCATTTTTATAAACCAAATTTTGTATTGCATTGCCATTTCTTTAATTACTTATGATTATAACCATTTTTATGTTATTTCCCATTTGCATTAATAATCTTATAATAATAATAAACTAAATATAATAATAAATAAAATCCCTATATTCTTTGCAATTTCTTAACCCCACTCCATGTTGGGGTAAACGTGCTTTAAAATACTGTTGGTATGTGATCTGCTTGTAAAAGTGATACACATTTATTGCAAAATAAAAAATTACAGACCAGCATTAAAAAAAAAAAGGTTGGTGGTCCCACAACACAGAAGAATCACTAATTGATTATGTTTTCTGATAGGTAACTTATTTTTTAAATTGATTTTGAAGTAAGCTTTAAAACAGGAAGGAAATTAATTCCTTATCTACAATACTTTTTTAACTTCTTGTCTATATGTTGTTTTATGATGGTGATTTGTTTTTACATAAAATGTCGGCAAGTTTACAGAGTTTTACCAATCTTCCCTCTTTTCATAGTTTACACTAATTTTAAGTTTGAAATTTTAATTTGAAAGTGCTCCCTCAACTTGTTTATTTTTTTGACTTTTGAAATGTTACTAGTTAACTATTCTAAAATTGTTTTGCCATAGAATAGGACTTGTAAATAGGGCTTGACTGTCTTTCCTAATTAGTCAGTAATTCCCAAAGTCATTTATTGAATAAACCATCTTTTCCTTTTGGTGAGTTGCTTGTTCTATCATAAATTAAATGCTTGTGTACACTAGGAAATATCTCTGGATCATCAATTCTCATTCATTGATCTGTTCATTCTTTTTGTCAATACCACATTGTTTTAAGTATGGCAGCTCTATAGTGCATTTTAATTCTTGTTCTTGAAAGTCCCTCCTCCTACCTCTTCTTTCAAAATATATATTTAGCAGTTCTTTATTTTCAAATAAATCTCAATTTTTAAAAATTTGTGTATACTTATTTACGTCTACAGACACTTTGACATGATATTTGAATTTTGGTTTATTTCGAACTAGTAGACGACTAAAAATAAAAGATTTAAAAACTTAAAAAATAAGAAAAAGACTGCACATGTGTACTTGTGTACCAGGCAGTGTACTAGATTGTGCACTAGGCACCCAGAGAAATGAGACACATTCCCATCCCTTCATCACCCGCAGACCAGCTGTGAGAGTCAGATACGGAAACAGGTATTGACACTCCATGGCACTGAATGGGAGGAGTGAAAAGTTGTACAAAGGAAAACCCCCACTCCCCAACATCACCCAGGGGTGAGCCTACTGGTGTATGGGCAGGTAGATGAACCTATTTGTGTGCTCATGTATTGAGCATCTGATGCATTCCAAACTAGAATCCTGCCTCGAGGAGCTTCGTCTAGAGAGGACTGTAAGAAGCTACTTAACGTGCTTGATGGGACCTCCATGTGGTCAAGTGCGGGGGCTCAGGGACCGTGTCCAGGGCATAGGGGGGGGGAGGGAGGCACAAAATATTAGACATAAGAAAAACAGGAAAGAAAGACATTATCTTGACAAGGTGGGAGTGGGAGGAAGGGCAAGTTATCACCCTTGTTTAAAGATAAAGCAACCAGCTATGCCAAGTTCTAAACCCAACCATAGCTAATATTTTGCTAAACCCATGTTTCTGCTGTTAGGACTTGGGGTCTCATTTGGGGCGTGTGTATGTGTGTGTGTTCACAAGTGTGTATCAGATGGTTCTAACCATACTGTAAATATAATTGTGAGCCTTGCCTTGTTATCTAATAACATAGGTATTTTTTTCTTAATATAATCTGTGATTATATGATTTATAAAATACACTTACAAGAAAAGGATATTAGATTTTACCACATAATAACTTAAACATGCAAGCATCAAAAATCACCAATAAAAAGTAAACAATTAACTAAAAAGAAAATTTGCATGTATAGTCCAGTCAATGTTTTAACTCTCTAAAGTACACATGTGAACCCATACCAAAAAGAAGAAAAATCCAAAAATATAAAAAATAACACATAAAAAGCCACAAACTAATACATTGTGTCAAGGTAGAAAACTATTTATTCTCACTATATTTCAAAAGAACACAAATTAAGACCTTGCCATACTATTTTTATTTTATCACATCAGGATAGGTTTTAAATCATTTCATGTCTATTGTTTGGAAGTGTGGGGTAAAGCAAATTTAAAATCCCTCTTACACATGGGGGTATAAATTGATACAGGTTTGGGAAAAATGGCATTATGTATCAAAACCTTTAATTTTTTTCATTTTTGCAGTAAACCCACTTCTGCTGTTTTCACCATAGGGTATAATCAGAGGTGACCATAAAGATTTATGTACAAGGATATTCATCATAGCATTATTTATAATGGTGAAAAATTGGAAATAACCTAATGTCCATCCTGCAGGAATTGGTTAAGTAGACTATTATGCAGTCATTAGGGTGTAGGAAACTGCATAACAACATTGAAAAATGACTTCTCCATGTGCCTAAGTTTCTACCACTCTTACACAATACAAGAGACTTGAAAGTGACGGTCACGCCCCACCTACAAACAGGATGAAACTGTCTCCAGGTAAGTGCTCTAGGTCTGGGCTCAGCCCTCCCTGGCCCTGCGTCCCACTCACTCCAGCCTCAGTGCTATGCCCAGTACCCGGGACAGGTGGAAGGTCTGGCACACACCTTCCACCTCCCTCCTCCTGCCCCTTTAAGTCTGCTCCCAGCACCCTCAATCTTAGGGAACCACTTCTTTTTTTTTTTTTTTATTAAAATATTTTAAAATTTACATATACTTGCCATTAATTGTAATCCCCATGTATTCCCCATCACCATCTCACCAGTGCAC
>JAGFMF010011914.1:4842203-4871562 GCA_019455555.1 Galemys pyrenaicus | reverse complement strand
GAAGGAAGGAAGGAAGGAAGGAAGGAAGGAAGGAAAGGAGGGAGGGAGGGAGGGAGGGAGGGAGGGAGGGTGGGAGGGAGGGAGGGAAGTTGAGAGATAGATAGATAGAGTCATCGGTCTCCACTCCTCTGTCCTAAGTGTCCTCAGGCACTTAGGTTGTTTCCCTACCTTGACAATCATATATAAGGCTGAAATACACTTAGAGTAATATACTAATGCTTTTGTAGATACCTAGGTGTGGAATTGCCAGATCATATGGTAAACCTATTTTCAATTTATTAGAGCGCTCCATACTGTTTTCCATAGGGACAAGACCAGTGTAAAGTTTCTTTGCCCTCACATCCTTGCCAACACTTGTTGGTTCTGTTCTTTTCGATATGGGCCATCCTTACTGGCAAGGGTGGTATCTTATTGTGATTTTGATCTGCACTTCCCTGATGATGAGCACTTGTTCATGTTCCTACTAGCCATCTGTGTGTCCTCACTAGAGATGTGCTTAATTTAGCACTTCTGCCCATTATTTGATTGAGTTAATTGTTTGCTTTTTGTTGAATTGCATGAGCTCTTTACATAGCAACCCTTTGTCAGATGTATGATGTGCAAGCACTTTTTCCCATTCAGCATGGTGCCTTTTTGTTTTACCGATAGTTTCAACCACTGTGTGGAAGCTTTCAGTTTGCTGTAAATCCATTTGTTTATATTTGCTTTTGTTTCTCTTGCCATTGAAGACAAAGCCCCAAAGACATCCCTGAAACCAGTACTGTGGAGTGTTTTGCCTGTTTTTTCTGCAATGTATTTTATAGCTTCAGGTCTTATACCCAGGTCTTTAATACATATTGAGTTATTCTTTGTGTCTTGTAGACGATGGTGTTCTGGATTCATTCTGTTGAATGTGGCTGTCCATTTTTTTCAACACCATTGTTGAAGAGACCCTCCTTTCTCTGGGATTCTTCATTGTGTACTGGCCATAGATGGATGGATTCATTTCTGGGTTTTCAGTTCTATTTCATTGGTCTGTGTATCTGGTTTTGTTCCAGTACCATGTTTTTGATTTGTATGGGCTTGGAGTATAATTTGAAGTGTGATACTCCCAGTGGGCTGGAACCACTCTTCCTCATTTTTTGTTAGGACGTTTTTAGTTATTTGGGGTCTTCTGTGTTTCCATAAGAATTTAAGTATTGCTTGCTCTATTTCTTTGAAGAATGCTATTGGAATCTTGATAGGGATTGCATTGAAACTCTATATTGCTTTGGGTAGGAAGGCCATTTTTCGCAATGTTAATTCTTCCATGAACAGGGAATATCTTTCCATTTTTAAATTATTTTCTTTTAACAATATCTTATCATTTTTACTGTATAGGTCCTTTAACTCCTTTGTTAAGTTGACTCTTGGGTATTTAATTCCTTTTGCTGTAATTGTGAATGGGGTTGTTTTCTTGATTTATTTCTCTTATAATTCATTGTTTACATATAGAAGCACACATTGGGTTATAACACTGTATGTGATTCAGAGGCATAAACTACACCTCTTCAGATGGATGTCACTATCGTCCCATTTTTTAATCTTGTTTATTCCTCCCATTTTTTTTCTTTTTCATAAGCTTGTGAAATTTTTATTTTTTTAGTTTTATTAAGCTATCCTTGGGGCTATGTTCATTTGTTTAAATTTCTATTTTTAGTAATTATTGCCATTATAGTTATTACTTTCACAGAATTTCCCCCTTATTTTCTAATTTCTAGTTTCTAGGTTTACTCCTGATACTTTTAAACATTCTTTTCTATAATCTCTACTATGTACATTTAAGACTGTATTTTTTCTCTTGTGAGCAGTTATAGATCTTTGCGTTAGCGTTTGTAATCTAATTGAATCTCCTTTTTATTCCAGAATTTATTTATTAGCAATAATAACAATAGTAGTAGTCACAGTTTTCGAGGGTTAGTATTAGTTGCTAAAATTGACAAGAAGCTAATATTTTTTAGTTGACTATGCATTTCAGTGTTTGAGTATGGACCTTATTTTTACATTTTATAATTCATTGACATTTTCATTGTGTTAGTCTTTGTGAATGCATAATATTTATTTCCCAGTAAGTATTTCTGTTAATTTTGGACTTCATTGTGTGTTTGTGTAAAGAAAGAGCTTTAGATATATATTAGAATCATCTATGAAAGCATAAGTATAGATTAAATTTCTCCTGAATTTATTTCTTTATTTTCTCAAAACTCTATTGGCACAATAATAAAATAACTGAGATAATAATAGCCCATAAAGCTAAAGAGAATAGGAGAGGAACCAACATTGTTCATAGATGTAGGTTAAGTATTTCAAAGACAGCAGACAGAAGAGGGGGAAATGAGTCAAAAGAGTCAAGGAAAAGGAAACCTTTGTGCCTACAGAGGGTACAGCAGTGGAAAACAAATTAATTTTCCCCGCAGGACTCTGGGAAGGCTTCTGATTCACAGGCGCCAGTCGCCAAGGTGGCACATCTGTACCGAGCAGTTAGATGCCACCCCCCATGCCTTTTCCAATCTCTTTGTCTTCCATGTGTAGCCAAGGAAATATCCCATTCCTATCTCTACAGGAAATGGGAGTTTTATTATGTTTAGAATTGAGAAGCTCCAGATGTGGGGAAACCAGATGTAGTTGGGAGGGAAGGTGCTAAATTGAAAACAAAGGAAATCCAAATCCAGAATGGTCACAACCCACACCTCTTCTCTTGCCCTATTGCCAAGGTGTCAGTATTTTGTAGAGCCCACACCACCAGATAGCATCTTGAAGGATTATTTTCTGGAGAAAACAAATGGCCACAAATAAAAATGCTTACAAGATCTATCATTAGGGGGTTTTACAACAGATAAACAAAACAAAAATGCTGGCAGTCTGATTGCCTCCAGTGGAGGTCCGCAGTGGTAATCTGATGGGACACATGGAGCTGTCAGTGGGTTTATAGTCTTGCTCTTAAATACAAATGGAGAGCCAAAAACCATAGTACATGAGCAGAGTGAAAGACACAGGCAGAAGGAGGGGTATAAAAATATAAGCCAATTAGCAAGCTGAAAAAGAACTTAGAGAAACAGACAAAGATAGAAAAAATAAAATAAATAATAGAGCAAAAAATATAAAGGGATGAATAAGAAGATAAGTAATATGTCAAGTCCATCAAGGAGTTCCCAGACCTGACCACTATGAGAAAATGATATGGATAATATCGATTTCTGATGCTCAGAAATCACTATCTGTGAAGTGATTTCTGATGCTCAGAAATCACTATCTGTGAAGTGTCCATCAGAATGAACAAAAGCAACAAGAGAGATCTGTGCCAACCACCTCGTCACCAAACTTCAGATCACCATGGATGGAGAGATGCTAAGACTTCAGAGAGGAAAAGAGGCTGGCTCTATACAACATAATAGGAAACAAGGTTAACCTTATTTCCACTGTGACACTATGGAACTGAAGACACTGGGATTGGCTTATTCCAGACATAATAAAACTGATTTTTTTTTTAAAAAAGGCCAGAAAAACTTTCAGCAAAAACTGATTGGCAGCATACACAATAAGAGCATCAGCCCCAGTGAAAGGGGTAGTGTAGGGTCAGAGAACAATCAGGTCTTTCCACCCGCCCACCACTGTGCTGACGGACACCTGCGGTGCTGCGAGCATTCCAGGGTGGGCGTGCGCAAGTGGGCGCGCCTGAGTTGGACACGAACTTAAATGGGCGGCATCATGAGGACGCCAGGACCAACAGAACCAAGAGGACCGACATACTGACGAGCAGCAGAGAGAGAGAGAAGAAGCAGCCGAGAGGGTGAGATACGTCAGTGGCTGCAGGCCTGCCAGCCTCCCGACCCCAGGCACCCCTGCCTGCCATGTACCTGGCCACCTCTACTAATAAAAGCATAAAAAGCCACCGAGGGCTCCAAGACTCCTCTCCTTCCTTGACCAATCTGCTGAGAACCATCACGAACCTTGCTGCTGTGCTTCCTAGCCACTACAGGTAGGAAAAACTTTAAATGAATTTTTGAAAAGTGCTAACAGGGCAGTACAGCCCACAAGAGGGGAGGGAGCAGAGCCTCTTGTAGGGTCAGAGAAATCAGGTCTTTCCACCCTCCCACCACTGGTATAATGATGGACACCTGCGGTGCCGCGAGCATGACTAGGTGGGCATGCGCAAGTGGGTGCACCTGAGTTTGGACACGGGCTTATATGGGCAGTGTCATGAAAACACCAGTACTGACCAACACGAGCAGCAAGACCAATGAGCAGCAAGACCAACAAGCAGCAGCAGCGGGACGGGAGGGTGAGATGTGCTGGGGGCTGCAGACCTGCCAGCCTCCCGGCCCCCCTGCCTGCCATGTACCTGGCCACCTCTGACAATAAAAAGCATAAAAGCCACCGAGGGCTCCGAGACTCCTTCCTTGACCTGTCTGCCTAGAACCATCCCGAACCTGCCCAGTGCTGCCTTCCTGCCGCTATACCCTACAGCTGGTGCCATGGGCACACACCACCGCAGGAGCAGGCACCAGGATGGAGCGTGCATTGTGGGAGGCCTACCGAGCTGAGGCCACAGAGTGAGGACCACTAGCTTGAGTCAGAGGCTCATAAGAACAGGTGTAACCTGAATCAGCTGAGCACCTGGACTTCCTTAGAGCACAAATTAATACTGAAATCCAGGCCAAGAGATCTGAAACACCTGCCACGCTCCACCCCAGGCAGAGACATCTAAAATGCCTGCCAACCCCATGAAGAAAAGCTTTACTGTGAGAATTTCAAATTCCTGAGTGTACAGGAGGGGATCCTCTATGGCCATCACCCTGGCCCTCTTTTATCACTACTACCCTTCTTTTGTACCAGTCCCCCGACAATAGGGAGAAGTAAGGAAAAGCTATCCCTTCTTAAAACTCACACAAAATCAAAAGTGAGGTGATGAAAGAAGGTGGTATAAATGCAAGAACAAGTACAAAAGAGAAAAACGAAACGCTAAAGGAGCCCACTCTGAGTGGAGTTGTGGAGCATGAAAGAGGGGAATTCAGGCAACAGTCTTGGCAATGCTGATAGAACTTAAAAAACAATGGAGGATACAAAACAACAACAGAATAAAGATAACGAAAATATGAGGCAGCTGCATTCGGAAATAAAGGAGCTAAGAAACATTATGGCTGATTATAAAAATGCAATTGAGGGCCTTAATAGCAGACAAACAGAAGCAATGGAGAGAATTAATGAACTTGAAAACACAATAGAAGGAGAAGGCAAGAATAGAGTAAGATACGGAAAACAATTTTTAAAAAATGAAAACAGTGTTAGCACTCCCTGGGACAACTTAAAGAGAAATAATAACTATCGTGGGGACCCCAGAAAAAGAAGTGAAAGAGAAAGGCATAGGAAACCGATTGAAAGAAATAATCACTGAAAATCATCTCACTCTAGGAAATGAACCATAAATTGTGATCCAAGAGACCCAAAGAGCTCCAAACAAAATAAGAATCAGATATACATTCCCAAGACACACAGAACAAAAGGACAGAATACTAACTGTATCAAGAGAATGAAGGGGTAATCTAGAAGGGAACACCAATCAGACTGTCAGCAGATTTTTCAACAGAAGCATTACAAGAATGAAGGGACTGGAAAGAGATGTTCAAAGTATTTAAAGAAAAATACATCCATTCCAGAATCCTTTACTCAGCAGGTTTAATAGTCAAGATGGAAAGGAAGAGTAAGGGGCTTTGCTGAATAGCACAAACTCAAAGAACTTATTACCACTAAGCCAAACAGGAATGAAGTTCTATAGGCATTATAATAAAGCACCAGAACAATGAATATTGAGGCAAATTTAATTTAAATAGCTTTGTGGATGATTCCATTGGGTTTTCTATCGAGGAAGTCAGAGTACAAGCAAAATTATATTTTAAAAATTTTATTTCCTCTGTTTTGGATGTATTCTCTTTTTTTAAAAAAAATTGTGTGTGTGTATATGTGTGTATGTAAAGAAATAGATATAGATATAGATGGGGGAGAGACAGAGAAATAGAAACTTTCTAATTTTCCATTCTTTACAGCAATTAAATTATAGTGATATTATCTTTTCCTATAAGAACTGATAAACTTCTGTAAAACCCTCTGGTCCCATTATCTTCATAGACCTAGTTGTCTGCTATGATGATGGATTTCCAAATTCTTCTTTTCTTTGTGTCCACTGATATTTGCATACTGTAAAGCTATCTTACTAAAGTCACAGAAGCTTAGAATTCAATATGGTGTGTTTTATATTCACTAATGGTTTTATACATGAAGCCTTATTTCTCTATGATTGATATTGCTACGCCATTTCTCTTTTGGTTGATTAATGCTTATTTAGCATATTCTTTTTTTAAAAGGTTTATTTGTTCATGCATACAAGAACTGGGGTACAGGCCAGAGATATGAGGGGTGAGAGGATTCACCAGAGACAAGAGTGGGGAGCAGAACAGGCAGATTGAAATACACAGCTGAGGGGAGCAGGGAGAGAGAAAAGAGGGGTCAGCTATGCCTTGTGGGTCAGCTCCCTGGCCTGCTGGCTCAAACTTATGTGGCAGTGGCTGTGGATGCTTCATAGTGCGGTGCTTAACCCCTTGAGCCATCAGGGAGGCCTTTATTTAGCATATTCTTTTTTACCTTTTACTCTTAAACTTTCTAAGATTGATTTTTTTTTTCATTTTTCCTCCATTTTTTCAATAAATGCAGTCTGAAAATCTCTATCCTTTACCCAAAAAGATTAGTCATTTACATTTATTGTGAAAATTGGTATTATGGGCTCTATTATCAACATATAATTTTACTTTTATCCCTTTTTATCTGTTTCCTCTTTTTTATGTATTTTATATTGAGATGATTAATTTTATCTTTTTGTGTATTTTATATTGAGATGATTAATTTTCCTCCTTCTTCCCAGTATCTTTATCTTGTTCCCAAATTATGTTAGAGTATTTAGCACCTATCACTGATGTGTGTTATTTTTATCTAGTATTTTATTTATATTCAATTTGTACTATACATTTTAGCAATCACTATTTTACTAACACGATGTAGGAATCACTATTTTCAACGGTCATTGTTTAAGTACATTAACCTACATATGCATCATTTTTTGTCTTTGTTTTTGTTTTGCTTACTATTCCTATCTGTATCTCAGAACATTTTTTCTGGATTATGAAGAATAGTCTTTTGAAGTTCCTTTTAAAAATATCTGTTCCAAGTCAGAAGGCAAGAGGAAAATATCGGATGACTTCACTATTAGGAGGAATATGAAAGAGCAATAACAACAACAAAACCAAGAAAAATAAGCTCAAGGAATTGGGCAGTTATAACCAAAAGCAAACAAAAAAAGACCAAATATCCAAGATAAACCAAAGAGACCATGAGGGGGAAGGGAAGGAGGGGAGCGCAAAGACGGGGATAGGGCAGAAAGAGCACAAGGGACTGAGGTGATGGTGCACGGGTGGAATGGTGGTGGGAACTCCCTGGGGAATACAAGCAATGTCAAATATAATTAATTAATTAATTAATTAATAAGAAATAAATTAAAATACTTAAACTGAAAAAAATATATATCTATTCCTTTATAACTCTGCAAGTTACTCTTTGATGCAGTATATATGTATATCATCTATTAAGATTAATTTTATATTCAAACATACTAAATTGAGAGCAATTTTTCCACAGAATTTTAAAGTTATTCCATTTTCTGACTTTTAGCTTTGTTGTTGATTAGTGAAATACTTCTGTATTTATTATTTCTATACGTAGTTGCTTTGGTTTCTGTTCTTTTTTTATATAAAACCTTTTTATCTTTTTACATTGTTGTTCATTTTTGTACAATATTTGATTTCTTCCCTATGTGGTGTAGTCCCCATATATCTCTCACCACCATATCACCCCATGAACCATCACCATAGTCCCTTGTGCTTTTCCCTCCTATTTTGACCCCTTTCCCTATATTTTCCCTGCTAGCTATATGCCTTAGATCTATAGTGTGCCTATAATTTTTGTCATTTATTTTTTATTTGTCAGTTTCCCTATAGTTCACCTATAAGTGAAACCAGCTGATATGTTTCTTCTTCCTTCTTGCTTATTTTACTGAGCATAAGCTCTTTCAGCTCCAGCCATGTTGCTGTGAATGACATGAGTTCATCTTTTTGATTGCTGAATAGTATTCCACTATGTATATAAACCACATCTTCTTGATCCAGTCATCTGCTTAGGGGTATTTAGATTGTTTCCACATCTTAACTATTGTAAATAGTGCTGTAGTCAACATAGGTTTCCTTTCATATTAATGTTTTTTGGTCCTTTGGGTAGATCCCTAGAAGTGGAATTGCTGGGTCATATGGTAGCTCCATTTTTAGTAACTTGAGGAACCTCCACACAACTTTCCATAGTGACTGGACCAGTTTGCATTCCCACCAGCAATGTAAGAGAGTTCCTTTTTCTTCAATTCCTTGTGTTTTCTGACTACTTTTAAGGTTTTCCTTTTTTTTTTTTCTGAGGGCTTTGCAGATGTAGATTTATTCATATTCATTCTCTTTGGTAGTAGCTGAGCTTCCTGAATCTGCTGTTTGATATTTTTTGTTAAATCTGAAAGTTCACAACCACTATATCTTTGAATATTGTCTCTCCTCCAATTCTCTTAATACATTTATTCTGGAACTCTAAAGAGACATATGTTAGACTTTCACACTCTATTCTCTATGTCTGTTTTATCTGTACATTAACTTTTTAATTCCTAGATGTTCTATTAATTCCTTTTCAGAGGTTCCTGGTAATTTTTTAGTTTCTTGTACCATAGTGACAATTTTGAAAGTCTCCTTTATTTATATAATCATAATAAACATTGTTTTTATCACTGAATTTTGTCACTGCAATAGTTATAGATTTTGTATGTTTAATGATTCTGTAGTTTTCTTGCTTATTCCTGCTGGGTGGCTCACTTCCTTGTATGATTTGTAATGTTTGATTATGAATACAAGTTCTCTGGCATTTTTTCTATTGGCGTTTTGAAACCTGAGTTTAAAAGTGGTTCTTCCAAAGATTTCGTTTCTTTATGTTAGGCACATATGAACACTGCCAACCTTAAACCACTTTGGACTAAATTTTCATGGGGATTTTCAGGCCACACTGTTGTGTGAATTCCAACCCCAAGCTCGTGTAGTGATTTATATTAGACATTCTTCAAGAATGTCTCACTGAAGCACATTTCATTTTCTCTGTGGGGCACGCTCCTTTCCCTAGTTTGTCTCACAGAGTTGCTGACTTTATACAGCTGCTTCAGAATTGACCACCCAACTTGAGCATCCTCAGTTTTGCTTCTTACCTGCCTATGTGGCTTTTAAATATTCTATGCTGCATTTTTAAATTGTCCATAGCAAAACATTTTATGTTGACACCCAGGCCATCATATTGTTGGGAAAGGATGTGTGCAATTCATGCAAACCCTATAGATTACCAATTAGAAGGCAGACTCAGCTTTCTTCTAGTTGTCCTTTTCTCTCCTTTCTAGATTCTTCTTTCCATCGAAATAAAAATATTCGCCAGTTATGAAAATGGACCTATCACTTTTCATTAGCCTTATAAACAAGTAGCCACAGAGCCTTCGGATTTATGTCTCTATCCAAAAGAGACTTGTTCTATTATATCTTTGGTAATTGATTGAGTTGTATTTTCCTGGAGACCAGGAATTGTTTTTGCTCACCATTCCTTCCTGTTATCTCAAATATTTTCCCCCAAGATTTTTCCAAGATTATGAAGAATGGCTATTTAGCTATTTGAATGCATGGAGGACTATTTGGATATTTGCTTTATCCCCTTCTTGTCTATCACTAAACTCTCAGAATATTTATCTTCTGAACCTGAAAGGGAACTTCTGCCCTCATAGAACTTTTGTTTGTCGCCTGTATCACTGGTTGATTTTCTTATGTGTGTCTCTTTTGCATTTTAATGCCTGTAGTATCATTTTTACTTGTGTAATTATTCTATTGGTTTCTTTGCAAGGATTTAATTCAGGAACCTGCCATTTGATTTCAATCTGTTTGCTCACTACCATAGCTTTCATCTCATTTTATAGAGTTCTCTTTTTTTCTGGATTTTAGTGAAAGCACATAGTAAATAATGCAGTGTATTTTAAGTATGTTATAATCGCCGTATCCTTCTGCTTAAATAATGTACTCTTTCTATATGAAAGTTACCGCTTTTTTTCACATTATTCAAACTAAAATAAGAAGTCGTCACAAACCGGGGGGGTCTATGCCCCAGACAGCATGAGCGGACTCTGCCGATCATCCCCCCACCTAGATACATGTAGTGGTGAACCTGGAAGATGGAGTTGACATCACCTGCAGACCAGCTTAGCAATGAAGAGAGTAGACAGTGCGTTAGGAGACAATAATAGTAGGGAAATTTCAGTGTACTAGGTTTTCTTCTCTGCGTTGGCAGAAGTGATCCACCAGGATTAGCTTCCCATATGAAGCTTTCCCTTTGGATCTGCATCTACTTCCAGTGTGGAATGTTATTTCCTCTGGCTGATTTCTTGGGCCCCTGAAAAGGGTTCTGGTCACTGTAGAGAATTTTTTTATACCTGGGTTTTTGTACTTGGTGCTTTTGTACTTACCTTGAGCCTCTGAGAGCAGCTCATTTCCAGAGGGCCAATCCATAGTATCTAAAGAACAGGAAGCTCACGTCAGACCCATGACAGGCCCACAGTTCTGTTCTCAGCACTCAGCGAGCAGAAGTTTAGGTGAAGCTGCCACGATCCCTTCTCTTTCTGTGATGCCTGCTGCTTTCTCCAGACAACAAGCTTGTTTCCTTTGGTAATTTTCTTCACTTTTGACTGATCTATGCTGTTTTTAGTAGTAATTTCTTGTTGGTTTCTGGCCTATTCATAGTATGAAGGTATTTTCCAGTGAAGGCATTAACATCACTCTTCCCATCACTCTCTTTGTCCTGTGGCATTCTAGTTGATATCTGGAAGTTAGCTAGTAAACATGCAAGATCATCACCTTCATTTACCCAGAATTCTATCTTAATTAGGGCTCTGCAGATTTTCATGTATTTGATAAATATTTACAAAGCACCCATCATGTTGGGAATGTTCTAGGCACCAAGGAAACACCAGTGAAGAAAGCAGACAAAACTCCTAGCAGGGAAAACAACGATAATTAATTGATGTTGCTTATAGGAAACCATATTGTAGCTTAATAGGTGGTATGTGCCATAGAGAAAAGAGAGCAGGGTCAAAGCGGGGAAGTGTGAGGGTATCAGGGAACTCCCCATTGAGACGATCATACTTGAACAAAGGTGTATCAGTCAGCTTTCTCCAGACAAACATACATGCACAGATGTACAGAAAGAGGTTCATTATGAGGTTTTTGCTCACATAATCACAGAGGTTGAAAATCCCATCATCTGTGGACTGCGAATCAGAATTGCAAAGGCAAGAAGGCTATAACTTGTTCTACACGTCAAAGATCACTTTGGCTACTACATTGAACACAGAATTCCTGGGATGGAACCAGAACCCCAGAACTAGCTGATGGCCCCCAAAGTCATTGACACGATTTTAAATCATGGTGCACCAGGCTGCACATGAGATTCGCCAGGGAGCTTTAAAAATCCCAGTGTCAAGTCCACACTCAAGACCGATTAAATCAGAACCTCCGCAGCATGTCCCAGGTCTCTGTTTTTGAGGTGTCCCAGGCGCCTACACGCGCAGCGAGGCTTCTTAACAAAGAAGGCTCCTTGGCTCCCCCACGAACTACAGGCCCCAAAGGGTCAGGTCATGTCTTGTATCTGGTTGCATCAGTGGTACAAGTTTGACAAACCTTAGATATGAATTAATCCATGAGATTTCTGTTTTACCAAAATGGGAACTCAAAACACTAACGGAGGTGTGTGGACTCTCCAGCCCAGAACTCAGAGAAAGGGAGGTATCTGCAGGGGTCTCAAGAAAAGCTACTGGGCAAAAGTAGCTAATAAATAACTAATAAACCCAACAACTTTCTTTCTTTTTTTTTAAAGATTTATTTATTTATGCATACAAGAACTGGGGTACAGGCCAGAGTCCAGGGAGGTGAGAGGATTCACCAGAGACAGAGCAGGGAGCAGAACAGGCAGATCAACGGAGGTACACTGCTGAGGGGAGCAGTGGGCACAGCAGGAGAGGGCTGCTGCGCCATGTGGGTCCCCTCTCTGGCCGGCAGCAGGGATCGAACTCGTGCTGCAGTGGCTGCGGTTTGCTTGATAGTGTGTTGCTTAACTGACTGCACCACCAGGGAGGCCCCCCAGCAACTTTCTAAGAAGTGGAAATCAATCTTTTGATTTTCATAAGAAAATACAGCTTCTTACCTTGGGCCTGAGTGTGGAGGATGTGAAGCAATGAAGACCCTGTTACTTGTGTCAGCTAAGACACTGAGAGATCTTGGTGCAGGACAGGGCTATGGGCTTCTCTGTTTTCCCAAAGACCTGGTTATGCCCTCAGCTCACTGGCCCAGAGTGGCCAAGGTCCACCCCCTGCCCCCCAGAGAGCTCCCAGCTGCTGCTTCCACCTGCTCCCCCAACACTGCACCACATTGTGAAATCTCAGCTGAGGTCATCTGTTGGGTTCATCCCAAGGTCAGCCTCATCTCCTAGGAATGCAGTCCCTCTGCGGAGGTCCTCTACAGTTCCCCAGCCCCCCCCCCCCCCAGCCTCTTGCTCATCCTCATCAGCTCTGCAGAGCCGGGCCGAGGCTGCTGGGTAAATGTCACACGGCCAGGTGTCTGGAACTGCCCACTCAGCGGGCTGGCTGCTCTCCAGCCACCAACCAGCTCTCCCAGTGCCTGGAGCTGCCACATGTTCAAGATGGAAAGAAAAGAAAATCTGCCTTCTCAGCCATGGCCAAGGGCGCCACCTCCAGCTCTGCCTGGAGGTGCTGGCCTAGACCCTGGCCATGTGTGGCTCCTGAGCACTGAAATGTGCTTAGGATGGTGAGAAACTGGACTTTTTAACTTCATTTTATTTCATTTGTAAGCGCAACTGAAGCTCCCATTTCATTTCACTGCAGTTCGAATGACACAACTGAAACTTGACGGAGTTATTGAAGCACTTTTGAGTTTAAATATATCTGAAAAAAAAATATCTGAAGCATCTTAGGTATCTGAATCTACTTTTTCCACTATAAATTTTATGCAACTGAAATATAGATCAAGAAACGTGTAGCATCCAAATTGAGATGTGCCGTCAGATTTTGAAGGCTCTACACTATATAGAACAAAGAGCATTTAAACTCTCTCATTGATTCTATTATGTTGATTACATGTTGAAATAGTCAGTGTGGTGGGTTGGATTAAATAAATGTTCTATTCAAATTAATTGCACCTTTTCCTTTTTACTGTTTGCTAATGTGGCTGCTGGAGAATCAAGACTCTTAGGAGCTCAACTTAGTTGGGGTGGAGGGCATCCAAGCCCCTAAGCAGATAAAGACGGGCCAAGTAACTATTCTAGACCTCAAAGCAGGTCAAGAATAAACCACCTCAGGTTTATCTTTGACCTTTTGGTCTTGTTGAGCTTTTTGTTTGTTTATTTGTTTTTGGTTGTAATTGCCCATTTCCTTGAGCTTTCTTTTTTGTTGTTGTTGTTGCTCTTTCACATTCCTCCTAAAAGTGAAGCCATCCAATATTTTTCTCTTGCCTTCTGATTTGTTTCACTGAATATAATTCCTTTTAGCTCCATCCATGTTTCTGTAAATGGCCCTAGTTTGTCATTTTTGATTGCTGAATAGTATTCTGTTGTGTATATGTATCACATCTTCTTGATCATCTACTTTTGGGCATTTGGGTTGTTTCCAGGTCTTACCAATTATAAGGTACCATGGCCAGGGGAGGGAGGGAGAGGAGGGCAAAGACGGGGATGAGGGCAGAAGGAGCACAAGGAACTGAGGGGATGGTGCAAGGGTGGAATGGTGATTGGAACGCCCTGGGGAATACAAATGATGTCAAATATAATTAAATAAATCTAATTAAAAAAATAAATTGGGAACAACATTATGACAACTGAAACAAAACCTTGATCCAACTGGCGTGGGTTTTCATTCTCTATATGGATGTTAACAACAGAATTTCCTGCTGATTTTTCAATCTGTCTTATAAATGGTGAATTACAAATTTGAAAAAAAAAAAAGAATAAACCACCTCAGAGCTAAGGAATTTCTTCCCTACACAGGAAGTCCTACCCATAAATCATGTTGGTTGAAAACGTCCATTGGAAGTGATGGGCACTTGTCTGAGGCAGAGTCTGTGCCAAGGCATGAGAAATAGCAAGGCCTGCCCTCGATGGGATGGCGTCAGTGCTAACAGCAGACCTCTTGGTAGGTCCTTTAAGACACATATGTTTGCTTATTAATGCTTTACTTGCGCCACTTATAGACTGTCGGTAGGATACTTAGTACATCAGTGAGAGAAAGTCTTCGCAAATGTCCTCCATGTCTTTGATTCTCTCACATTCCTGCTTTAGTTTCCCATGTGCTCATCTGGGAGTTGCTATCTTGAGTTAGCATCACGGTAGATTTTGTCCTATCCTGGGCCATGGAACCCTTTATTCTTTTTACCAGCCATATGACCTTCCATGGCGTGGATATACTTGATTTTCTCGTTTTCCATTTTCTTTCACATTATAAGCAATAGTATATCAAACTTTTTCAATTGCATCTTTTTGAACATGTGTGATTCTTATTTTGGATGCTTTAAAATGAAATGGGGGGCCAAATGCTATCATATTTTAATATTGATAGTTCCAAATTATACTCCAGAAGTATGTCATCAATTTATATCTGAATGGTGATAAAGTGCTGATTGACTCCCATCCTCACCAACAATTCATCAACCTTTTCTTTTCCCACTCAAATAGGTGTTTTTATTAGTGACTCAGAACACATCTCCCCAGCTCCTAGTGAAATAACCCCTACTTTGGGGGACTCTGTATTGCTCAATAGTATATAGCTTATCAATTATTTATTACAATTTTTGTCTTTTTCTTAATGCTGTTTACTTTTTTTTTTTGCATAGAAACTATGTACTTCAATGTTAAAATTTGGGTTGCACAAATACAGTAGGTATTTTATTTCAAACTGTGACTTTTTTGTTTTTCAATTTGCTTTTTGCTTGAAGAACACAATCATTGGTGTGCAGAGGGGCACATAAATCCAAAGTATGAAACAATCAATGAGCACCAAGTAAACAGATACACATGACCCAGACTGGCTCAAGAAATAGAATATTTACACACTCAAGATGTCTCCCTCATGCCCTCTCCTCCGCTAGCCTCCCTTCACTCAGAGATGATGCTCTCGGAGCAACAATAACTATCAAAGAGTAAGTTTTCACCTTTAAAAATGTATAGAAGCGGGTCTTCCTGGTGGCGCAGTGGGTTAAGCTTTGCACTATGAAGCAAACCATAGCCACTGCAGCTTGAGTTCAATCCCTGCTGCCAGCCAGGGAGGGACCCACATGGCGCAGCAGACCTCTCCTGCCTTGTCCACTGCTCCCCTCAGCAGTATATTTCAGTGGATCTGCCTGTTCTGCTCCCCACTCTGTCTCTGGTGGATCCTCTCACTGCCCACACCTCTGGTCTGTACCCCAGCTCTTGTGTGCATAAATAAATACTTTTTTTAAAAAAATGTATAGAAGCTCATTGTATAGAATCTGTTATTTTCTGTACCTGGTTCTTTGCTGCCGTTGGCCTGTCCTTGGAGAGAGTCACAGACCTTGTAGCTGTCACTCTTTCATTGTCGTTGTTGTTTCACATTGCATGCCATATTTTACCCATTCTACTGTGGATGGACATTGGGTTATTTTTTGATTTTCAGAGTTTTGCTTTTTATAAATAATGCTGCTACGAACTTTCATGTTTAGGTCTTTTAACGCATTTTCGTGTGTATTTCGGTTGGGTGGATGCCAAGGATGGCCTTGCCACATCCCAGCGTAAAGATGTCGGTTTTTCAATGTGGTCGCATCTGTTATGGGCCGTCAGCCACAGTGTCGTTTCAGTTGCTCCACATCCTCATGAACACTTGGCCTAATGAATCTGAAAAATTTGAACATCCTGATGTGTATAATGATATTTTGTTCAAATTTGTGTTTCTCAGATAAATAATGAGACTTGCTCCTCTTTCATGTTTATTTGCTGTTTGGAATCCTCTGCTACAAAGAGTCTATTTGAGTATCTCTCAGTTATCTGTTGGGGGGTTGTATCAGCCAGGGTCCACTGTGGAGAGAGACACGGCACGTTCAATAATTTGCACAAAGATAATTTAGTGTCAGGCCTCCCTGGTGGTGCAAGACGCAGCACATTGAAGCTATCTGCAGCCACTGCAGCACGAGTTCGATCCCCAGACAGGGAACGGACCCACATGGCACAGCAAACCTCTCCTGTCTCACCTGCTGCTCCCCTCAGCAGTGTGTTTCAGTTGATCTGCTTGTTCTGCCCCCCACTCTGTCTATGAATCCTCTTAAGCCCCACTTTGGCCTGTACCCCAGTTCTTGTATGAATATTTACAAAAAAAGATAATGTAGTGTCAATATTTGTTAAGCAAGGAGTGGTGAACAATTGAAGGGGTTAAAGAGAGCTCTAAGGAGTATCTTACGTGCAACTATAGAAAGCGACTTCCTCCTGGCTAGGAAAGAGGACAAAGGCGAGGTCTGCAGCTCAGGAAGGAAGCCACTGCAAAAAAGAGGCTGAGGTTCACTTCTCTAAGATGATGTGGCAGCTGCAGAAGGAGGCCACGTGCCTCTGCAGTGAAGATCAAGTTTCCTGGGTTGCCCCGAAGTCAAGAGAGCCTCACAGCAATGCGGGATGCAGCAGGAACCTACGCCATCCAACCATCCCAGCCCCCCCAGCACGGAAAGGTGGGGAGTTCCAGGAGAAAAGGAGATCCGTGAGCCTCCCTCTTCAGCATCCCCTATACGCAGAGTCAACCAGAGACTGAAATGGGGTTCGCCAAGTCCACGTCTAACGTTACAAAGTAGGGGAAAGTAGGATGAATTTAGAGCCAAGAGGCGGTTATTGTTATTTTGTGCCGTGTGTGATTTGCTATTGATTAGTTGGACGTCTTTGCATATTCTGGTAGCATCTATTTTTTAAAAAGATTTATTTATGTATGTATTACAAGAACTGGGGTGTAGGCCAGGTGTGTGGTCAGTGAGAGGATCCACCAGAGGGAGTGGGGACCAGAACAAGCAGGTCTACTGAAATACACTGCTGAGGGGAGCAGTTGGGAGACAGGAGAGGTCTGCTGTGCCCTGTGGGTCAGCTCCCTGGCCGGGATGGAAATCATGCTGCAGTGGCTGGCGATAGCTTGGTAGCGCTGTCTTTAACTCCTGAGCCACCAGGGAGGCCCAACAACTATTCTTTATTAATTATTTGTGTGGCAAATGCATTCTCCTACTCTGGGACTTGTCTTTTAGCTTTGTTATTATGTCCTTTAAAAAAACAAAAGCTTTCATATTAGTGTAGTTCAATCTATCAGTCTGTTCTGGTAGTGCTTTTGATATCTATTTAAGAAGTCTTTGCAACCCTCAGACTATAAGACTATTCTCCAAATACAGGGAGCCAAACAAAGGGACAAGACAAAACATGAATGCAGACCAAAGATCTGGGGCAGACTGCACAGGAAATGGAGGAAGAGTGGTCAAAAAGGGAGGGAAGAGGGCCTCCCTGGTGGTGCAGCAGGTTGAGCGCCACATTGTGAAGCACATGCGACACAGCAGCACGAGTTCGATCCCCGGCCAGGGAGGGACCCACATGGCACAGCAGACCTCTCCTGCCTCGCCCGCTGCTCCCCTCAGCAGTGTATTTCAGTGGGTCTGCCTGTTCTGCTCCCTGCTCTGTCTCTGGTGAATCCTCTCACCTCCCTGGACTCTGGCCTCTCCCCCAGCTCTTGTATGCATAAATAAATAAATCTTTTTTTAAATAAAAGGGGGGAGGGAAGAGCAGAAGGGACTGTGGTGGTGAGAACCAGAGGACTACACCCAGGGTAGAAACCAAATATTATACAACAAAATGAACAATGATGTAAGAAAATTAAAAATTAAATTAAAAAATATTTTACAAGGCTTTCCTTAGATGTTCTATTATTTTCTTTTCACATTTAGATTTACAATTTGCCAGGAACTGATTTTTTTGTGTATAACTGGTGTGAGGTAGGGAGGAAGGCAGTCACATTATTTCCCTCCCATGTAGTTATCCAGATGATGCAAGACTATTTCTTGAAAATGATGTCATTTGTCCATTTCCCCATGACCCAAGCCTTTGTCATGGGTCAGTGTCGAGACTGTCTGTCTGGTCTGGCTGCTTTTGCTGTCTGTCCATCCTGACATGAACCAATAGTGTCGACCCTAATAGTTCTATAATGACCTGAGTAGCCAACAGTCTTTCTTCTTTCTTTGTCCCCAGAATCTTCATTCTGCTTAACTCTCCACATTTTCATTAAAATTGAAATCATCTTGTCAATTTTCTAAAAAATAATCCTAGCATTTTTTGGGGTTGCATTAACTATAAAGATGATTTGGTAATGATCAGGCATAACTAAAGTCTTGATTCCTCCACCTATAAATATATTATATAGATCTATTTACATAAATATTCATTCTTAAATGAATATTATAAAACTATATTTTATAGTTCCATTTATACAGAAGGGCCTGATACATATTTCATTAGATTTAGTCTTAGGATATGGAAACTTAAGGCTATTGTGAATAATTTTTTTGTTCTTAATTTTTATCTGTTATTGATAAATATAAATAACTGTACTTGTGGTGATTTCTAAATTTCTATGTAGTAAAGTCTGATTATTCTTTTGTGCTCAGCATTTCTGGGTTTACTCTTTTGCTTTAAAGATCTTTCTTAAGCAAACATAAAAATAGTCTAAATTTTAGTCATACTCTTAGAGTTTTGTTTTTAAATGTGTAGACTTCTAAACCATTTGCATTTAGTGTTATTAATGAAATAAGGGTCTTGTTTTATTTTTATAAGACTCAATTTTCACATACACCCACGAGTTAGTTTCCAGACTCTATTCTTTCACTGTTATATTTTTTCTTTTCCTATGTAATAATACACTATAATTACTACATTTAAAATATACTTTAATTATTCTATTTAATAGCATATCTTGATATTCTAAATCCCTCACTATTTTTCCCCAAATTCCCCTGCCAACTCTAGACTGTTTTATCTTACATATGAGCATTAGAACTGTCATATGCTATATGTGGTTGTTGATTACAAATGAAGTGAATGAATTAATTTATTGGAAAGAATTGACATTTTCAGAGTGTTGAGTGTTTCCCTATAGGAACACAATATGTCGATTCACTTGCTGGGGTTTCTTTTATGTCTCCTATAGACTCTCATGGCTCTTTTAGTTTAATTTTCTTCAAGATCTACTTCTTAAATTAAGTTTTAAACAAACATGTATCAACATGATCAAAAAATTTTAATTTATGTTTATATTTTATTACCCAGAATTCAGTCTCCTCTCTACCCTTGCACCTACAAGAAATTATTTTTATTTGTTTCTTGTTCATCATCACAACATTATTTAAGCAAGAAAGACACAACTACAGATATATGTGTGGGACCCCCTCACCTTACTTGCTAAAAAATAGTAGCTCACTCAACACATTATTTTTAATTTTGCTTTTGGTCTTTTTGTTCTGAGCACAGCTTCCTTCTTCTTTTCCCCTGCTTCATACTATTCCATTTCGTGGGTATGATGTAGCTTCTAAGCCTGTCCCTTGGAGAAGATACCACCTTGTTTTAAGGTTTCTACTTTTACACATTTTCCTCTTATGAATAGCTTTGTAAATGTATCATTTTGTTTATGTATAGGTTTATCTGTAGGATAAATTTCCAGCAGAGAGATGGTTCATTCACTGGCCCTGTTTATTTTTCATTTTAATAAATATTGCCAAATTGTCCTTCACAAGTCATATTATTTCACCCAGAATCAGCAATGCTCAAGACAGAAAGAACAGTGACTGCCAGGCACCAGGGAAAGGGAATGGGGCTTGGGTAATAGGTACAGAGTTTCAGTTGGGGAAGATGGGGAATTCTGGAGATGGTGATGATGCTACTTGAGTCTTCTTAAGATGATGAGTTGAAGTTGGTTGCAGTTCTAATTTGCTTTTCTCTTGTTGTGAATGGACATGACCCTTCCTTCCCCCATTTCAGGGTTGCCTATGCCTCTATGATCTGTTGTCTTGATCTATCTTTGACAGGGCTTTATACAGGCTTTTTTTCCCCTGGAAACAAGTTCTTACCAGTTTCCAGCCTATAAGTTATCCTTATAGGATATAAATCACCCTATATAAATCATCCTATGTAAGTTATTGAACATGCACTTTGCAGGGAAGGCAGGGCAGGCTTGCAGAATTGGACAATGTATCCAAGATCACATAGCCCGTGAGGGTGTAGGGAAGGGGTCTACCTACTTTTGGATGGCAAAGCACCTTTTCCACCATGTCACCTTGTGACAGATAGCTGAGTCTCCCTCCGGGTCAGAGATAGACAGTCTCCCCTTGAATGTTTCTGGTGACACCCAAGTGTCAATCTCACTTTCTTTTATTTCTATGTGATGGCATATACAGAACATAAAATTTCCCATTTTAACTTTTTAAAGTATACAGCCAGGTGCATAAGTGCATTCACATCATTGAGTAGCATCATCGCCATCTCCAGAATTCCCCGTCTTCCCCATCTGAAACTCTGTACCCATTACCCAAGCCCCATTCCCTTTCCCTGGTGCCTGGCAGTTACTGTTCTTTCTGTCCTATGAAACTGACTACTCTAGATTCATGATATAAGTGAAGTCATGCAGATCTACCCCCTTTTAACTAGTTCATCCATGTAGTAACAAGTCAGAATAATGTTTGTTTTATTTATCTATCATATTTTGTTTATTCATTCATCTGGTATGGGCACATGGTTGTTTCCACCTTTTGACTACTGTGAACAATGCTGCAAGGGACGCTTGTGTACAGATGAAATATTCACTCAGTGACTTGGAGTGCATTCTTGGAAGTGGAATTGCTGCATCTGATAGTAAGTCCGTGTTCAGTTCTTTGAGGATTCTCCATGCTTGTACCTCTTAGGACTCTCTAATTCCCATGGCATTAAATTCACCCAATCCCCTATCCATGTTCCAAAGATATCCTGAGATATCCTGATTGCATTCTCAGGGATCTCCAAGACCCAGGCAACTGAGAGGATGCCTTATGAACCTGAAACAGTGCAAAACTTGGGGATGTCACAGTTCACGGGTCCTCGGGAACGCACTTACAATTGCAAAACATGACAGACTCAGAGAGCAACAGCAAGAAGGTTCATTTACAAGAGGGAAATTGGGAGAGATAAGGAAAAGGAAAAAAGCTTCAAAAGTCACAAATGGCCATCTGTCCTACCCCAGATAGTGTCCACAATGTCCAGTATTCAAAACCAAAAGTTTCTGTGCAAGATGACATTGTTCCTTTGTTGATAGCCTAGAGCCGGATAAGTGGTGGACCAGGACCCAACTCATGATGGCAGCTGGCGGTAGTTACAGGTGACATGATGGCAGCTGGTGGTAGTTACAGGTGACATGATGGCAGCTGGTGGTAGTTACAGGTGACATGATGGCAGCTGGTGGTAGTTACAGGTGACATGGCCGAGGTGGCGCTGCAGAGCCAGCATTACCTAAAGGCTTAACCAGACGGTGCCTGAAGCAACACCACCAGAAGGTAGTGCCTAATATGTCAGGGGCACGAGGAGTTGTCAGACGGCAGTGCTGAAGATCAGAAGTGGCAGGCAGCTCTTAGAAATGGCCACTCAGCCGTCAGCCACACCAGGCAGAGTCAGTCAGCAGCTCGTGATGGGAAGACCAGGCACTGACATCTAGCTCTAGGAGGCACTGGGCACAGACCAGGGCCAGACAGCTCTTTAGAAGCTCTGGAAATAAGCCCTTGACCCTTGGAAGGAGCCAATGTTTGTGTTCACCTTGTTGGTTTTGCTCTGGTCATCAGGGAAGATTCAGACCCTTCACGAATGCTCTCACCTAGGAGGAGAGCCGCGTCTTTGATGCTCATGCCCTGGTGTAGGGACCCACAGCTTTGCCCACTTGCCATCGTGTGTCCATCTTCTAGGGAAGATACAGGGTTGGCCCATGGCAAAGTCCCCGTGTGGCTGAATCTAGTCTTGGGGTGACTGCCAGGCAAATGCTCCTTCCCTTCCCTCCTCAAGGGCTGGAGATGATCCCTCACAGCAGGATGGCACTTGGCTCTCATGCTACCACCCCCAGGAGTTCCCTGAAGCAGCTGCCTCTATTATTTCCTGTCACTTGGGTCCTGAACTTCTCTGCCCTTCTCACATTCTTCAGTCTTTTCTATGACTCTCCCTAGAAACCCCAACTTGGGAGCGAGCTCTCCAGACCCAGTGATTGTCATTTACCAAGCCCCCAACCACAGAGGGGAAGAGTCTTTTGCCCAAATGCTGCCCTGCTGGGCAGGTCTGTGCCCCCGTGGACTGTGTGCAGCTAACAGCAGACTCGCCTTCCCTGCCCTGAGTCCAGAGGGGCTGTGCCCACCTGCCACTGCCCGGACCGCCAGCCCCCTCGCATGCCACACCCTCCCAAGCTGGGCATGCCTGCAGGGCTGCCGGAAATGTTTACCAAGTTGACTTGCACAGAGGTGGGTGGGATCCTACGCAATTTGGGTTTTCCTCTGCCCAAACAGACAGTCAACTAGATAATTAACTGATTCATGAAGTGGGGGATTGACAGCAATTTTGAAAGCACACAAACTGCAGAAGCCAGACTCGGATAAAAGCAACGGAACAAGCTTTGTTGAACACTTCCCAAGGAATTACAGAAAGAATGTTTAAAATAAATCTAGAAAGTTCTTTACTGCTGTGCAAGACACAGTCCTCTGCCTCATCTAAAAGACATTGATCCTGGTGCCTCCCTAATGGCGCAAGGGTTGAGCACCACACGATGAAGCATCCGCAGCCACTGCAGCGCGAGTTCGATCCCAGCCAGGGAGGGGCCCACATGGCGCAGCAGACCTCTCCTGCCTCGCCCGCTGCTCCCCTCTGCAGTGTGCTTCAGTGCATCTGCCTGTTCTGCTCCCCACTCTGTCTCTGGTGGATCCTCTCACCTCCCGCGACTCTGGCCTGCCCCCAGCTCTTGTGTGCATAAATAAATAAACATTTTAAAAATAAATAAAAGACATCGACCTTGCATGGAGCTTTGACCCATGTCTGTGTGCGCTCAGCTCCCACACAAGAAAGCAAATGTACAAGATGGACCCGAGCGAAGTCCGAGAAGCAGCAGGTTGCAGCGGGCCGGTGAGGGTGTGTGCAGGAGAGTGAGCAAGGACGAAGAGAGTCGGTGCTGGGTGTTGGGTAGACATTTGCCACCTTGGGTGACTGAGGTCTGAGACAGGAGACTGTTCTACACTGACAGACTCGGGGTGGAGCTCCCCTGACCCAGGTCACCTCACAGCGGGATGGGGAGGCTGGGACGTCTCCCCACCAGCTCCTGGTGCCCTTGGGTGGGAACGTGGGCCTGGGTGGAGGGTCCACCGACTGCTCGCTTTACCCTGGTCCCTGCCCAGTCCCTTTTGCAGGAAGCCAGGCCGGGCCTGAGGGATGGTTGCTTGGGTCCCACTCCCAGCCTGCCTCATTGTTCTCCCCAAACTGGTAGGGGGCTCCTGAATGGGTGATTGCGAAACACGTGGAGCGTGTGGCGGGGGTGGCTTCCGGTCTTCCGAAGCTAGCACCTGAGCCTGGGAGGATGCAGGCAAGTGCGGTGGCTGCAGTCTCTACCTGAGTCAAGGATTGCCACCTGCCAACAGGGAGCGCCGCAGTCTCAGGACGGGGGCGCAGTGGGATGAGCCCAAGAATAACAACGGCCCTCGCTTCCCACCTTGGCGCTTCCCACCTTGGCGCTGCTGTGTCCGCTGCCCGCTTCCGTGTCCAGCAGTGGAGCCGGTGTCGCTGCGCTTCGGGCTTCCGCACTGGACTCCCTCTGCCCGCACAGGGCATAGCCGGGGTCAGCGTCCCCGGAGCAGCGATGAGCCGTGGCCGGGGACAGCGAGGGTGCACGTCAGCTCGGCCTCGGGATGGGCTTCACCTGGGTTTCCTGGCTCCAGGAACACCATGAGAGCCGCTGTCACAAGACACACTTAGCTGGCGGAGCCCATCTTGCACCCACCTACCAGAATTCCCTGCAGCTCGATCCTGGCCTCCCCGCCACTCTTGGGGTCCCCACGCAGGTGCTCACACCCTTGGAGGCTGCAGCCGGCATCCGGGGCAGCTCACTTCACTCCTTCACTCACCTCCTAGGAGCTCAGACCCACTTGCCCTCACCTGTGTCCTTCGGCGTCCGGCAGGGAGGCTGGTGATGACACGGCCTCTCCTCACTGGGGAAGAAACCGCACAGCAGAGAGGTGCTGGCGGCCAAAGACAGAGGCCACTTCAGTCAGGGGACCCGAGAGGCTCCTGATGGCAGAAATGGTGACCAGGAGTTTGAAGCTGGATGAGGATCTGGACAAGCAAAATAGCATAAGATAAATCAGAGACGGGACTACACCGGGTTGAGTCGAGAGTCACGAGTGGGTAATCTTGGCTGCAGCACATCTGGGACACCTAGGGGAGGGGAAGAACTGGGAAATACAGTGGAAAGTGACAGCAGGAGGCACCCAAGGGACTCCGAGCCTCCCTCGTGCTCGTGGAGGAATTTAGAACAGGAATAAAGCATGTGTCAGAGCCGCTATCCATGGGGTAAGTGGAAATCAGCCTCCTCGGGCATACCAAGCCATGCAGAGTATTAGGGAAGTAAAGCAGAAAAAAAAAAAGGTAAGAAATGAGCTCAGTTTGTCAGCTCCGGTGTAACAACGGCATCGTTGATAGACCCTTGACTAGAATATGGGACTTGGAAAGAACTAACATGAGGGCAACACAGGCCACTTATACCTCCAGTTATACCTGCTGGAGGGAGCAGCTGCGGGACCCCCGAGGCCATGGAGACTCAGGCACGCTCTGCATGAGGATGCAGGTCAGGCATCGCCTCCACAGATCCCCCTCCCCCGAGAGACAAGCAGGATGGACGCACGTCCACACTTCGGTGCCCACCGTGTCCATTCTCCAGGCAAAGAGGTTTCTCCCTCACCCCCTCACCCTTCGATCGCCCTTCCCGGTTGACCTTCCTCTCCACAGTGCCCATCAGAAACACCCACACGGGGCTGGAGAGGTGAGCAGGCCAGCTCCATGCGGCCCTGCCCCAGCCACAAGGCCAGCAGGCTCCCTGGAAGGGCAACCTCAGGGAGTCTTACCCCTGGTCTGTGATTGCGGCAGGGTGGGATGACAGCAGAGAGAGCCCCTGGCTGGGTTTGGGGCAGAACGGAGCTTCCCGGGACTTCGTGAACCTTCGCTACAGGTTAGACTGTGGGTATTTTCTCAATTGCAATTCATAAGGCCAGTAAGAACACAAACCCTTAATTGTAAAAACTCAATATAAACAGTAAACTCGGGGCAATTAAGAGTCACGCGTTATCCAGCACGCAGTCAGAGATCTGCTTTGAAGCAGAAAGAGGCTTGAGCCTGCTTGTCAGAGTGGTTCATGGAGGACATTGAAGTTGACAGTCGTGTGGCTGGAACCCAGGATGTGTGGAGACAAAGACAATCCTAAGCAATGAGAAGTCTCATTGTATAAATATGTCTTCTATTTTGGATCCCTGCAAATATCATATGCAGATGAAAATGGATGTAGCTGGAGTTGTTTTGGTAATTCCTTCTAAGTTGGGAGAAGAAATAACGTGTTTTTGAAATGCTACTGACAGGAGAAATGGTTCCCTCGGTCCCTCCTTCACAATGTGTCACCAGCGATGAGGGAAGGGGCTTGAAACAGGAGGTCTCTAAAGTAGCCTGAGAAGCTAACTGCCTGCCTTCTCCCCTGAGGGGGCAGGTGTGAGGAGGTGGGCCAGGGAGTGTCCCTGAGAATGGACACCAGGGAGCATTCTAGACCCTGCCGCCATGACAGCTGGTGGCTCCATCGCAAAGAGCTCAGAGTGGGTGACCGTGAGCTCTGGTTTACCTAGTCAGCTGATGGCAGAGGCTGAGACCAGAAGTACCAGGGCAGCACCAAAGGGATGTCAGCTGCAGCGACATAAGTTGACTGAAACTTTCAGTGACATTCTGCTAAATCCCCGGGTCATGGCCAAATCCCAGAAGCCTTGACTTTCCTCATCAGATAGACCCAAAACCCTAGCAGCTGAGTCGCCATCTTCGACCACACAGGGCACCTGTGTACTCTGGAGAGTGCCAAGTCTCCAGGTACCCTCGCAAGTTGCTCCTGGTCACTCTGGCTTTGGAGCTCAGGACTTGCATGCTCTGACCGTGGTCACTGACAGTCTCTGTGGCCACAGGTAGTCCTCATTGGCTAGTCCATTGTGCTAGGGGTTCTTTTTTAAAAAAAAAAAAAAAAAGATTTATTTATTTGTGCATATAAGAGCTAGGGTACAGACCAGAATGGTGGGGGGTAAGCGGAGTCACCAGAGACAGAGTGGGGAGCAGAATAGGAAGATCTACTAAAACACACTGCTGAGGGGAGCAGCGGGCGAGGCAGGAGAGGTCTGCTGTGCCATGTGGGTCCCCTCTCTGGCCTGGGATCGAACTAGCACTGCTGTGCCATGGATGCTTCACAGTGCAGCCCTCAACCCGCTGCGCCACCAGTGCTAGGGGTTCTTAACATGTTGGCAAAAAAGAAGTGTACAGGGTTGCCTGTGCCCCAGTAGGTGGTGGAAGAGCTGCCCTGGTTTTACATTTCAGAACTAGTAAGATTCTGATAACCTGTGCTCAAAGAAAAATAGTAACTCCCAGGACTGAGGTTTCCTCCCTTGGGGCAAATAGTCATCCCAACTGTCCCATTTTATTTCTCTTTAAGAAGTAGATTCTTTGTTCCAGTTGAGCTCACAGGTCTCCGTCGGGCACCACCTGCTCAGGCCAGCGGGGACATGCAAAGAGTCTAGGACTCGCGTGTCTCCCTCTGGCCGCTTAGACAGCATAGCCTGCCTGGCTGTCTCCAGCACTCGAAGCGGATGAGCCACACGAGGACTCCAGACAACCCACCAGCACCCAGCAGTAGTTCTTCCCCTCCGCACCCCTCCGCCTCCGTCTGGGAAGTTAACCCCCCAAGAGGTCCACGAGCTTCCCTGCACTGACTGGCACGCTACCTAGTGTCTTTGCAGGCACTTTATAATCTGAAGTGATATGTTTGTCTGGCTCTTTATTGCCTACCAGACCATCAAAATGTAAACTCCCCCAGGGCAGGGATCTTGTCTGTCTGTCTTTCTCACCCCTTGAACACAGAGCATATCTCTTAGAGAATGGGCTTAAGAAAATGTGCTGAATGATCCAAGATAGAAATCTGCCAAGTCATTTGTTTTCTGTGTTTTTTTTAAGTTTATTTATTTATGCATTCAAGAACTGAAGTGTACGCCAGAGGTATGGAGGCAGAGGTGTGTAAGGGATTCACCAGAGACAGAGTGGGGAGCAGAACAGGCGGATCTACTGAAATACACTGCTGAGGGGAGCAGCAGGTGAGACAGGAGAGGTCTGCTGTGCCATGTGGGTCAGCTCCCTTGCTGGGGATTTAACTCATGCCACAGTGGCTGGTGATAGCTTGATAGTGCTGAGACTTGAACCCCTGTACCACCAGGGAGGCCCAGAAATCTTCCAAGTCATTTGATTGAGCAGCAAGACAGTCCTATCAGTGGTAACTTCTGCAAGTGTTAAAGAAGATCCATGTTACTTTATATTCTGAAAGGGGCGGGTTTCCGAATAGATGTCAGCAGACAGTGAGACAGTGAGAGTTCTGACAGGCTGAAAGTGTCAGGTTGACCCCGAAAGCATGTAGAGGAAGGAGGCATGAGTGAACAGTATTGACGAAGAGTAGACAGTGTGGAAAGGGGCCTGCCCCAGGAACTAAAGAGAAGCCCCTCTGAAATCGTCCCAAACTCCAGCCTCTCTGAGTTGACCCTCCCTTCCACCCAATGTGTCAATGTCCCAGCTGTCGAGTCTACAAGATTTATTGACATAATAGACACCATTCTAAAGAGCTGGCCCAGGAGCACACATCAAAATGGCAAATTTGAAAGGATTAGAAATAGACTTTGGGCACATACTTCATCTTTACTCTAGACTTCATTAAGATATTGCTAGAGCGATGCCATAGACAAGCAAAGAAACAGCACTTTAGTCGGCCATCCCCCACCCCTGTAAAAAAATAAAATAAAATAAACGTGAATTGCATAGAGTGAGGGACTCATAATTATTTCATGCAAGCAGGAAAAAAAAAGCAATGAAGAGGTATCAGGAGCTCATGTCATCAATTTCACAGATCTAGGTTTAATCAGAGCACCTTATAATGCTAAAACACCAGCCTCTTTATTCTAAGATGTTTGTAGGTATCATCAAATCAATATCAGTTGAAATACTCTTTAATGATGTGATCATTTCAAAATTAGACTAATTTTAATTAGCAACAAAAGCATTTTTGGAACGGAAAACCTGTAGCTCTCGCAGCTGATCCATGCTTCTGCTAACATTTAGAATTTTCCTAAGGGGAAAACAGGCAGGATTTTACTTCCAATGAACATTAATCCTGATTTTTCTAGCACCCCCGTTACTCTTAGGTAGTAAGTTAAGTTCTTAGGAAAGCTTCTGACCTTTGAAAGGTCTCTGAGGTGTCATTGGGGGCCCAGAGAAATCTATTCCAGGTAGTCAAGAGAGGGAAGAAAAAAGACACCAAGAGCTCGTCAAGGCCAGAGTTCTTGACCGTCCTGATTTTTCTTCTGTAATGGATTCCGTCGCTCATCACTTCATTTTTCATTCAATTGTCTACTTCTTTAAAGACCTCAAACTGGAGGTCTAAGGATGTTCCTCAGACTCAGAAAGATCCTGGGTTTCAGTTCAAGTCCCAGGGACTGAGACTTGAAGATAGTTGGGCAGGAGAAAGTCCCTTGCAGCTGTGGGAGGGTCAGACCTTTTACAGATCTTCAACTGCTGAGAGCAGGCCCACTCCCTTTATGAAGGACAATCTGCTTTACTCATTCAAATGTGAATCTCATCCAGAAACACCTGTGCAGACATACCCAGAATCATGTTTGGCCAAATATCTAGGTGCCTGTGACCCAATCAAACGAATGCATAAAATTAACCATCATCTATCATGTGGTGTTTTCTGTAGGTCAAACTTCTCTTTGACATTCAATCCACTTTATTTTATTGGGAAACATTTTTATTTGATGAGATTCTTTGT
>JAGFMF010011914.1:4822203-4837203 GCA_019455555.1 Galemys pyrenaicus | reverse complement strand
CCTGTTGGAGGCAGGGTTACTGAATTGGAATATTCTCAGCATCCTGGTCGTTTAAAAACAAAGACGTTCAGAAAGTATTAACAGGCAGTCTTTGCTTCGTAAATTTTATTGTCAGCTGGCAATACAATTTCCTTATTACAAAGTTCTGAAAGTCTTCCGTGGAAATATTTAGGGGGCACCATAGGGAAAGGGAGCCGGAAACTTCAGCAGATTGTGTCTACACAATCTTTCCTACAGTGTTACACATTCTTCCTTACACTGTAGGGCTGGGAATAGGTAAAATCCAAATGAGAAAGGGCTTTTCTCCTCCTTGTTGCCGGGAAGGGACCATGACCTTGTCTAGCTTAGATTCCACCATGGACCTTGCCCTCACTCAAACATCCAAATGAAATTCTTCTCATTCATTCAGTCAAGTCAAAGGTCCCCTTTGGAAGCTTCTGGAAAGAAAGCCTCCTGGGCCTGGGAGCCCCACAAGGAGGAACTAGGGCCTGGTTTGAAGAGTCCTTGGGTGACATTTTTAAGTGAAGGCAACTTTTTCCAGCTTACTAATTCAGAGGTCCTTTTAGACCGAAACAGAAACTTGGTTCCTGCCAGAGCCAAATTGAATCCTGTAGAATTAGCTCATAGGCTGTTCTTGGCAAATACTCATCGTGTATCACTTTTCTTAGAGATAAGACATTTCTTTTTCCCCCAAGGTGCCAGGATCTCTAAGTTGACATAATTCTGCACAAATCACTCTGGTGGTGTAACTTAGAGTGTCCCAATCCCCTTTGGACCCTGGCCTTTGTAATGGGGCCATCACTCACTTAGTTCCACCTTATCTTTAAATAAATGTAACCAGAAGGGACTTGTTCAGCTCACCACCTCTTGAGTGACGTGAATTATTTATATGGTCTTCATACGCATTCATTAAGCTGTGCACGCCAAGTGGAAGGAGCTGTTTGTCTCTCATTCAGCCAGGAATGAGACCACGAGGTTGGGGTGGGTAGCAAGAACATCCAGAAGGTTCCCCCTGGCTTGGTGGTGAAGAATAGGAATCACCTGTGCTTGGTGTCTTTGTCTGGCTCTAGGGTAGCTGAGGTTATGAAGGAGCCACTGAGGCTTCTCACCCTGTAGGAACCGATGGTGGCAGCAGGCCCCAGCCCAGAGCTTGCCGGGCCCGTAGCAATCAGCCCAGCGCTGCAGGCTCTGTAAGGCAAACCTCACTTGGCTGGCAGAAAAACATATGGCTAATAGAAAAGAGGTGCAGGAAAAGACTGCAGCTCCACAGGCATTCCCTATAAAGAACATAAGTCTGGAATGATCTCCAAGACAAAGGCATGTTCTGGTTAACTGGGTATTCTGGTTAAAAAAGATCTGCCGCATGGTGCTAAGGAAAGTGTGAGATTGGGGGTTAGAAATGTTGGGTCACAACAGCTCCTCCTCTCTGGGCTTCCTCCACCCAACAGACACAGCACCGTCCTGCTGGCACACCCGGCCTGAACAAGAAATGGAGTGATATATGCAAAGTGATGTCTAGCTCCGGGGTCCTGTATGATTGGCAGTTCCACACAGGTGTCAGTGAGTGGCAAATTTCAAACAAGACTTAGGGATTATCTTCCTTCTAAAAATCCTTGCATAGGGACCTCCCTGGTGGCGCAAGGGATTAAGCACCACACTATGAAGCTATCGACAGCCACTGCAGCACGAGATGGATCCCTGGCTGGGGAGGGGACCCACATGGCGCAATAGACCTCTCCTGCCTCGCCCGCTGCTCCCCTCAGCAGTGTGTTTCAGCCCATCTGCCTGTTCTGCTCCCCACTCTGTCTCTGGTGGATCCTCTCACCCCCCACACCTCTGACCTATATCCCAACTCTTGTATGCATAAATAAATCAATCTTTTAAATTAAATTTAAAAAATTTGCATTCCCTTTCCCATGGGAATGCTGAAGGAATTTCTGCCACCAACCCCCCTCTGCCTCCCCAAGTCTCCAGTTCTTACTGTGAGCAGTAGCTAGGGCCCCGTAACCATTCTGGGTATTTGAGATTTATCTAGGGTGCTAGCTTAGCAAGAGCTTGCTCTGTTTTGCTTGGCACCCTGCCAGAATTGTCTCATCTAGATGATTCCTACAACTATGCCACAGAGTCTCTTCCGGGGCCCGGGTGGGGTGGGGGTGGGGGAAACTCGGGGCTCATCTGTTGAATTATGAAAAGCTTCTTCTGACCCAGGCCTTCAAGGTTAAAGAATTTTTGAAAAACTTCAATATATTCTAAATTACCTTACATCTAAAGAGAAAAAGCTTGTGAAGGGGTGAAATACTTGGGGATCCATTGGAATTTGTTTCCTGGTCTCCGTGTGGTTAACAACAGGCACTTCAGCTTCAGTTGTCTATAGCACCAAGTGGGTGACCTTGTGAGTGAGGTGGGCTAGGTGGGAACTGGTAAAATACGTGTTATATAAAGGAGGGATCATCGGTGTTGCTGGAACCTGGTCTTTCTCTTTTTTTAAAAGAAGCATGACGTGGAACTTTCCAGATGAAATTCCTGAATTTCAAATAAGTTCTATTTTAAATGTCTTAGGAATACCATGTAGTCAAATAAAACCCACCAGAAAGTTGCATTCCACCCTCAAACCATTCAATACACTTTGGGGCATTAGTATTTATTTGTGTATGCTTTTGTTTTGTAATTTAGGTAACATTGGTTTATGGCACTTCTGCAATTGTACCTGTTAGACCATACCCACCATCAAAGGTCTAATTAACCTCCACAACCATCCAATTGATCCCTTTTCCAGTTCCACCTCCACATCCCATTTCCTTTTCTTTCTGGTAACTACCAGAAGCCTGTTGTCAGAATATAAGGATTTGCTTTGGTTTAGTTTTATCTGCTTCTTGCTTTGTTTCTTTATCTTCCACATATGAATGAAATCATTCAGCATTTGTCTTTCTCAAGTTCCATCCTCACTGCAAAGGCAATAGTTCACCTTTTTTATAGCTGAGTAGTATTCCAGTGTGTGTGGTACATCACATTTGCTTTATTCAATCATCTGTTGATGGGCACACTTAAGTTGTTTGCATCTTGGCTATGAATACAGTAGTGTGTATATCTTTTCAAATTAGAATTGCCATATTCCTCCACTAAAAACCCAAGAGTAAAATTGTTGGCTTATATGATAGGTGTAGTCTTCTACATTGGCCGTACCAGTTTAAATGCCCATCGCAGGTCACAGGGATCCCTTCCCCTACATCCTTGCCAACACTTGTTCTTTCTGACAATAGCTATTCTAACTGGTATGAGCAGATACCTCATCATGATTTGGATTTACAATTGCTTGCTTAGTTTTCACCTCCAGGTTTGGAACCCAGTTTGTCCAGAGCTTTCCCAGTTATAGTATTGATGGTCCCACACTTGGGTGTTCTTCAGTCACCAACAAATAGACACAGTTGGTCATCTCAAAGAGTTGCTGAAAACCTGCAGTCTTCTAAGATAGGGAGGACATCCGTGGAATCACAGAGAACCTGAATTTAAATGCCCTCTCTATCACTTACCACTTGTCTGAGATTTTGGACCTGTGCCTCTCAGAAGCTGTTTCCTCTATAAAACAAGAATTTTTTAAAAATAATTATTTATTTATGCACACAAGAGCTGGGGTACAGGCCAGAGTCATGGGAGGTGAGAGGATTCACCAGACAGAGTGGAGAGCAGAACAGGCAGACTGACTGAAGTACACCGCTGAGGGGAGCAGCAGGCAAGACAGGAGAGGTCTGCTGCTCCATGTGGGTCCCTCCCTGGCCAGGGATTGAACTCGCACTGCTGTGCCACGGATGCTTCACAGTGTCACCAGGGAGGCCCTACAAAACAAAACTATTAATAGCATCTTGCCCCCAAGGTTGTTGAGACTGTCTGGAAGGATGACCATGGGGAAGTAAAGACAGCCACCGACGTAGTGAGTGTGGATGGTATAAGGATATTTGTCCTTAGTCTTGACCAGGAACCCTGCATCTTCCCCTGGCAGCTGCACCCCCATCTTCTCTTCAGCTCTTTTGTCAGGCCCTTTGAGTTCTAGAATTGGAATGTCCATGAGGTGGTGTTAGAAACACCTTGGGCAATGCAATGACCCCACCGCAGGGCTGTATTCAATAGAAAGACTGTGGTTCCCTTGGCCTCCCTGGTGGCGCAGCAGGTTGAGCGCCGCACTATGAAGCATCAGCAGCACAGCAGTGTGAGTTCAATCCCCAGCCAGGGAGGGGACCCACATGGCGCAGCAGACCTCTCCTGTCTCCCCTCTGCTCCCCTCAGCAGTGTATTTCAGTCAGTCTGCCTATGCTGCTCCCCACTCTGTCTCTGGTGAATCCTCTCACCTCCCGCGACTCTGGCCCAGCTCTTGTATGTATGCATAAATAAATGTTTAAAAATAACATTAAAAAAATGGTCTGTGGTTCCCGGCCCCTGCAGGTGCCACATGCTGAGCTCCGAGACAGCAACTCCCCTTACACCCTCCTGCTCCTGGGAAACCAGGCGACGGGTTGGTCAGTCGGCCCACCCAGCAGCATGCTGCATCTGCTCAGTCGCGGTGAACTGAAGTTCCAGGGCTTTCTCCTGCAGCTTCCATGATTTCACCATAGACTATTTTTCCATGATTTCACCATAGACTATTTTTCTTCGTCGTAGGTTATTGTGCTATGAACTCTGGCTATAGGCAAACAAAGGACGACCATGTATTTAGAAAGTAAAGAAAGCATAGCATTTTTGTTTGTTTCTTAACAAACGCCAAGTCTGTCCAATCGAGACTTCCGGTGCACCAGAATCAGTTTTTAATAGTGTTCTGTGATCTGTTTCTTAGCCCATCCAAATCTACCAATCAAAAAAGAGAAAATGTCATGGAAACCCACTAAATTTCTAAGGACTTATTTGGAGTTGCTGAATCCATGTGATGGGGCTTTCCAACTCAGTATTGAATAAATATCACATTCCCCAGGAGACAGAAATGGCTCCAAAGAGATTTTCCCCAGGGTCCCAAGATCTGTAAATCGAGATAATTCTACGCATTGCTGCCTGGGTATGGAAATTACCAACAAAAGAAATTAAGAGCAGGAACCCCGTGATTAGACTAATGCATTGATCAAGCCGTTCTTCTCTGTTTCTCTGCCAGCACGGCACATAAATAACATGTGGGAAATTACCGTGAGTAAATTATATGTGTTTTATAACCTTCCGTGAGCATTTTTCCTTTAAAAAAAAAACAAAACAAAGCAAAACAAAAATACTCCTCAGGGGGATGAAATATCAGAGGTAAGGGTAAGATATGTCTTGGGATTTTTCCTTTGCGGGAGGGAGAACAGCAGAAAAGGTGGGATCCTCTCTGTGACGCGTGCGGCCTGGGTTAGGTTCCTGACATCCATCTGCAGGCCCGTCAAACTCTCCCTCTCCTGCACGTCACTGTCCTTTACTTTCACATCTCTGCTGTCCCTCCCTTTGCTTCTCCTTCCTCTGTGTCTCTATCTTTGTCTCCCTCCATGTGGCTGGAGAAGATCCGAGAAGAGAATGAGACCTTCCCAGTCCAGCAACGTGGCTCCGGAGCGCCAGCCAATAATCAGTGGGTCAGGGGGAGCAGAGGGGTGGTTCACTACTTCGCCCATCAGGCTCCATTGTCCTGCCCTGGAGCAGCGAGCCTCGCGACACCCGGAGCAAAGCAGAGTCCTGGAGGACTCTCGTCTGGCAGAGGCAAGGGCTGCGCATGCGTGAGGCTTCGGCGTTAGAAGACGGACTGCAGCGTGGTCCTGCGGCCTGGTCCATTGTCCGTTCTCTCGCTCTCTGGGGAGAGATGAGAATCGTGAGTCAGGGCCGGGGTCCGCCTGGTCTTCACTTAGAAGGAGCTCAGTGTACCGGCACCTGGACACCCCAGTGCCATCCCAGCCTTTCTCTGTTCGAGACAGAGGGTCCCCCCTTCTCCACCCCCCACCCCCCCAGATGGACAGGGCGTCTGCTGTGCTGCACTTGTTCTGCTGGGGGCATCTTAAGTTCCCTGGTGTCAGGAGAAGGGGCACGCTCAGCGCCCCTACTCAGGGAGGCACTGCCCAAGGGGCAGCCCGGCTCAGGACTCACCAACTCAGCAGCTCTGCCCTTCAATTGGCCAGCACAGCCCACCCTCACCACTCTTCCAAACAAGGGTCCCCCAGGCAGTGGAGGCCACTGGGATTCGGGCCGTCTAAGTAGCCCACGGTCTGGATGGCCATCTCTTTGGTCTGGATGGCCATATCTTTGGGCCGCAGGACCACGCTGCAGTCCGTCTTCTTCCGCCGAAGCCTCACGCATGCGCAGCCCTTGCCTCTGCCAGACGAGAGTCCTCCAGGACTCTGCTTTGCTGCAGGTCTCGCAAGGCTCGCTGCTCCGGGCGAGGACGAAAGCAAGCACACGACGCTGCAGGACAGCACGTGTGGGGAGGCCCAGTGTCTGCCAGCCCGACCCTACCTCCTGGCCCCTGCGGAGTCTCACTTCAGTTTTGAAGGTTGAATGGGAGTATTCTGGCCTTCTGAATAATCCTGAAATACAGCCTGGCAGGGAAAGGACCTCACGTGACTTCTCCAGCTCTGGGCTCCAGCCTTTTGGGCTGGCAACGCCCCAGTGACCTGGCCTCCCGCCCCCCACCCCCAGTCCGCTGAGATACTTTTGGCTCTAGGTCATTGTCCCCACGGACCTCCAAGAATGGAAAGGGCCAGCTCAGACTTAGTGCCGAAAGAAACCAAGGTCTTTCTGCACCGAAAAGTTTTTCCATCATCTGTCATGCAATTTTATATTTTCCAACTATTTGAACCAACGTGGGCAAAATATAACCACCCTAGACATTCAGAGGCGGCGGCGTTTCCGTGGGACCTGGGGCCAGGCACTGGCTGCAGACACCTCCGGGATGGCTGGCGACCCTCCTGCGGCTGTGGGTCACCAACAGAGGGAGCTGGGTTTGCATTCCGGCCTCGCCCTCCCTCCCACGTCTCTCCCTTTGCTTGCGGCAAATTGGCTACATCCCTGAAGCGTCTATTTCCTCCTCATCCTTAAAAAGGGGTGATAACAGCAACAGAGCTCAAGTTCAGTGTCAGTGAAGGTGCCAGTCTGCTTAAAGATGGGTAGGGGAACTCACTTGCACGTTAAATTGTCCATTCTCTCGCTCTCTGGGGAGAGACGAGAATCGTGAGTCAGGGCCGGGTCCGCCTAGTCTTCACTTAGAAGGCGCTCAGTGTACCACCACCTGGGGTGCTGTCCCAGCCTTTCTCAGTTAGAGACAGAGCCCCCCCCCCCAGATGGACAGGGCATCTGCTGTGCTGCACTTGTTCTGCCGGGGGCATCTTAAGTTCCCTGGTGTAAGAAGAAGGCATTTCCTCGGGTGACTTGAGATTGGCATGGGCTCTGGGCTCGAAGGGGCCACTGCCCTCCCTCCCCCACTCCGCGGCTTCCTCTTCTGGATCCCCCAGTGCTTCTGCATCCTTGCTAGTGAGGCCTCCTGCTGCGTGACCTCCTTTCCTGCAAGGGTCTCTTCTCTTTCCTGGGGTTCGGGTCTTGCGCTCAGCCTTCCCTCTTCACTCTGTGTATTCTGGCTCACTGCACCAAAATATAAAAATCTTGATTTAAGTATTTTTGTATTCAAGGATCATACGCAAGTGTTCATTTGAAGGTTCAGTGGCATTTTGAAATGAGAACATCATATATAAAGATGTCAGCGATGGAGCCTCCCACAGTGAGGTTGAAAGAGAGAGAAGAACAAAATGAATAGATGGATTCCTGGGATCCAAGAAATTTTAACATCTCATTATTTAGATTACCCTACATATAATTTTCCAATATTTGGTATTATAGACTTTTGAAGGTATTGGTTAAAATTACTTCATGCCTGACATCAATTTAGTCTTATTCATTATCTAGCTAAAATAAAACCTTAAAAATAGCTGATTAGAGTAAGTAAGCAATTTTCTGATAAATGCAAATTCCCCACCATTTCCAAAGGCGCGCTTGCAGCAGACAGAAATAGAAGGGCCAGGGGGTAATGGTCCTTCAGCGTTGCAGCATCCTGGCATGGAACGAGTGGATTCGGGAATGTTCCTTGTGCCGGCAGGATTTGATTGCGCTTGGAACGAGCCCAGCTTTCTGCACAGTCTCCTGCGGCAGGGCAGGCCAAACGCTGCCACTCCCTGCCCTGGGGATGGCGGTTGTGCGGGCTCAGCCCTGCCGGTGCCACCTCGCCGGCCGTTCCCAGCCCCTGTGGGCGGCTGAACCACAGGGTCCCCGTGTCCCTGTCACCTCAGAATGAGACAGAGGCGGCTCGAGTCAGATCAGGCACCTCACCCCTCACAAGGGTCCTCCTCCACAGCCACCTTCTCGGAACTCAGCTTGGTGGGACCCCAAGTTCTGCACCGCTGGCCTGCACCTCCATCGTTGTCACCTGCACGACGATGCTGCCGCTAGCATCTGTGTGCGTGGCAGTTACAGCGAGCGTCCGCAGCAGTCACTAGCGCGGGGTCCAAAGCCGTCTACGTGGGCAGCATGGCCCACAGGTCGGTCTGTCAGCAGTCAGTCTGTCCGCGCCATGTGGACCTATGTGGCGAGCAGCGGCTGGACACCTGTTCACTGCCGTACTGGGAAACTGGGGGGAGGTTTTCCCTCACATACGAACAGCTTCAGCTCCGAGGGGCTTTTAAGAGTCTGAATTTCCATCCTGAGACACTTCTTGTGCCAGGATGTTGTTCTCATGAAGCTCTGGTGCCTTGTCCAGGTGAGTCCAGCCCTGGACTCCAGTCCATGCCTCAGACCTGAGCTGTTCCCTCGGAACCCGGATACCTGCACCCCACGCCTGACGTGGTTTCTGACAGTAGACAGTTCTGCTCTAGTTCTAGGCAGCCCCAGCCCAGACCAAAATGCCCTGGGTAGCCTCATCTGTGGTGAAAACACTGAGATACTGTCCTTGTTGGCAAAGGGCCGGGTGCAAGCTCTCCGAAGCTCCTCCCCCCATAGCTGACGGGTGAGCCCGCAGGTCCACCCACCCGAGCCCATGTGAGCTGGTCAGTGGTGATTGTCAAACACGTGCACGAGTCCTCCTCGTGTGAAAGAGCATCTGTCCTTCCCTACCTTACCGCCAGGGATCCAGCCCCACGCCTGCCTCGTAGAGGGTAGAGTAGAGAAGTGAGCTACGAAGTGGGCAGTTTTCTATATCAGACGGGTGAACCCAGCCTTGGGGGCGACATACCCCCCAAAGGATGGCCAGATGGGGCCGGCACTGACGGCCCCTGCCACGCTTCATGGGCACCTGCCTGGCTCTGTTCCTCCACACTCCCCAGCCCCACAACTTGGGGGGTCCCAGCCCCCCTGCAGACCTGCCTTCAAACTCTCTTCACCTTGCTCCTGGTTCTGAGGTCTTTAGTGGGCCTGGGGCAACCTCATCTCCTGTTCTTCCCAACCCATCGCCGGATGCTCAGAATCTCAGACCTTTTTCCTGCAGACGCTTGGCCCCGCTCCTTCGAGACGCTGTGCCTTGGAGTCACCTGTTCCCATCTCTGAACACTGCTGCCGTGACAACTCCTGTGCTGGGGTCAGCGAGAGTGGGGTGCTCCCACTCTTGGGGCTGCGGGGTGTCGAGAGGAAGTGTGTGACCTCGTGAAGAGGTGACAGGTCCTGCACATGAGTTCCTTGTTCTCCTCTGGCACCTGCTCCTTCCCTCTTTGAGGGACTGCTGATCTCTGGACCCCCTGGCCAAACGTGGGAGGTGGCCAAGCACAAGTCCTGCCGGTATCCTGAACCCCAGCACCTCTTTGCTCTGCCTCTCCCATCCCTGCGGGAATCTCTGCTCCTTCCCCATCCTCCAGCCAGTCACTGGCTGGTCCACTGCAGCCGGCTCCTCAGTGGCACGTCCAGTGCCCAGGAGGCACTGCCGTGGCCTTGACCTCCTCTCCCCTCCTTTCACCCGTGGGTCCAGGGCTTCTGTTCTTGACCTCATGGTTCATAAGAGCCTCAGCCCACTGCCGTCTCCCACTGTCTCTGTTTTCTTCCCACCCAGGGCCCACCCTCTCACTCACTCATTCCCTTGTCTTCAGCCCCCCGCCCTTCAGATTCACCCACAAACCAGCCCAGCCCCTTGCTCTGTTCACAGAACAAAGCACGTGGCTACATCCTGTGCACGTGTTTGTGTTTGTTTTGTGGAAGCGGCAGTATGTTCCTTTATTCTTTTTCTTGCTGTTTTCACTGAACTCTGTGCTTTTATACCCACTCCCGCTGCCATGTGTTCACAGTCTGCAGGTTCTCCTGTAGCACAGCACTTCCAGGGGGGCACCGCAAGATGGCATAGCCCTCCGCTCCCCAGAAATGGAGACTCCCTCTCCAGCATGCTTCCGAGCCCCACCGCTATGGGCAGGACGGGAGGGCGGAGGGGGGACACCTTTGCTCAGGTCCCCTGGGGATCACTGAAGCGTCCTCAGAGGAGTACCCTGAGGCTCAGAATTGTCTGGTTCAGTTTCTAGAATGCTCGCCTTGGTCCACACACCCAGTGGCTCCCCACGAGTTGCTGGGCTCCATATCCTGATAGTGACAGCATCGTCCTAGCTAATCTAAGCCAGTCTAATAAGTACAAGGGACTAGGCCTGATGGCTTGAGTTGGCACTTCTCTGCTCACGCATGGCCTTGAGTCTCTCTTTGTACGTTTTTTAAAACATCTTGGGTTTCATCTTTTGCAAACTGCCTATTTCATGTCTCTAGTCTCTTTTCTGTTGTCTCTCTTTGTTGGTTGCCATCATGTTATCTAGATTCCAGGCCTCAATAGCACAAAGATATCTGACATTCTCAAGGTTAACCCCTTTTTTGGTGAAAGAAGCTGCAAATTTTGGGCCTCCCTGGTAACACAAGGAATTGAGCACCGCACTGTGGGGCTTCTGCAGCCGCTGCAGCGCGAGTTCAATCCCTGCCGCTGGGTGGGGAGGGGACACACATGGCTCAGCAGACCCCTCCTGCTTCGCCCCTCCTGCTCCCCTCAGCAGTGTGTTTCGGTCCATCTGCCTGTTCTGCTCCCCGCTCTGTCTCTGGTGAATCCTCTCACCACCACCCCCACCACACACACACACACACCTCTGGTCTGTACCCAGCTCTTGTATGCATAAATAAATAGATCTGTAAAAAAATTTTTAAATTAAAATAAAATATCTGATAGAGGCATCCCTAGTGGTGCAATGGGTTTAAGCACATCACTATGAAGTGAACCGCAGCTACTGCAGCATGAGTTCGATCCCTGCTGCTGGTCAGGGAGGGGACCCACATGGTGCAGCAGACCTCTCCTGCCTCGCCCGCCTGCTGCTCCCCTCAGCAGTGTGTTTCAGTCCATCTGCCTGTTCTGCTCCCCACTCTGCCTCTGGTGAATCTTCTCCCCCCACCCCACATGCCTCTGGCCTGGACCCCAACTCTTGTATGCATAAATAAATAAAATCTTCCCCAAAAAAGAAGCTGCAAATTTCCTGTCCCAATCTGTCACGTGTCTCTCCATTTGGCCCATGGTTTCTTCACCTGCTGCCCACCTGTCTGTAGTTCCTCCCGCCCCACCGCCGTGCCCTGAGACATGCCTTTGCTCACTCACTGTGCACTGAGGACACGCCTGATGCGCATGGAGCTTCGGAGCTGGACGAGAATGTGCGGGTCACTCCAGCGAAGCTCTTGCCGAGCGTGGGCGGCGGCTGTAGTATTTGCACGGCCAATGGCGGCTGCTTTCTCTTTGCATTGTAGGGACCTTGGCGGTAAGTGGGGAGCAGTCAAAGTGAAGCAGCAGATAGTCAGATGCACATCGATCTGTCACATCCTCTGAAACCAGAACCATCTGTGGTTCTGCCACTCCCCTCAGCAGCTGGAGGCCACCTCACCTTATCCATCCAAGCCCTCAGTTTCCTGGGGGCCTTTCACACAGACCGTGCTCCCCGAGGGCCTCTCCTGTGTCTTGCGAGGCCTCAGACGGGGACTTACGGCCTGGCCAGGTGTTTGGCAAAGTTCCAAACCCATCTGGAAAGACTCTGGCGTGTGGGTGCCTCCTCGTCTGTGTCTGCGGGTCGGCTGAGCAATGTACGCCTCTCCAGAGGGCTGACTGCAAAAGGCTGTCTGGGCGAGACTTCCCTGAACAGCATCTGAGTGAGTCAGAATCACACACATCTTGTTTCTCCCCAACATAGACTTGAAAATTAAAGGCAGAAATCTTTGTCAAAATGCACGATAGCTGTGATGAGACAAGAGGCTACTGTGAGATGTCTGAGCTGTTTTAACAGATCTGGTCTCATCTAGAGAGTCAAGGCCCCCTGCAGAAGGACACTGAACACCAGGCAGGTGTCCCAGAGGGAGAGTCGGGGCCCTCGCCCAGTTCTGCTCAGGTGAATTTCCACCCCCATCTTCCTGCGCCTCCAGACTGTGAAGATCCTCACTCTCTAAGAATTCCTTTTGTCTCCCAGGAAACAGAAACATCTCCATTTCATGTAGCCACCAAGGTGGAAAGCCGCCCTTCGCACCTGCTTCATTGCACAGATGGGGAAACTGAGGCCAGCAAAGGGAAGCTAATCCTTTCCATAGAGCCAGTTAGTAAGTCAGTGACAAAGCCCAGATTTTCTCATCCAGTTGTCTCGTCCATTTACAAAGAGACCTGTCAGTGAGGGGAGACTTCGGGGACAACATATTAACTGTCTCAAGGTTTATGGGACTCAGCTACATGAAATGATGAGCCAGGAAAAGCCCCCTGTCAGACAGGTTTGGAAAACATGGCCTCCGTTGCCCCCCGCGGAGATGGCACAAAAGCAAATTCCTGAATCTATAGCTGCTTCTGCTAAGTGCCTTCTGTGAGGGAGACACTGCCGTGAGCCATTCTCCACATGTTGCTTTACTTTGTGAGACAGAACGTAAGTGGCAGGTCTGGAATTCAAACCCAATTCTGTTGAAAAATAAACCTGAATCTCTTCCTAACACCACAAATAGAGGTGAAATCGAGATGGATTAAAGACTTTAAACTCAGAAGAACAACCACAGAGTGGGTGTGAGTTATCTATAGCTAAGTAACAAATGAGCCCCACACTCAACGGCTGAAGAGACATGCACGGCCGTCTGTCCCGTGGGTGGGAGAGCAGGCGTGCCTAGCTGGGTGTGGTGGAGGTGTCTGCCACAGCTGCAGGCTCCTGTCTCCACTGGAAGAGTCTGCTTCCAAGCCATGTGACTATTGCCAAAACCCAGGCCGCCACACAGTGCTGAACACAAGGCCTCACTCCGTCCCTGGAAGCCACCCTCAGGCCCTGGCCCCGCGCTCCCTCCAACATGGTGGCTTCCCTCTTTGGTAGAGCGTGCTGGTCACCATATAATCCAATCACGACGTGACATCTCATCGTCGTTGCCATATTCCCTGGGTTAGCAAGTCTAGCCCATGGTCAATGGGGGTAGGGGAGATCTCACAACCAAGTGACCCCCAGGAGCAGAGCTCATTGGGGTCACCTGAGAAGTCCTCTTACTACAGTACTGAACAGCTAGAGAGGGATAAAAGGTTTTCTGTGCAACCAAAGACACTGTGAATAGTTACTAGACAACGACAGAACGGAGGAGATAGCTGATGTCCTAATCGGACAAGGAATTCCTGTAAATCAACAAGAAGAGGATTGCAACTCAAAAAGGGAAAAAATGTACAAAGACTATAAATAGGCAATTATAGAAGAGATTCAAAAGGCTAATTAATAAGCACATAAAGAGATGCTCACATTTATTAGTAATTAGAAAAATGCCATTAAAACAAGATAGCACTTCACACCTTTTCAACTGACTTGCAAAACAGACAGCTGGATAAGGCCACTTGCTGGCAGGCACATGGGGCTCTCAGCACTGCTGCTGGGAATGTGGGCTCCACCAGCCACCCCTGGAGCATCTGGCACCACCTAGTCAAATTGAATACATGCACACCCTGTGACCCTGAATTCCGCAGCTGGACAGCTGTTCCCAGGAACCCCTCACTCGTGCTCCCAACGGTGCTCCTTCAATGTTGCCTACAGTGATGCAGGAGAAACCTGCCTGCCCTCCCCAGGGAGCAGACGGGACGGTGCTGTGGAACCAACACATGCGGGCTCACGTGCTTACAGGGCACCGTGGGCACACGTGAAAGACGTGGAGCTTCGTGCAGTGGTAAGATGCAGTGTGAGATACAGATCCCTGTATCGTTCGTGTGAGCTGAAATTACATGCAAAAACCAAAAGGGCCCATTGTACAAAATTCAAGTTTCCCCTCAGAAATACAGAGAGAAGGTAAGGGGGAATAAATCTACAGCTCGAAAAAAGGGCTGAGTGATGACAAAGCTGTCAGCACTGAGGAGTGGCAGAACTTAACCTCTGTCCTAAGGGTCAATCTCAAACAAATCATTACATTCCTGCCCAGCCCTGCACCCCACTTTGCGGAGGGCAATAGTGCACAGTAGGAGACCTCCTGTCTATACCAGCTCCTTTGACCTTGGCACTTTCTGCCCGCAGAAGACCTACTAATCACCGTTAGGATCCACGCTACTTGGCGTGGGCCCTGGCAGGCGAAGTGGGTGATAAATCAACCTGCCGGCTTTGCATTCATTTCAGTGCTAGGAATTCTCTGTGTGTTTGTGCTCCTTTGAGTGTGAGTGTGAGTGTGTGTGTGTGCATGTGCACACACACAATCAGATGGTTGTAGCCTCTTCTGGGAGCAGTGATTTATAGACTAGGTATTTTTTCAGAGCTGTTCAAGGGGTTAATTTGGCTACACAGTAAGTCTACCAGACTTACGACTGTCTTCTTTCAGAAACTGAATAATGTCCTTATTTTTATTTTTTTTTTCCATTTTTTCAAATAGCATCTCCCAGTGGTCAAGAAAGGACACGAGGGGCCTCCCTGGTGGCGCAGTGGGTTAAGCAGTGCACTATGAAGCGGACCGCAGCCACTGCAGCACGAGTTCGATCCCTGCTGCCGGCCAGGGAGGGGACCCACATGGTGCAGCAGACCTCTCCTGCTGTGCCCGCTG
>JAGFMF010011914.1:4795237-4822153 GCA_019455555.1 Galemys pyrenaicus | reverse complement strand
TCTGCCTGTTCTGCTCCCCGCTCTCTGTGGTGAATCCTCTCACCCCCCACACCTCTGGCCTGTACCCCAGTGCTTGTATGCATAAATAAAATAAAAAAATCTTTAAAAAAAAAAAACAAAAGAAAGGACACGAAGGTAAACTTTTGGATAAACCGACAAATGGAACATGTGGGTTCTGTCATGTGAGAAAGCTTACACATGCACACACGCACACGTGCACACACGTGTGTATGCACACGTGCACACATATATACACGTGCGTACACACACACCACCCAGCTTTCCAAGGAGCTACCAGCTTCCATATTATCAGCACCTGGCAGAATGAGACTATTTTATGTAAATGGATTCATTATTATTAATTTCTGCCGGCGCTGAACGATTTATGAACTGCTTTTCGAATGTAGAAAAGTGGTTCATGAATCAGAAGGAAAAATGTTCCCCAAAACCAGCATCGATAAATAACGACTTTTATTCATGGATCCCGCCCATGGCGTCTTTTATCTTCAGGAAGGATGGGATGGAAATGACAAAATCACTGCAGGGGTGGAGGTCAGGACAAGAAGGAGGCTGGGGTCGAACAATTGGAGAGGTGGTGCTTTACACAGCCCCAGCTCTGCCGGGCAGCGAGGTGTGACTGGCTGCGGATCTCCTGCGCCTCCTCCTCCCTCGGCCAAGCAACTCCCTTCATCCTGCTCTCTCCCCTCCTGTAAGCACCCGCTGGATTAAAACAGCTTCCAACTTTAACAGCTGCAAACCAGAGCAGGTGTCGAGCCTTTCACTGCCCAACACACTTTGATTCATTGTCTTAAGACAGACGCCATCGGGCCTTTTGTCTAGAGAGAGTTCAAGAGCTGCTTGGGACCCATCAGGTGGAGCCAGGAACAAGGGACGATTTGAAAAGCACAATTTGATTTCTTCTTTCTAAGATGCAATATTAGTGGCAATGGGGGCCCTTTGGTACCAAGATTATTTCCAAGTTCTGCTGGGAAAAAATTCTTACAACCTGCTGGGCTGCTGCCCTAGCTATTTCTGCTTTGCTAACTCACGAGGTAGCTGGAGACGGCCTTCCCAGTATACAGAGAAGGGATTCGAGACTGTTCTAGAAGCCCTGAAACCCGGCCAAGAGTGCTCTCGTAGAAGAGCACTATCGCTACGAACATTCACCTCCAGGTGGGAGCACCCTCTAGGTCCTCCCAGGGATTTGGAAACCCACCAATGTACACCACTCTCCAGAGAAGCAATAAATACGCCTACAGATGACCTGGGCCAGCCTGAAGCTGCAGGAGCCACTACCTAGGACAAATGCAACTGCCTCTCTGCTGGCCTGGGAAACAGAGGGGGCCAGAAAGGGAAAGTGGTGGCCCACTCCACCTGCCGCCTCGCCCCACCAGCCTCTGCCAGAAAAAAGCTTCCACGAAACCAGGAACCTGCTGTCCCTCCCAAGACTCAGTCCTACATCTCTCCTCGGGTGGCCATCTCATGGTATGTGATTCCAGTGCTTTAAAATATTCATTTTTAATACAACTACTTAATCTAGTGTTCAACTGCAGAAACAGTGATCTGTTTCAACACTAGAAGATAAATTGGAAAATGAGTTGTTGGAGTCCTGGAGGCTCACATGGCCCTCTCCAGAGGGAATCTTTCCAGGGGAATAGGCTTTAATCCCTCCATCACATGTGGCCTCACAGACGTAGCTGGTTTTCTGTATTAATCAACCCCTACCTCTTAATCCTGTTGTGAATAATCCAGAAAAAAAATGCCTTAAAAGCAAATAAAGAGATACATCATTTTATTTTGTTTTATTTTGCTTCACGCTGGGTTCATCTCTGTACCATTTCTGGGCAGCAAATGAACACGGTTCTCCTTCAAAAGAAGAAAAACTGAGATACAAAGAAGATAATTATCCCGCAATGACACGACAGAAAGTTGGAGTCGAGTCAAGACAAAAACTTTCCGTTTCGGAATCTTCCTCCCAGAAGTGCATCCATTCAGTTTTGGGGCACCACTGTGCCCCCACACCAAGCCAGGACTCAGCATGAACCCGTCACCAAGCTGTAAAAACCCTGCATGTCCCCAAGGAGTTTCTGTCCCAGTGGAAGGAGGTGACAGCAATAAGATGGTGTAATGAGATAAGACTGAATAATGAAAAGGCAGATATTTTGTCTAGAAAGTCTGGCCAAGAAAGGTGTCTCCAAAGAACAGCAAGCAAATGGAAAGGAGGGGCCTCACTGGTAGACGAGGGGTTAAATCTCAACATTATCACCTTTGTGACTGGAGTTCGATCCCCAGCCAGAGGGTTGACCTAGGTGGCTCAGCAGACCTCTCCTGTCTCGCCTGCTGCTCCCCTCAGCAGTGTATCAGTAGTACTGCCTGTTCTGCTCCCCACTCTGTCTCTGGAAAATCCTTTCATCTCCCCTGTCCCCACCTACACCCAGTTCTTCTATGCAGAAATAAATAAACAAACAAACAACGATTTAAAAAATCAGAAGAGGATCTGGTGGGGAAATGGAACCAGAGGCTGTAGAGGGGCCTAGGGGGTACGATCACCACAAGCTCAAGAGACATACAGGGCCAGCCCTCCATGGCAGGGAGATGGCTTCAAAGAGTAAACTGAGCCACATCATGTGGGCGTTCGAATTTGTTCTAAAGGCCACAGGATAATTTGTTAGATGAGTAACTAGGAAAGTTAATTTCAATTACTTTATTGCCATGGAACTTCATTGAAGAAAGCACACTCGAATAAACCATGGAAAGAAACATATTTTCTCAACCTATTGGCAAACCCAGTTCTCAAGGAGGAAAGAGTGGATTGGCTGTCACCGGGAACCGAGTAAATCACCCACCGCTTTAACTGCCTCCTCTGGTCCGGTGGCCCCGACATAAGCCAAATCTCTTTGCTACTCAGGACACCAAAGGTTGCTCCACTCTGAAGAAGGAGGGGTTGAAAGAAAAGGCATTTGGGAATTAAATATATGCTTCAATCAGTTGAACTTTTATACAGATTGACTGCAGTGAAAAATTAGAGCTTTGTGTAATCCAATAGAGTAAAATCAAATGCCCCAAATAAATAAATAGTTGTCTTTTTTTATTAGCTTTCCATCACCCCTGGATCCATTTGTAAGTTTCATTGTGTCACCTCTCTCTTCATTTGCAATGTTGCCTCTGAAAACTGTTCTGTTTATTTGAGCTCAGCAATCAGGCTTAAATGTACCAATATATATTGTTCTAAAGTGTATATTTTTTCTGTCTACCACAGTCATAGCGACTATTCCTTTTATGGGAAACCAGTTATTAATCCAGTAAGTCTGCATGAATCAATATCTTTGTGAAATGACACCGTGTTCAAGTTATTTTATGTTATGTTGATGGTTAGCTAATTTTGAAATGGAGACATTTCTTCTAGAAACAGACATAGCAGAATTTAGTGGTGAAAACGTCAATCACTGTAGGTTGTATGTCTTTGTCCCAGCAGAAGAGGGCAGATTTATTGAAGGAAATACAGCTATATATTCCTCCCCTCACTCTGACCCAAAACATCCATTTTGTCTATAATTTTGCTTGGCAAAATGACATCAACGCATTCTACCAGGAAGACAATGCCACAAGACGTTCTTGGGTTCTGATTCAAGAGCCTCACTGCAGGGCCTCCCTAGATGGGGCACCAACAAGAAAGAGCTTTTCTCTGTTGACAGAAATCTACACAAGGAAATCTACATGACACTCAGCAAATCAGGAAAGTTCAGACTTCCAAAACACACTTTACGTAACTGCTCTTTTCTGATCTCCTCAGCCCACAGAGAAGGGTCTGGTACTTGGATTCTCCATCCACCCCTGAAATGTCTTCTTTCCCGTCTTCTCCTCCTCTCCTTCCTGTTCGCCTCCCATTCCCATCGCCTTGGTATTTTAGGTTAAGGAAAAAGTACAGGAAGGAGACAAGGAGAAACCCAATGGACACCGGTGTGGGATATGAAAACATGGCGGCACCATGTTGTCAAGTTGCCCACAGGTCTAGACAAAGGTAATTCATAAGCACATCTGGATTAGCTTTTTTTGGTACTCAGATAGCCAAAGTGATCTGACTGAATTACAGAGATGAAGGTAACCTAGGAGTATTTTTCATTCCTGAGTGAACAAGAAAGCACTCACTTAGCATCATGAAGATGTTCCAAGTCAATAATTAAGGTTGAGATTAACAGTGGAGTGACACAGATGTTGTGTAGATTGTCTAGCCAATGACTGAGTCAAATCTCCAGGGTCCATGCTCTCCCTCACTGACCACATTTCTTGCTTTGGCTCACAGCTTCTGAGGAAATGTGAGGTAGACCCATGAGCATACAGCGGGGCTATTCTGTTGGAGCTCTGTCCCTCAGAGAATCACAACAATGATGAACACTTAAGTCCTACTTCAAAAAGTTAAAACCTTTTGTATGTGTTCACTCAATGATCCTTACATGGTTGTCGTTATAATGCCCATTTCACAGATGAGGAAACTGAGGCACACAGGTGCCTGCTGGAAGGACGTGCCTTGTCAGTGATGGGCTACATGTAGGCAAGGTTGGGTCCTGCTAGCACTCTGGCCCAGAATGAGAAGTGAACTCCAAATCTCCTTCCCTAACTGCACTTCCTCCAAATCCCAAACGTGTGAAAACTGAATTGCTCTTGGGCTAGGGGACCTGGGAGATCCAGTCTGACCCTGGACTCCTGTTCTCTCCCCAGAGTGTGCTCTGTTTCCACGGGCCCATTGAGACGACTGCAGGAGATCCCGTCAGCACATTGGTGACAGAGGAATTTATGGGTTCCAGAAACCTTCCAAGGGCTTATGTGGCTGTAGCAGAGGGATGAAGACTTGGCAGCTCTTGCTTGACGGGTCGTGGGGCCCTCCGATTCTGTCGCTGGAGAAGCAAGGCTTTGCACCTCTGGCTGACAAGACTCTGAAATGCGATCTGGCAAATCCCGCCTCTCTTAAACAGACATCTCTTAGAATGTGGTTCCACAGGGTCACGGAGAATCCCAAGCCACTCCTCACAGTCCCACAGGAGCATGTGGCCCAGGTCCTCCTCACCCCACCATGTCACCACCCCGCTTTGTGCATGATCTTTGGGGAGTCTAGAGCTTGGGGAGGACAATGTGGAATGGAGACAGTATAAGAAAGAAGGCCTTTCTCAAGAGCGCCAGAATCCAGGATGGAAGCGAAGGACAAGGCCCAGGGGTTAATCCTCTGCTCAGGGGGGCCTGGGGAGAGCACCCTGAACCCTGCAGGAGTCTGCACACCCCAGCACGCACTGGGCCCACACACAGAGGATACTGCATCTTTACAACCAGGCAGCGCTCAGACCAGCTGCGTGCGTCGGGCACCTGCGGACATGGGCCAGGGGGTGTCGGAGGGCGGGGTAGAGGGCAGAGCGAACTTCTGCTGACTCAGAGGGGGCCTGCTGCCTCCGAGCCATCCACAACCTCCACTGCGAGGCGTCTTTCCTGCTAGCGAGTTTGACATGAACTCCAAGAATTGACAGGATCCATCCCCCAAAGAGATTCAGAGAACAAACGTCACTTTGGGAGTAGAACATCCACTGGCAGTGCAGAGAGCTGGAGGCAGGGGAACGAACTCCCAAAGAGACCCCATGGGTGGGGGCCGGGCTCCTCTCTTGCCCCATTCCTCCATCGGGGACAAGACACTGTAATTTCAACTAATCCATAGTTCTAAACACTGAGCTCGGGGCAAAGGCAGAGATGAAATTTAGCCACAGATACCTGAATCCCAAGAGCTTTTCTCTTGAGTCCAAGCGTCTCTTGGTATCGCTGACCCCACCACGGATGCTTCCACTCCTGGGGAAGGTGGTGGGGTGGGGGTCCAGAGGGGCCCCCAGCCAGCTTGGGCAGCATTCTACCTGCCTGGGAGATCTCACATCCTCCACCCACTCAGGTCACCTCCCGCTGGGTGCTGGCCTGGGGTCTCCGCTGAGCGCAGTCTTTGAGTTGCAGCAACAGTTTCCCGTTTCCTGAAGACACTCAGAGAGCCCTGAGGTTAGGAACCTGAAATTTCTTGCTTGGCTCCCTGATCCCAGCTGAGGGCCTTGGGAGGTCCAATAGTGTTACAGGAGCCCTTTCTCCACAGCACCAAGAGCCCTGCCTGCCTTTCCTGTCTTGGATGCCTTTAATGAGATGTTCTCCAGCCCAGGCAGGAAAACCATTTCCTTGCAAAATACAAAATCTATGGCTGAGCACTGCAACGAGAATTAACCTTGATTACCGCTGTAATTTACTAATCAAAACTGGAGACCTGCTAATCAAGCTGGAATTGCCAGCTGCTTGATTTTTATAGTAACATAACCAAAATTGAACATTTGGTAAACAAGGGGTGTGGGTGTGATGGGGGAGATTGGAAGGAGATGAGCAAGGGGCAGGCCTCTGGCGGATGGAGGGTGGCGCTGGCTTCACCGACCAGCAGGTACGGCAGGTGTGGCCGGAAAGTGCAGAAGACCCTCCTGGACAGGCCGACCCTCGCTGCACACACATGGGTGAGTTGGGGACAAAGCAGTCTTCCACAGTGTGACCTCAGTGGGGTTCTCCAGAAGCCAACCCTTAGGATGCTAGTGTGAGTATTCATTTGGAGGTGACCCCAGAAACTGCTAAAGCAGGAAAATGGGGCAGAAGGGGAAGCCAGGCCAGGAGGAGGCTGCAGTGCCCGGGCTGGTGCTGCAGGAAGGGGCATGCAGGCCGTCAGACCAAGGACCCCGTGCAAACTTGCCTGCGGGTGGGCGCCCCAGCGGGGCAGGAAGGTGGTTGTTCCCTCCCTGCGCTCAGGGCCGCCCTCCTTGCAGACCAGGCCGCGGGAGCTGGAGAAAGCTCCTGGCCCACTCCCCAGAGGTGTGGATAGGACTGTGTGACTCAGGCGGGGCCTCTGACACCCCAAGGGCACACCCCTTACTTCTCCTGCAGATGTCAGCCTGGTGCACAACATGGCCGTTAAGGGTGCACGCACACCCCAGGGTTTGCCTTCACCAGGTCTGTCGCTTCTGTTCTTGGTAGGAATTTAACTGCCAACTCCCACAACCAAGGACACACTGCGTTTCACGTCTCTCTGGAAGCCAAGCCCGAGCTCCTCGCTGCTGCGTGCAGGGCGCGGGCTGAAGGGGCTGGTGCCTGTGGCTAGAAAGCGGGTTCGGGCCCCAGCATGGCACGGGGTGCAGCGTCAAAGAAGGAAGGGACAGCAGCACAAGGAGGACCCAGAAGGACACGAAGTAAGGGAGACCGCCACCTCGCCTGTCCCCCCTCCTGCCTCAACCCTTCCAGAACAGTGCAGGCTCTGCCTGCTGCCCCCGTCCCCCGAACCCTGAAAAGGGTAATCAGAAAGGGGTCTCACGAGTGCCAAAGCAGAGCGCCCTCAGGGGTGTGGGAGAGCCCGCGAGAACCAGAGGGTAGGCCGCCATCCTTAACCCAACAACGGCAGGTGAAGAAGGACTGAGAGGGGTGACCAGTCCATGCAATGGTGGCAGCCTCTGCGGGGCCCATGGTGCCACCCAGTGCCACGGACAGAGGGGAACAACGTTTCCTGCCGCTCACAGCCCTGTCCCAAGTGCAGAGATGCGGGAACCCATGCAGCGGCCCCGAAAGGCCGAGCAGTGTGGCCCGTGGCCCCAGCTCCCTCTCCGTGAACATGATTCCAAGCAGAACCAGCAAGAAAGCTGAGGTTGCCCTCCCAACGCGCCCCCTACATTAGCATGGTCATCTGAGGGTGCACAGCCTTCCAGAAGTCTCCTTGGGGTTTAGATAAAAAATGGATGGTGTTGCTGGGGTGGGGAGACTTTGTCCTTGCTGTCCAAGTGTAACAGGGTGGTCCCCAGGGAAAGGGGAAGTTCCAGAATCCCTGTCCCACCCTAAGTGGGGTGGAGCTGAGCAGGGATAAGAAGATGCTGGAGAGAGAAGACAGGAGAGGACAGAAGGAAGGGAGGAAGAAGGAAGAAGGATGGAGAGCAGCAAGGAGACCTGGAGGAGGCACGTGGAGCAGAGGGACCTGTGAAGAAGCTGCGCTTGCTTCTTGGTACTGGACTGGTTGGAACAGATGTGGGTGAGGGACCCATGGGGAGGTTACAATGGCAGCTTTCATCTTGATTTTGATTTTGCTCTTTTCCTCCCAGATTTGTCTGACTCTTTCTGACCCTTTTCTATGAGTCTCCACTGAAAGGTGCTTTAGACTGTGGCAGCTTTTGGGCCTTGCTTTGGGCCAATCCTGTTTGGCTGGACTTTTACCCTCAAGGAGATGGGTAACTTTGAATGCTTCACTTAGTAACTATATTCTTTGTCTTTTCTGTATTGTTCCCTAATTGCATTAAAGTTCCTTTTCATTAAAGGCCTTACATGTTTCTCTTGATGCAGCGGATGGCAGGACCCATTTAGAAAGGGCAGGTTTGGCACTTAGGGTGGGACAGGGATTCCGGAATTTCCCCTTTCCCTGGGGACCACCCTGTTACACTTGGACAGCAAGGACAAAGTCTCCCCACCCCAGCAACACCATCCATTTTTTATCTAAACCCCAAGGAGACTTCTGGAAGGCTGTGCACCCTCAGATGACCATGCTAATGTAGGGGGCGCGTTGGGAGGGCAGCCTCAGCTTTCCTGCTGGTTCTGCTTGCTGGGGTACCCCTCTCCCTTCCCTGTAACACATGTTCTCTGCATAAACAGGACAGGAGATCCCTGTGCTTCTCAGAGGTGAGCTAGGCGCCTCATGTCTATTCCCATCCATTTACTGTCTCCGTGGTGACGGGCAGTTTGGTAATTTCGGCCTTTGCTATCACTGCATCCTGCTACCACAGCATCCTTCCGGGCGACTCCTTGAGCAAAGTTTTCTAAAGTTACACCCAGAGGCCAAAATGTTGGAAGAATAGATTTGCATATTTTGTCTTACTAGACTTTGCTAATTTGCTCTTAGCTGCCACATCCCTCCGGTCCTTGCTGCTGTCAGATCTGAAAGTTTTGCTTCTGTGGGACAGGTGATGCTGTTTTAGTTACCTATCAGGGGCCACTGGGGGAGCTGAGCTGCTTCCGGGCTTTGGTCCTTGGATTTCATATAGGAAATCTTAGCCTTCACCCATCCTTCTATCAAGTTGATTGTAGTCACTCATATTTTTAGACTCACAATCTGGAGCTAGTGCTTAGTTAGGTTAGATGTTGCAAGTCATGGACTTCTTTTTCTCTTCCTTAATTTTTTTCACCCCCTCCTTCCTCCTCTTTTCCTTCTTGGAGGAGGACCCGGGTGCTATGGAAATGTTTTTACATGCAGCACATTGGAGAGACGTGCAAAGCCCTTCCTGCTTAAGCTACGAAGCAGCTGTTGTAATCTGCTGTCTTGGAACTTTGTGCTTAATAAAAGCCATGAATTCTGATTATCCCAAAGGACAGGGATGCCGGAGATTGTGGTGCCCACCATGTTCTCTCCTGGGCATGGTGGGCACTTGTTAATCAGTGAACTCCCTCTACACCTGGCTGTGGCCTCAGAATCCTCAGAACAGTGGTCAGGACAATAGGCTGCCCTCCCCCTCCCCAGCCCCTTGCATTAGGTAACAAAATGTCTGTGCTTCTCACTGCCCCCAGCTTCATCAAATTCTTTTTTGTCCTCCCAAGTAAACGGGAGATTCAGATCCTCTCCGCTTCACAAGGGTTATTTTCTCAGTTTGCATTAAAAGGAGAAAACCCAGCTAGTTCTTTTGACCTCACTATTTAGGGCAGTGATACTGTCAGCTACTGTTTATTGAGCTGTTACTATGTGCCAGCCACCGTGTCAAATGCTCTGCCCTAGTTTCTCACTGCTTTGACAGCAGCTCCTCAAGGGCACTCACATCTCCTGCAGGGTAAAGGCAGACCCACCTGGGCTCTCACCTGGAGCCTTCACCTACTGACATGCGAGCTGCAAGCTCTCGCTTCCCTTCCCACCTGACGCTGTGGCCAGAGAATCGGAACTCACGGCAACAGCATCTTCTGGATCTCAGCAGAGGGAAGAGTGACAGAAGGTGGTCTCAGGCTGCTGCGGATGTTGGGTGGTGATAAGCACACCCATCGCCTGAGAACTGTCCTCAGTCCTTGGGAGCCACCTCACCTGGAAACACCTGAGAGCAGCATTGCCCGGAGGCTCCAGGCAAGGAGGAGGACCAGGCCCTCAGGTGGCCAGCTTGAGCTGCAGACCCTCCAGACAGACGCTCCCTTGGCCAGGGGTGGACTCCACTGAACAGCTCTTTGCCTCACTCGGTTCCCTGGCCTCCCTGACTCCCTCTTCCCCATCAGGTTCTGCAGAAGGGCCCTTCCTCCACCAATTCTCTGCACTAGTCTAGCATTGATTCAGCTTTGAAATCTGACTACTTTTGGGGACCAATGCACCCCCCTCCCAGTCTCTTTTTGCTGTTGCATGTATAAACAGAACCTTAATGCTAAAAGAGTCCTTTTATTCCCTCATCCCCAGGAAACCTATTAAAATGAGAGGCCTGGGACCTGGTTTTGATATAGACTAACTGAGTGGAGGGGCAGTTGCCCAGGAAGCCTCCACCTGGCAAATACCTGGCAGACCTCTTTCTCTCACGCTGCTCTGAGCTTCCATCGGTGTCTTCCTTGCCCTCTCCTCCTTTCCTGGATCAGAGCTCAAGGCCTGCCCTTACCCACCCAGTTCAACCAAAACCGTCAGAAGTTTTCTAGGTGCTGCCTACAGGAAATCTCTCAGGGGCTTCCCTTTCATACATCCAAGCTGGTGGAGCAGCTAGTCAGCTCTCCTGCCTTCCCCTAGTCTTGTCTGCTGCTTCTGGGCAAGGCTTTCTTGACCACTCCCTGCACGACCGGAGGGGGGGGGAGCATAGAACTTCCTGTCAACCGACCCTCTCCTACCCCTAGCCTGGGACAGATGCCTTTTTCAGAATTTCACCGGGGGGCAAAAAAACTATACATTTTCACATAGAAGGTCCAAATCAGAGGGGAACTGAGTAGTACTTACCTACCACCAGGGCTTCTTTCTCAGCTCTGCGTCGGTGGCTGAGATGACGACTCTCCAGGAAGGGTGGGTGGGTCAGCTCTTTGCACTTAGGCCCCGGGTGCCAGCAGGGCTGGGGCTTCAAAATGGCAGCGCCCGGAAGGGAAGAGTAAATGGGGAATGCTGGGCTGCAGCAGGGTGGTTTCTAAGTTCATGCCAATTTATTCCACAATCAAGAGCAATCCACCTCACTTTGCCAAATCATGCAATAGTTCTCTCTCCATTACATCAAAGAACGGGAGACAGTAACAAACAGCATTACGACGTCACAAATCAATTTTATTGAAAACGTATTAGGTTTCAGTAAAACTGAAGGATCAGACACGGGAGGAGAGGAAACCAGGGGCGAGGAGACAGCGCACCAAGATTTACTTCTGAGTGCTACAAAATATTGAACTAAAAATAACATTAAAGATGAAATTTGTAATGAATCTCAAGCTGCTAAATTCCCCAAGGCTGGGTCTGCCAAAGGCTTTGCAGCAATCCTCTGTTCTTTCCTGTCTTTATTTAAATATTTTATACAGTTGTCTATGTTCATGTGCAGTGCGAACTGTCATTTATATTTCAGTCCACTCTAAAATGGATCTTAGGCTGCCTCAAACTGAGCGCCGAGCGCCAAGCTGAGAGGTAAGCTCGAATGCAGGGGATAAATGAAGACGGATACTTAATGTACTTTTTGTGTACTTATATTTGGCTGTCATGGTTTCTGCCTTAAATCTGATTTGTAATTCTATGGGTTTTGTGACATTATGATAAGATGAGATGTGCGTGAGGCTCCCATTTAGCAAGGACATTGATGGGCGTTTGAGTTAAAGAGAGTGGTTGACGGCAGCCAGGCAGGATTTGGACCCTGCGGCTTAATGCTGCGCTGAAGAACCTGCTTCGTCTGGAGCCGTAGTATTTCATGCTTTTCTATACATTAGACTTTGCCAAAGTGAACTTTTGGAAGAATAAAACATTTCCAAGATAAATTCAATTTTCCCCAGTGTTGAACTTAACTTTCTATGTCACTTAATGATTTACTCCGCTTTGGGTGAAAGAGTGCATTTTCCTACTTTACACACCGAGGGGGAGGACCAGGCAGGAGAGAAAAGTCAAAGGAGAAGGAGCGGATGTGGAAGAAGGAGGCAGGACTGCCCAAGGCCCGGAAGGGTCCTCCTGGACCGCGGCATAAAAGCCTTTGTGTGCGCGAGGCTGGGGCTGGACAGGGTCTTTAATAAATCTCCCCTTTGGTTCTGCAGGGGGCTGGGGCGCTTGGCGCTGACACATCACAGCTCCAGAACACAATCTGATGAGCCATTCAGTTCTGGGGTGATGGAAGCCACGTGGGGATGGGGTTCTCTGCAGCCCCATGTGTCACCTGGCCACACCACCACCTCCCCTGGCAGTGCCCTCCCCTGCAGCCTGGCATGGGAGGGGCAGCTCCTTCTCTCAATGCCCCGAACAAGGTATTCTGTGCCTGCTCCTTCGCCCTTCCCCTGGCATGACGCTGGAGCCCATTCTCACCCTGGGCCCCCCACCTTTACCTTTGGGGGCCCTGGATTGCTCACCATTCTGGCATCTCTAGATTTTGCTAGCAGCGTGGCCTCTAGGATGTGTGGGGTGCGTCCTAAAAGGGAGACCCCCATACTGGCTTTTTAAAAGTAACCAAATGAAATCACAACTGGTTGTTTCCAGCATTTGCAGGGGGCACTGAGCTGGACAGCTCCTTCTAGGCTCCCCTCCTGATGGTCTGTTCCTCCCACATGTTCCGCTGCACCTCTGAATTGGGGGGCAGGGTCCTGCAAATACTGTGGCTCTCACCTCTGGCTCCAGCCCTCCCTCAGCATTGCCTGGTGTGCTGCACTAGGAAATCAGATCACCTCACTGTGGGGGTTGAGTGTGGGCCCCACCATGCTTATTTTAACTCTCAGAGTATGTGAATGTGCTCTTGTTTGGGGAAAGGGTCTTTGCAGATATTATTAAGCCGAAGACCTAGAGATGAAATCCTCCTGAATGACCTGGGTGGACCTAAGTCCAGTGACAAGCGTCACTGATGGAAGAGGAGATGACCCAGAGGGGAGAGGGGGCGCTGCATGATGACAGAGGTCGCAGCCATGGGACGGCCGGAGAGACCAGGAAGGCGAGAACAGATGGTCCCCAAGTGCCTCTGGAGGGAGCGTGGCCTTGCGAAAACCTTGGTTCCAGGCTTCTCACCTCCAGAGCTGCAGGAAAAGAAATCTTCTAAGCCAGTCCGTGTTCACTGTTACCCAGGCAGCCTTTCACTCTCTAACTCTGTTTCTTCCCCTAAATGGGAGCACTGGCACACCTATGGGGACTTAAGAGGACATGTCAGGAGCACGGGGAGGTGACCAAAGCTGGCACAGTGCGACGCTCACGATGCCCGGTCTCCTCTCTCTATTATCCGCCATCCGGGATGCCATTCTGGAAGCCAGCAAGACCATCCCTCCAGAAGAGCATGGGGAGAACTTGACCTTGGGGTCGGCAGCCCCTGTTCTTTCCTTGCCTGCAGGAGCCCCCCATCATCCAATCTTTGCCTTGTTAGACCATTCTGGAAGCCAGCAAGACCATCCCTCCAGAATAGCATGGGGAGAACTTGACCTTGGGGTCGGCAGCCCCTGTTCTTTCCTTGCCTGCAGGAGCTACCCATCATCCAATCTTTGCCTTGTTAGACCATTCTGGAAGCCAGCAAGACCATCCCTCCAGAAGAGCGTGGGGAGAACTTGACCTTGGGGTCGGCAGCCCCCACCCCAGCCCCTTCTGGGCCTCAGGGAGTCAGAAGCGCCGCCTTCCCGCTACCCAGGTTCTGGGCCTCCACCAGCTCACGCGTGGGCCATGCTGCTCAGAGAGGCGTCCAGCTGTTCACAGCTGCTGCCCTGCTCGAGCTCCTTTGGCTGCAGGTGACAGCAGCCACTCACCCAAAGCAGAGCTCTGAGGCAGGGGGAGGCAGGAAGGACCCCTGCCTCCTGGGACTTGCACCCGCCGTTGACACGCTGCCAGACCCCAAGCTGGCATGTCTCCTCCCTCACTCCCCTTTGTGTGCCTCTGCAGACCAGCTGCTTCCTGAGGACAGAGCTGAAATCCAGACAGGCTGCAAGTGTTGTCCCAGCACCCTGACAAAGGAGGCTGCTCCCAGAGACCCCCAGCCCCCACCAAGGAGAAGGCAACCAGCGCAGCTCAGCTCAGATGTCCTCTCAGGTTCTATGCAGAGGCCTGGTGGGCAGGCCCTGTGTGCGGCTTGGCCCAGAGAGCCAGCCGTGGCAGCTGACCACAGTCCCCATACCTGGGTGGGCACTGAGGCCTGGCCAGGCCCTGCCCGCGCAGACCCATGGTCTCGGCTTCTCTGCAGTGACCTATGTTGCAGGGAAAGTGAGGGCTGTGTGGTTGGGGGTGAAGAGGGCGAGCCTTGATAGAAACCTCCTCTTGTGCATCTGCAATCTACAGGAACCTTAGGACTTCAGGGGATGTGGGGCAGCTAGACCCAAGGCCTCGAGGAGGCGAAGGCAGAGATCCAGCCTTGCTTTGTCCGGGGCTGGCCTTCCTTCTTCACACACGACCAGGCTCTGCCCTCCGGCCTCTCCGGGGCTGGGAGCTCAGCGCTGCTCTCTGGAGCACCTCCAGTCCAGGTCCCGCTCACCCTCCACGTCCTCAGGCCACTCGTGTCCTCTGGGCCTCAGTCTCTTCATCTGCGGGATGACCATGGTGAGGCCAGCCTCCCGCCAACTGTAGGCTTCCTGAGATGGGCCCCTTATTCTGACTCAGGGAGAACTGGGGTCACACCAGGAGGGATGGTCTTGCTGTTGCAGGGGAACTCCCTGTCCCTGCAGCATAGGTCACTGCAGAGAAGCCGGGACCACGGGTCTGCGCGGGCAGGGCCTGGCCAGGCCTCAGTGCCCACCCAGGTATGGGGACTGTGGTCAGCTGCCACGGCCGGCTCTCTGGGCCAAGCCGCACACAGCGTCTTTAGCTGGCTGGTTTTCTAGAAAGAGTTTCCATCTGTGGGGTGGAGTTGAACTTGCCCGTTAGGGGCAAAGTTACAAAGGGGTCTCAGGGGCGGGTCAGGTTCTGGGGGCCCCCATGGGGCAGCCCGTCTGTCTCTCTGTGATGCTGTGAGGTTAACTCCCGGGGAGCACGCGCCCTGCTCGGTCTGCTCTTTGTCCCCTAATCTCCTCTATGTTTCTTCTCTGACCCCGGGGCAGACCTTTGACTTGTGACCTTCTTTCTGTTCCCAGAATGCGAGCATTCACGCCGAGGACCTACGACAAGGCGACGCAGCATTCAGAAACCTGCAGCCAGCAGGCGGGGGTCGGCGGTCGCCCAGGAAGCCACAAAGCCACAACCTGACCTGTGACCCCAGCTTTTCCTGAGCAAGGAGGACACGTGTCCTGGGGAGGCTGGCAAAAGCTGGCGAGAGGGGACAAGAGACCGTGTGTCCATGGAGGGAATACTTGAGGACCAAAGAAATGGCCGGCACTTGAGCCCCGCTCACAGATATAACAAGATACATAGACTGGGGAGCTTACTTACAACAGACTTTATTCCTTGTGGTTCTGGAGGCTGGAAGTTCAAGATCAAGGTATCAGCAGGATCCCGTTCTGGTGAGGCCCTCCCCTCTGCCTGGCTCACAGCCAGTCCCTTCTACTGTGTCCTCACAAGGTAAAGGGGTCAGGGGGGTCCCAGAGCATATTTAATGGCTTAATCCTCCATGGGTTGATTGCATCCTCACGATGTAAGCACCTCACCCGCCCACCCCCTCCACCACCATTTTTGAGGGTGATGATTTCACACTTGTATCTCCCTAACCAACACCCCCCAATACCACCATCTTTGAGGGTGCTGATCTCAACTTCTGAATTTTGGGAGGGACACACACGTTGGGACCACTGTAAGTCCCAGTGCCTGGAACTGTGACTGTCACCCTTTAAGGAAAAGGATCATTGCAGATGTGATTAAGTGAAGGGTCTGGAGATGAAGAGGTTACCATGGTGGGCCCCAGGTGCATCCCTGGTGGGCTTCTAAGAGGAAGGCAGAGGGAAATCTGACCCCCCAAAGGAGAAGACCATGTGAAGATGAGCAGAGTCTTGAAGATGTTGGTTTTGAGGACTGTAGTGATGTGGCCAACAGCCAAGGCATGTCGGCTGCCACCAGAAGGGAGAGGAGGCGAGGAATGGATTTTCTTCCAGAACTTTCCGCGGGAGCAAGACCAGGCTGACACCTTGATTTGAGCCCAGTGACACTGGTTTTGGACCTCCAGAACTCTGGGAGAGACTGGTTTAAGACACCAAGAGTGCAACCATCTGTGACTTAAAATAACACACGGAGATTGGGTCACACTCAGACCTGTGTGCTCACCCCCTGGGTCTCTGCACAGAGTCATTCTCCCCAGTGGACTGTGAGCTCCTGAAAGGCCAAGGCCATTATCTCTGGGTGCCCAAAGTTCAGCATAAAATGGATATAAATAAAAATTTCAAAATCATCAGTACAAGTAAGCAGCTAATGAAATGGGGCTGGCGAAGGGAGAGAACAAGATCTGCCACGTAGATGGCAGAGGTCTTTGAACATCGGCTTATTTTGTCATTTGTCTTGCATTTGATCTGCCTCTTCCCTCTTGTGCCTTGTCTTCCCAACAAGCCACAAAGGCTCCCTAAAGCAGGGACTCCCTCCTTGGCACAGACTTACACAGAGCTTTGCCCTTAGCATGCTGCTTGATTAAAATTGCTGACTGATGGATGGGCTAATGGTTGTTCGAATACCTGGATCCAGCTGTACCTGTAGTCCACTTTCTACCAATACATTGAGTGTATTGGGTGTCTTTCACCTGCCACTAACACTCATGTCACACACTGGATGACATGCATGGTCTCAGGGTTGGCTGGGCAGGTGGGTCATGGGCAGGGACCGCATTTGAGTCCATGGGGACTCAAATGCACAGGCCTGAGAGCCTGATTTTCAAGTGTAAATCAGGATTCTCAGATTAGAGGGTCTACAATTCAGGGGAAGGCCCAGAAAGCAGCCTTTCTAATAGATCCGAATCTAGGGGGTGGTTCCAAAGCCACCTATGGAGACACTGATAGAGGCACTTGAGGGAGAACCAGTGAAGACTTTCAGCTCTCCACGGACCTGAACTCGGTCTCTGCTGAAGCACAGGTGTGATCTCTAGCATCATGGATTTCTGACGTACACAACGTGCCCGGCTCCATCTGGGGAGGAGCCCAGCTGGACATCAGCCAGGACCACTTGCACATGCTGACACTCTATAGTGAGAGCAGAGGCTCAGAAGGAAGTGTGGAAACGTGGTGCAGAGCAAATCGCAAGGAGACTTTGAGGTGTGAACACTCGGTGAACAAACACTGGGAAGTTCTGGTGCAAACATGTCTTCGAGGGTTGATGATTATTCCTTATAGCTATGGATGTGCAGCATTTGCTTTGGTATAAGCGGTTGCCACTCTAGAAGTCAAACTTTGAGCCAGAAGAGACTGTCTTTGAGATAAGGCCCCAGACTCTCTAGGAACCCAGTATGGCAGCATGCCAGCCTGTATGCCCTCTGCAGAGAGCACAACCTCACATTGCCACCTCTTCTGAGAGCATTAAACACCTGCCCCAATTTACCCTGTATGAGCTGCAGTCACACAGCATTCTTTTTTTTTTTAAGACTTATTCTTATTTACTTATGCATACAAGAACTGGAGTATAGACAGGTGGATCTACTAAAACACACTGCTGGGGGGAGCAGCAGGTGAGACAGGAGAGGTCTGCTGTGCCATGTGGGTCAGCTCCCTGGCTGAGGGTCGAACTCAGGCCCCCCTGGCTGGTGATAGCTTGATAGAACCAAGACTTGACCCCTGCGCCCCCACACAGCGTTCACTTAAGAGCTTGTGGACGAGTTGGCCGAACAAAGGATGGTAAACAGGAGAGGAACATGGACTGGGAGCCAGATGGCTTTGGGACTTGCAGGAAGCTTCTTCCCCTTTGCACCTCAGCACTCCCATCATTAAACAAGGGGCTTGGTCCCATTTGTATGGGGCACTTAGGGAAAGGTGAGATGGCACCTATGACCTAGCAGCAAGCGCCATGTTGAGAAATTTGATTTAATTTTGTGCCTGCCCCTTGGAGAACATCCAGGTCAAAGACTCAGTGCCAAGGCTTCTTGAACAGCTTTTCCACGTTCTGCTCATCCTCTTCAACAAAAAGAGAACAGCATCAACCTCAGAGCCCGAGGTCAGCGTAAGTATCTAGTTAGCATTTAATGCTGTCTCGTTTTCTTTTTGGACAAGGCTAATGACCGGGTCTTGCCTCATGATGGTGTGAGGGAAGGTGTGTGAGTAGAAAGAAACAGATGCATTCATTAGGTTTCTATACTGACATTTGGGACCTGATTTTGGGGACCCTCCCTAACCCTAGGAACAGCTCCAGCTGCCCATGCTGTGTGTCCTTGTAGGAACCAGTGGCTCTTCTTCACCGGCCACACTGGATGTTCCCACTCAGGCTAGAGCTGCACTGACCATGGACCATGCAGCAGTTACTCCTTTCTTTTTGGAGCCCCGTCCTGCAGCTACAGAAAAACCCTCTCGCCTCCTTCCAACCCTGACACAACACCGCTCTGGATTCCCTTGACAATACTATTTTCAACAAAAGACGTGGATTTGCGAGTATAGACTGCATCAGAGCCCAGCGAGTTTTTCCTTCTGCCTGTTTACATTAAAAATACTCATTACGATTCAAATTGCTTTCAAATTATGCTCATCTGGATTTCTGTGCTTTATAAAGACTCCCATGCCTGTTTCTTTCTAAGGTTATAAGTTAAAATATTTTTTATTTTGATGGAAAGTGCTTTAAAGACTCCACAGACACTTGCTAGACTGTGGATGAGACAGCTTCCTGCAGAGTAGATCCTCTTTCACAGCCCACTCTCATGGAGGAGAAACTGAGGACAAGAGTCTGGATACTGCTGCAGCATTAAGACGAAGCTTCATGTCAGTCCTAGACGTACATGGGGTGGCAGCGCTGGGCAACAGTTCCTCACCCTTCACTGGCAGCCTAGAGAGAATCACCAGCACTATCTGCCCTCAATAGAAGTGCTTGTGTTCTCTTCACTTAAGTTGGTTAATAACAGTACATTTAGCGAGTATAAAGGGAACTTGCTGACACCGAGTTTTCAGCAAAGGAAATGGGCTGAATTCAAAGGTATCATGCTATAAAGCAGATGGAAGTTGAGGTGTAATGGTCACCTGTCCTTGTAGAGCCGTGAGTCCTAGATGCTTGGCTTGCACCACATGCCTTCCAGTCCTGGGACTGTGCACGCCATCCCTATGTATGACTTGAGTTTGGGTGGCAGGGGAATGACATGCAGCACAAGTTGGATTAGATAAAATGTATTGGTAGGAAAATGTACTAATATCTAGATACAATTGGAACCAGGTGTTGGAAAACATCATCAGGATGATTCACGAGAACCTATAAACTAGAGTGTTCATATGTATCTATGATTTCCATGACAAAATAATTGAAACACCCTAAATGCTCAGTGATGGAGAACTAGTTAAATAATACTAATATATGAAAGTAGTGGAATACTATACAGCCAGTAAAAGTAAGCTTTCAGAGAATAGTAATGATAATCAATGTTCTTGATATAGAAATAAATATATAACAAGTTCATGGGTTTGCTATAAGATACTTATTAATAAAAACTGGATACAAAAATAGATATATTTTCTCTGACTAGAGGGATTACAAATGATATTAAATATTTTTCTAAATTTTATATTATAAATATGTATTACTTTAGATACTTAGAAAAAAGTAAAACAGATTATTATAAAATCTGCATAGATGTATAGTGACTGACTCTTCCTGGGGTAGGAAGAGTCACAGAAACTGCTTATCCTCTGATCTACAACTGGAATACTCATCTGTCTGTCTGCCTGTCTGTCCACCCACCCATCCATCCACCCACCCACCCACCCAACCCTCCCTCACCCTCCCGCCCACCCACCCGCCCGCCCTCCCATCCGTCTGTCCGTCCATCCATAGTGCCACAGCAGGGAGACATAAAACTTGAAGTAGTGTCCCATGGAAGCTGAGATCCGAGAAGAGCAGGAACTCAGCAGGAAGGAGGAGGGCTGAGCACCTCGGAGCATACTCTGATGTGAGAGGAAGGTGAGAGGGTCCAAGCACTGCAGCCAGGGCTCTGCGGGGGCAGTAGTTCTGGTGGTGATCATTCAAGTGGAGCAAGAAATGAAGTTGTATCACCTGCAGATTCTCACGGTCCCTGCCACAGCCTGCACTTTGCTCAAGCAGGTCAGCTGAGTTGTGTCTGTTCTGAGCAGACATTTAAGAGGACACCAGCAGGGCCTCCCTGGTGATGGAATGGGTTGAGCAGCACACTGTGAGGCAAAGTGCAACCACTGCAGCACGAGTTCGATCCCTGCCACCGGCCAGGAGAGTGACCCACATGGCACCGCAGACCTCTCCTGCCTTGCCCACTGCTCCCCTCAGCAGTGTGTTTCTGTCGACCTGCCTGTTCTGCTCCCCACTGTCTCTGGTGAGTCCTCTCACCCCACCACATGTCTGGCCTGTACCCCCGCTCTTGTATGCATAAATAAATAAATATTCTAAAAAGAGAGAGAGAACACCAGTCTGTGACTTGTGTAGCCCCCGTGGTGAGAGATTCTAGAATCACAGCCACTCTGGGAGGCCAGAGTGTGGCAGGAGTGCGCGTTCTGGGCACAGAGGCAAACTGTGGTTCTGGAGGAAGAGCTGGTTCCCTAGCTGGTTGGCGCTCAGGAAGTCTTGCTGCCCCTGCCCGTCGCTGGAGGCGGGCTCCAGGCTGTTGGCACTGAGAGTCTCCGGAGCCTCGCAGGAGTGTTCAGTGGAAAGGGGAGCCCAGAGTCTGGGCTGTGTAAATCCAGGGTTGTAAAGCTGCAGCAAAGGGGGCCCTTCCATGGGTAGCCCAGCTGTGCCTTGCAGGGTGCGGGGCACTTGAATACCCAACACGAGCGTGGAGGATGCAAAAACTCAATGCAGCCTTTCCACGTGGACTTGTCCAGCACATTATCAAAAATGTGTAAGTGGGAGACGTGCCCCCTCCCCGTGCGTCTCCTCCGGCTCTGCCTTGGGCCACTGGGTACATGTGGCCACACTCTGTATTGCAAGCGGCAATACCAAATGGACAGAAGCATCACGCTGGACCCGGCCTGGATCCGATGGGAGGTCCAAATGAGGATCTAGAGGCTGAGGCCATTAGGGGAAGCCATGCAGCCTAGCTAGACATGGCGCAAACAAATGCCTGTCAGTGACCGCACCCTGGGGAGGGGGGTCACCCCCAGGGTCACCCAGGGTCACCCCCTCCTGTCTACGGAACAGCTGCTTCCCACCCCTGCGGATCCGGGCGTGAGTTCCTGCACCTAAGTCTCAGATGGGCCAGAGAACCCTCCTGACCCCAGCATGGTGGGGTGGGGGGCGGCTGGGGGATGCTAACCCATTCAGGCTGGGCACAGGTCCCCCCAAACTGGGAACTGGTGGCGGATCAAGGCCTAAGAATGAGGGGCAAGTGCTTTTCTGCAAGGACAACCAACATGCTGTCAGGAGAAGGGAGAAGCAAGCCCCTGACCACATGCTTATAAACAAGGAGGGGGCACGTCTCCCACTTACACATTTTTGATAATGTGCTGGACAAGTCCACGTGGAAAGACTGCATTGAGTTTTTGCATCCTCCACGCTCGTGTTGGGTATTCAAGTGCCCCGCGCCCTGCAAGGCACAGCTGGGCTACCCATGGAAGGGCCCCCTTTGCTGCAGCTCTACACCCCTGGATTTATCACCACCCATGTCAGATATCCCGACCCAAGGTAAGAGGGAAGTTGTCTCCCTGCTTTTCATCTCCGCTCTGCGTATGGTCTCCTGAGAAGTTTTTCGCAAATCACAGCATTTCTTTCTTTTTGGCCAAAAGTTGAATAACGTCTCTGTCTTTTCTCCCTTCTTATGGAAATATTTATGATCTATCTACTAAATAATGTATTTGAAGATGACTGTAGTAGCATATACTACATATGCATAAAATAGGATGCAAGATCTTAAATTATGTAAACATAATTAGACTGAAATCCGACTCAACGGTCCCATCTCCAGGTTTCCAGGCTGAAGGCATGAGTGTCTGGGATGAGTCACTCCATGCGCCGCTCTCCCTAGATGGAAATTCATCAGTGCGTGTGTTTAGAGGATTTTAAAGCTCTCCCCCATGTGCACACAAAATATGACCTACTGAATGGCTTCTTTAATTTCTGAATGTGCAAAATAGCGTCTGTGGAATCCAGCAGCAGCAGCCAATTGTGTGTGTGTGTGTGTTGATTGGTTCCTTTCTCTGCTTTCCTTTCCCTTATGCTCATCTGGATGAAAGGAGGAGTATATTGCTTATCAGATCAGGCTGCTGGTCAGGGAAAGTGACCTCGGGGTACTAGACATGGCGTTGAAGCTCTGAGAAAACTTCTGGGTCTTCCCTTCCACCAGCTCTCTCTGCTCCTCTTCCAGGAAGACCAACTGCCTCCGGCCCAAAGGCGGCCTGGCCAGTTAGCACCATATGACTAATTCAGACTAATTGTCATGGATCAAATAGCAGCAAAATATTTCCAGTTGTCAGTCTCCTGTTTTCCAATTGTTCCTCTGTTATACGTCTAAGTAAACATTTGTTCTGCTTATCGTCTCCGAGGAAAGACATGAATCACTTGCTAGAAGAAACCGCAGTGGCAGCTGTTGCCTATTATGAACCAACATTTGGCAACAGGGGCCTGCTGCACTGGACGCCAGCACTGAGTTTGCTTTTTGTTTATCCTCGTTCGAGAAAAGGAGGCTCTGGCGTTCCGTGGACCGGTAGCCAGGCCTGTCTGACCATTTTGAGACAGAGCGGTGGATTCAGCCACTTCTCAGGAAGCGTCCCCTCTCCTGACTTGCCAGGTGCCTGGAACCCCATTCCCTGTGGCTGTTCTGTGGCTTCGATGCTGTCTTCAGAGGGTGTGGAGAAGGTTCTTCAGAAGGTTCCTGTCGCCTGAGGGTAGCTGCACAGGAAGTGGTTTTCTTACATTGAAAGCATCTTATGAGCTTTTAGTCAGGTGCCGCCTCCTAAGGAAGGATCTGAGGGAATCTCAGGTTGGAGGGCTCTTGGGGCATGGTGACGTGTCTGCTTTTGCAGCAATGTACATGGAAAGCATCTTTCTAATAGGCTCTGCACTGGGCATTTCTTTGTGCATCCCATGGCAGAGCTAACCCTCTAAGCCCAACCAGGTGGCAGAGAAGGTAACATCACCAAAGAAGACAGCAGACAAGGAAACAGAAGTCTGGGACCTGAGAAGGTTTGGAAACTGGTAGAATTTCCAAACCAAGCTTGGCAGGGCAGGCAAAGTTAACTGGATAGGAGACCCATGGTTTCGGGGAGGAACAGCTTCTTCAGAGGTGGTAAGAGCTCGGGGGTAATTCTAATGGGCAGGCTTGGGACAGAGAAGAGTTGGGGATACCAAATCTTCCCCTAGCTCCTCTCAAGTCTAAACTGGACACCCCCTTCCCTGGGAAATGAGCAGAGATCTCATCAGATGAATCTTTGAGCACCAAGTCCCATCGGTCTTCTATAACTCAATGCCTGTCAGGAATATGCATACCATAGGTGCTCAATAAATGCACCTGAGTGCGGACAGGAAAAAATCTAAAGATGGTGTCTGTCCTCACAGTTAAGAACATTTTGCTCTTTGAAAGTCTTTGAAAGGAAAGAAAAGACAACCTATAGATTGAGAGAAAATATTTTCGAATCACCTACTCAATGCAAGAACGAATTTGTGTCTTTTACATGATATACAATGAGGTCTCACAATTCAATAGTAAGAAAACAAACAACTGAATTTAAAAATGGGTGACAGACATCAAGCAGTGCTTTACCAAAAGAATAAGTAAAGATGAGAAATAAGCACATGGAAATGTTCAACATAACTCACCATTACAAAAATACAACTTAAAACCATGATGAGGGGCCTCCCTGGTGACGCAGTGGGTTAAGCAACACACTATGAAACAAACCTCAGCCACTGCAGCACGAGTTCGATCCCTGCTGCCGGCCAGGCGAGGGACCTACATGGTGCAGCAGACCTCTCCTGCTGTGCCCGCTGCTCCCCTCAGCAGTGTGCTTCTGTTGATCTGCCTGTTCTGCTCCCTGCTCTCTGTGGTGAATCCTCTCACTCCCCCGCCCCACACCTCTGGCCTGTACCCCAGTGCTTGTATGCATAAATAAATAAATCTTTAAAAAAAAAACATGATGAGACACCCCTTTATCCCTAATAAAGTGACTAACAACACAAAAAACTGTAATCAATACCAAGTCTTGGCAAAGTCTTAAAGCAGGAACTCTTATTTAATGCCAGTGGGAATGAACACTCATTGTCAACAGCTCCTGGGGTGGGGTAGGGGGGTGAAGGAGGAGGTGTCTATAAAGAAGCATGAGGGGGCCTTCCTGGTGGCCTCTGGCTTAAGTCTCAGCGCTATCACTGCCAAAGCCTGAGTTCAATCCCGGCCAGGGAGGGAACCCACATGGCCCAGCAGACCTCTCCTGCCTGGCCCGCTGCTCCCCTCAGCAGTGTGTTTCAGTAGGTAAGCCTGCTCTGTTTCTTGCTCTGTCTCTGGTGAATCCTCTCACCCACCCAGTACCTCTGGTCTACACCCCAGTTCTTCTATACAGAAAAAAACAATAATAATAAAAAAGAAGAAACTTGAGGGAGTTACTTTGGATGGAGTTGGGAGTGGTGGAGAAGCTCTGTATCCTGGTTGTGGTGGTGGTCTTGTGAGTCTATTCATATGTTAAAATTCTTTGAACTGTGCTGCATTGAAAAGGTGGCTCCTGAGGCTCTGGGGGTGGGGGGCTTAACTTTCTCCAGATTATTCCATTTGGCTTATATCACTGCCCTCAGCTAGCTCATCCTTCCAGATTCCAGAAGGATGGTGGAGGGAGTCCTGGACTTGCATGGGCATCTGAGGACCTAAACTTTTCTCATAGAGGCATCCCGCTGCTTTGTGTGGAGTCTCCTGAGCTACTTTGGGGGGTTCCCCCAGGCACTTGGCCTGCCAGCTGCAGACACCTAGCAGAACAGACCTTTGAACTTTCCCACCCGTTTTGCATGCCTGGCAGTCCTGGATTAGGACTTTTATCCATTTATCCAATTGTTGTCTGTCCTGGTGTAGTTCTGACAGCAGCTCATGGGCCAGCACTCAAAAGGGCATGATTTCAGTAGAGTGACAGAAATAAAAGCCAGCCTAGAGGCTCCGAGGAAGGAATGAGCTAAGTGCACTGGAAGTAAACTCTTCCAACAAATTGGAAAGAGCAGGGCTCAAGATGAGATGTGTACCCCAACACACACACACACACACACACCTGGGCAGGTACATCTCCTCCCCAGAACCCCTGCTTCCTATACCACTGTCTCTGCCCCTGTTGGCCCCCAGAGAGGCAGCTGCTAGGGATGCCTGTAGCTGGCTTCTGCCCGGTGGCCGCAGGGAGTTCTGGGATATGAGAAGGGTGCTGGAATAGAAGCCAGCAAGGCCGCCTGCAGGGCCTTTGAAGTAGATCCTGACTCTCCAGCCCAGCCCTGCAGCACCGCTGTGGCCTGACTCACCACATCATCTCCCCTGGACAGGGGTGGCTGCCTGCTCACGGGCGCTCCTGGTCTCACCCCTGCAACCCCCTCCCCGCCACTCCTCCACACAACTGCCTTTGTGAGCACGGAACACGTGAACCCAAGCCATCATTTCCCCCACGCCATCCCTCCATCCTCTTGTCCTGCTTCATTTTCCTTGCAGCAATTCATTCTACCCATAATCTTATTTTATTTTTAGTCATTCTACAGGATTATGCTCTCTCACTGGAAGGCGTCCTGGGAGCATGTGAGTCTTACTCTCTTCAGTGCCTGGCACCTCCTGGGCTACCACTTGCTGGCATCGCCATGTCTCCACGTTGCCATTGCTGCCCCTCATAAGGATGCTAATTTTGCAAGATGCTCCCACACCCTCCCAGTCCACACTGGTGAGGTCCCCCCAAACGTCTTCGTAGAAGCAGCTCCTGCTTCCCTCCCAGCTGAGCAACTGGGAGTCTATTGAAGATAAATTAGTAATGCCTCATTCTCAATGAAAACGTCTCAGGGAGATTTATAATTTTATTTTTTCTAAGTATACAGAATAACATAAATCAAAAGGAGCAATAGTCTACCTTGTGTTTTGACTACTTTGACCCTCTTCAACCTCTGCCAATTTTTATCTCATTTTTGTTTAACTTTATACATCAGAGTTTAATTTGAGAGCTGGTGGAGAAGACAGTGATGTATAGCTTACATCAAGTGCGGCTGAAATTACCCTGTCCCTGGGGGCTTGGGCTGAAGGGAGGGTCCCTGTCCTGTTTCAGGGGGTAGAAGGAGAATGGTACAGTTTGCCCCTTGAACCAGCCTCCCTCCACCCTTCAGGCTTCATCGCGGCCTCTCCTATTGATCTGGCCAGGTGTGAGGAGCTCACAATTGTGTCCTTGCCTCCCACCCTGCCATGGGCTCGGAGCAGCCAGCCACAGTGGACAATGCCATTTTTGGAACCAGAAAAGGAGTTCTATTAGCATTGATTTTTCCTCTTCTTTAAATTATTATCTTCTCTGGAAAACTGTGTCCAGTTGGCAGCACAGCCCTCGCCTGAGATGGCCGCCCGCCCTTGCTTTTCTGAGTCTGGAGGAGTGCCCCATAAGCACATAAGCACGGTGTGTGGGTGTGTGGATGAATGAATGAATGGGGGGAAGGGAGGGAGGGAGGGAGGGAGAGAGAGAGAAGGAGGGAGGGAGGCAGGGAGGGAGAGAGGGAGAGAGTCAGGGAGGGAGAGGGAGGGAGGGAGAGGG
>JAGFMF010011914.1:4783188-4794484 GCA_019455555.1 Galemys pyrenaicus | reverse complement strand
GAGGGGAGCAGCGGGCACAGCAGGAGAGGTCTGCTGTGCCATGTGGGTCCCCTCCCTGGCCGGCAGCAGGGATCAAACTTGTGCTGCAGTGGCTGAGGTCTGCTTCATAGTGTGTTGCTTAACCCACTGCGCCACCAGGGAGGCCCAGGAGCATTTTTTAATGCACATTTCCTTCACGCCACTTATCCCAGTTGGAAATTACATATTATATGGTTATTTGAGTAAAATCTGTGTCACTCTGGACCCTAAAAACGCTGACAAGTCCTATAATTAGTTCCTAAGTGAAGTCAATTTGCACGTCTGTACCATGGGTTGGGAATAAGACTTCACATGTAGGAAGTGCTCAACATTGAGGTCTGAATGAATGTGTCCAAAATACACTGGGAGGGGGCCTCCCTGGTGGCGCAGTGGGTTAAGCAACACACTATGAAGCAAACCTCAGCCACTGCAGCACGAGTTCAATCCCTGCTGCAGGGCTAGGGAGGGGACCCACATGGCGCAGCAGACCTCTCCTGCTGTGCCCACTGCTCCCCTCAGCAGTGTGTTTCAGTCCATCTGCCTGTTCTGTTCCCCACTCTGTCTCTGGTGAATCCTCTCACCGCCCTGGATTCTGGCTTGTACCCCTGCTCTTGTATGCATAAATAATAAATAAATCTTAAAAAAAAAAAAAAAAAGACAGGGCCTCCCTGGTGGCGCAGTGGGTTAAGCAACACACTATGAAGCAAACCTCAGCCACTGCAGCACGAGTTCAATCCCTGCTGCCGGGCCAGGGAGGGGACCCACATGGCGCAGCAGACCTCTCCTGCTGTGCCCACTGCTCCCCTCAGCAGTGCGTTTCAGTCCATCTGCCTGTTCTGCCCCCTGCTCTGTCTGGTGGATTCTCTCACCTCCCCACACCTCTGGCCTGTACCCCAGTGCTTGTATGCATACATAAATAAATCTTAAAAAAAAAAAGACAAAATACAATGGGATGGAGCCATGCTGTGATTTACCTATTTGAGAACAATAGGTATAATGCATAAGTCATATCACCTATGACTTTCTGATCCACTCTAAGGCCAGTAGGGGGTAAGGGAGGCTTCAAATGCATCTGGATTTGATGACTAGGTGAAGACACCAGTAGTGGCAAATGTCTCTAGCACATTCTTTGCTCTAGACCTGTATTATCCAATGGAGTAGCTATTCACTACCAGTGTGGCTATTAAGCACTTGAAATGTGACTGGTACAAACTGAGAAATATTTCAAGTATAACCAGATTGCAAAGTTTCATATGAAAAAAAGAAAGTAAAATATACCACAAATAATTTTTATATAGATGACATGTTGAAATGGTAATTTTTGGATACAGTTGGGTAAATAAAATATTACAAATAATTTCACGTGTGTCTTTTGCTTTTTAAACTGTGGCTATAACAAAATTTAGAATTGCATTTGTGGCTTTCATTGTCGTCTAGCATTGTTGTAGAGGAAAGTCCTGGAAGGAGTTATTAATGGGTCAAGAACCTGAGCATGAATGCTCATCATTCCATGGTTGAAGCTGTGTCTGTTCTGTGGTCAACATTGTGGTGCACACGTTACCACTTAGTTAAACAATGTTTATGCCTTTGATCCAGTAATTTTGGTTTTGCACACAATAGGAATGGCATTCCTAAGTAATCGATTATAGCATTTTATAATATGAATGAAAAACAGAACATAGCCTAAATATTTCAATAGAAGAATGATACTATTAATTGTTACAGCCATACAATGGAGTACTATGCAGCCATCAAAACTCATTTACCCAAGATTTTATTATAATATGGCAAAATGTTATGGCAATGCTCAATCAAAATATAAAATTCAAAATTGTATGCACAATATTACTCAAGAGGAAAATAAATGGAAGTTTTACGAAACGACTGATTGGAATTGTCTTTTGAAGAATGGGCTCATAAATGCCTTTTCTTCTTTCCTGTTTTCAATTAAATTTTACTTTAAATAGCTTTTGATTAAAAGGATTACGCTATCTTGTCTCAAGTAAAAGGGTCCAATCTCAGGAGTTAGGGCTGCAGATGGGGGTACAGGTGAATTCAGATTGCACGTCTAGGTACAGAGTCACAAAGTAATCCCATACTTTCTTGCTTCAAGAGCATCCTCAACAGCTGTTCCAGGAGGGTCTCCAGTCTCTTATCAAAAGAAAGCATTTCAATGGGCTTCTATGAACTCTAAGATCCTTGACAGGCTGGGGAGCAGTCCTTCACTCCTAGCACAGAACAGGCTCACGGGTGGGGGAGAGGGGTCCCCTGCAGGAATAACAATGCACCTGTGCTAGTTTTCCCATGCTGTGCCCCCACCAACTGGTGAGGGCAGGGGAGGGCAGAATGACATCTGTCAAAGAGCTTCTGATCAGACTTACCCAAAGTGGAGTTCTGGCTTGATGGTGGAGGAGGAAAAGAGATGGTGGTCCGAATATGTCACATTCCTGGGCGTCTTCTGAGGTCCCAAGGCTAAAGATTCTCTTTATCATTTTCCTTCCAGTTTGCAGTGACTGTTACCCCTTTCCCGTTAGACCTGGGCTGTAACAGCCCTGTGATTCTTCCCTGGCGCTTGCCTTCACCTTGCCCTGCACCTCTGCGAACAGCATCTTTAGGAAATCCCCCTTGATCAATGCTACTTTCAGTGTCTTCTCTTTCTTGCGAGGACCCTGAACCTTAGCTGACAACCTTAAGACAAGACTTAGCTGAAAACGCAGTTCCCTGGGCGCNCGGCTCCCCGGGCCCCCCCCCCCCCCCCCCCGCCCCGTGTCTGGGGGAAGACCCCCACCAAGCAGTTCTCGACTTGGGGCTTGCTGAGCCTTGCATTGAAATGCAAGCTCTATCCCTTCTAATAGCCTGGAGAGCCTTCATCCTTTCTTTCCCTCTCACTTCCTCATCTGCAAAATGGGATAAGAACATCGACTTTTCAGGCGCATTGTCTGGAGTAAATGAGCCAAAATAGCTAAGCTCCTTACCCCACTGCCCCGCATGGAGTAAAGCCTGGGGAAAGTTACTGCGGGGATCACTGCCACTGGGCTGTCAGCCTCACAGATGCAAATTTCCCATCAGACCACCACTTCCTGAGGTGAGCAGCCCCAGGTCCCCCCCCCTCCTTGCAGGAAAGGACTCACCCCTGCAACACAGGGCCTTGGCACCTGCTTGAATGGAGAGGGGGTTACTCAGGGAGTAGAGGAGGTGAGGAGAACCAGCAGGTGATGGAGTGCGTTTTGAAAAAATCACTTGTTTATTTACATATTGTACTTACGGAAAATCCCAGAATGAGAAGTGTGGGCATTGGTGAAAATCATTAAAACAGGGCAAAAGGAACTATGCATTATCAAAAATACAGGGAAGAAGCATAAGACGTTTGAAGATTAAAATTGACACCTTTAAAATATTTGTATCTCCACCCCGGGATGAGTGTATCTTTTAAAAGCTCTTTGAATATACTTCCCTACTCTCTTTGTCTCTTCTTTATAAAGCATCTTCTCTTTAACTCCCTTTGGGAAATTTCTTATAAATGAGGATTTGCATCTCCAGGGATTACTCTGGTTAGGAAAGTGTTTTATTAAAAAATATATGTTTGCCACAGAATGCTGAGCGATATAATTAGCTGGTCCCTTCTGCTTTATTTTAAAAGGCTGTATGGCCAAGTTCTAATTAAACATATTCTCAGGACGTTTGAAATGTGAAGGTGCCTCAGAAGTGGGGCCCAAATGAAAGGAATGCAGGCTGGATGTGAGCCAGCAGGCAGGATCTCTGGCCACGGCAACCGAGCAGTTTACTCTCATTTTAGGTCCTGAGGTACACAGCTATGGCCAGAGAGAACCTGCCCAGCAACGGGGGAGGGGGCAGACCCTGAATGCATAATTCCCAGAGCTGAAAGAGTCCTGCGGTGGGTTGTGGGGACCTGGGCGTGGGACTTACTATCATATCTCAGGTCTCAAGGGGGCGCTGCTGAGGCCCCTCCTAGCTCTCACATTCTGATGGTTCCACTGCGCGTATCTCTGCCTGGTTCTTGCCCGGCACATAACATGTTCCAAATGCCCACACGCCCTTTTCCTCTGTGAGTGCAGGACTAAAGCACAAGGCTGTGGACTCTTGGTTTTCTAGGCAATACAACTGGATGGACCAAGAAAGGGGGTCTACTGTTTCATTTCCAACATGGGCAGAATGTTGCTTACCTGTCTCCCCTGTGAGGAAGCAGAGGACCTGGAAATTGGCGTGTTCTGTGTGCAGACAGCAGGGTGGGCCGGGAGCCTGCAGGAGCTAAGAGTGTAGAAACACCTCTTCTGAAATCTCCTACCTTGGTGAGCTCAGTCTTTGTCAAAACATTTCCTTCTTTTTTTTTTTTTATTCATATAAGAACTGGGGTACAAGCCAGAGGTGTGGGTGGTGAGAGGATCCACCAGAGACAGAGTGGGGAGCAGAACAGGCAAATTAACTGAAATGCACTGCTGAGGAGAGCAGTGGGTGAGGCAGGAGAGGTCTGCCACGCCATGTGGGTCACCTCTCTGCATGTGGGTCACCTCTCTGCATGTGGGTCACCTCTCTGCATGTGGGTCACCTCTCTGCATGTGGGTCACCTCTCTGCAGAGGCAGGGATTGAACTCGTGCTGCAGTGGCTGTGGTTTGCTTCATAGTGCAATGCTTAACCCACTGCACCACCAGGGGAGGGCCCTGTCAAAACATTTCAACATCCCATTAAAACCTTCCTAGGGGTCTCCTGGTGGCGCAATGGGTTAAGTAACACACTGTGGAGCAGACCACAGCCACTGCAGCAAGAGTTCGACCCCTGCTGCTGGGTGAGGAGGGGACACACATGGCGCAGCAGACCTCTCCTGTCTCCCGCCGCTCCCCTCAGCCTGTTCTGCTCCCCACTCTGTCTCTGGTGAATCCTCTCACCCCCTATACCTCTGGCCTCTACCCCAGTTCCTGACAAATAAATATATAAAACCTTTCTAGAAGGTCATTGCTGGGGGGCGGTTTGGGAGGGCTACAGAATAGTACTGTCATGCTGGAAACGAGTCTGGTAGCTTCTTATAGAGTTAAACTCTTCTTATAGAGTTATAACCACCAGCAATCCCGCTCCTGGGTATCGATATCAAGAGAAAGGAAAACTTATATTCACAAGACCTGCCCGTGTCTATAATCACCCCAAACTTGAAAAATTGTCCTTGAGTGGATGATGGGTAAAGGAACTCTGACCCACCCAGGCAAAACTACTGATATTCTCAACACCGTGGATAAACCCCGAATACTTTATTCCCTTGAGCAGCAGGCGCTTCAGCTGCCTGCATCGACTTATTCCCGGATTTTATTATAAACAGACAATGGAAACTTACAGTACCAATAAATAGAGGACAGTATTTTAGTCACGATTTTCTTAATAACATTTTATTTTATTTTCTTATCTTTTTATCTTTTCTTCTCTCTTCTTATTTAATTATAATACAGTATGTATTTAACATGTCACATACTAAGTATGGGCTAATACGCCAGACTTCTGGTCGATAGGGGGTTTTGGTCCTCATGTTTTGGGGAATTCCAAAGTCATATGCAAGTGTTTGACTTTGTGGTATGTGGGGGTGTTGGTGTCCCTAACCCCCAGAGTGTTCAAACATCAAGTGTACTAAGTGAAGTACACCCCTCAAAGGGGACACCCTGAATAACCCATTTATAGTGCATCCTGGGGAAAGAAAACTTCAGGGGTGAAGGCCAGATCAGCGCTTGCTGGTGCAGGAGAGCTGGGGTGAAGGGCAGGAGTACCTTGACCAAGAAAGGCATAAGGACAGCGCAAAGAATGCTCGGGACGGTGGAATTGTCCCAAACCCCGATTGCTGAGGTGTTCACATGGCTCTGTGAGTTTGTCAGAACCTAGAGAATTGTACACCACAGAGTGAATTTTATTCCAAGCAAATTTAAAAATAATTTTAGAAAACCTGCACACTTGGCAGTGAATGGTGAGCGCTTAAGCCCGATCGCCTCTCTGCCCACCCCCTCACTCCCCACAATACATGCATTCGTTTTATGAGGGACACGTGTGCTCCTCAAGCCAACGAGCAGGCCAGGGCATTCCCTGGTGAGGGCTGAGGTGCCATGGAAGGGGCCCCTGAAAACTGGAGGAAAGGACATGGGTTGCATGGGTCAGTGACAAGGTTTTCTTTTAGTCTCTTTCCTGTCGAATGTGCAAACAATTCCACTGAGCACTACTGTCCCTCATGTAATCGTGCCCTGAACATCTGAGCATCCTCAGATAATGCTGAGGACTCACAGCAAAAAGGCTGAGGGCAGCGAAAACTGAGTTTTATACCACCGGTACCACCGGTATAAAACTGTGGTTCTGCATCGATGACCTGACCAACTAATGAAGGACCATCTGAACGATGTATTTAGCTTGTGATGGATGCATTGGTACTAACCATGCACAAGATTTCCGTCTTGTTTTTATTCCATAATCAGAACAATATAACAGCCATGTTTGCAGCATTTGCATTGTATTAGGTAATATAAGTCATCTATAGATGATTTAAAATATGTGGGTACGCATGATCGGTATACCGATTTTATGTAAGGAACTTGGGCATCTGGAACTTTGGTATCCACAAAGGGTCTGGAACCAACCTCCCATGATGCTAGGGTGACTATAATTGAGCCAGGATGTCCCATTAGATACTTCCAGAAAGTTGGTGCGAGCAGGGGGCTGTAAGACTTGCAGGCTAAAGCATCCCAAGAAACACAATCAGGGATCTCACTGCAACGTCTCCATGCTCACCCACATTCTTTTTTTTTTTAAAGATTTATTTATTTATGCATACAAGCACTGGGGCACAGACCAGATGTGTCGGGGGCAAGAGGATTCACCACAGAGAGCGGCTCACCCACATTCTTAAAGCAACTTGAAACCAACTGGACAATAAAGAACTTCTGTCCAACAGAAAAAAAAAAAAAGGACTTGAACAGCTACCTCCAAGACTAAGGTAATCCAAATGACCACAAGCATATCAAAGATGCTTAATCTTATTAGCAGTCACAGAAATGTAAATTAAGCATATGAGTCCAAACACTAGGTTAGGAAACAATAAGGAAAAAAAACACCTAATAACCAATACCCTATGCTGAGAAAGATGGAGAACAATTTTTTTAAAACCGTTTGGAGAAGTGGAAATTGACAATCACTTCAGAAAAACAGTTGAGCTATAGATACATAAATTCCATGATCAAGCAATCCCTGCCTTAGATAAAATAGCAGACACTCTTCCACTTGTGCTCGCCAGCATAGGAACCAGTTTGTTGTTCAGTAACATCTTTCCTAATAAATATGAAAACAAAACAAAACAAAACAAACAACTGGGAAGAATATCAACCTCCTATATTGCAATATATTTATGCACTGCAGCTTTGAAAATGAACGACTACAGGCAACCACATGATTAAGTCTCACAGATTTAAGATGAGTGAAAGAAACAAGAGGTGAAACAATTTATTCAGTAGGACTTCACCTATGTAAAGGTGGAAAACAGGGACAGAGCGCAGAGTAAGTGTTAAAACTGCAGAGTGAAGTGAGCATGTGGTGCTGTAAAATCTTGTGATTGGGAGGTATGGGGGCTTCTGGTGATTGAGGGTACTAGTCTAATAATTACTACTTACACCATACACGGGGGACATGAACATTCTTCTACATTTTTAATAGATCTCACACAGAGAAACATTGGAAGTCAAAGCACAGATCCCAGAGAAATGCAGAAACCCTGTCTGGAGCTAGGACTGCGGAATGAAAGGAGGATTTCTGGAGGACCGAACCCTGAAGCGGCCTATCCTGAGGTCCAGGGCTTTGCTGCTGTTTATTTATTCTAGCAGCAGAATTTTCACAAGGAGTTGCATTTAAGGAAAAAGTTGTATCCTTTGAAAAGTATCAACTCATCTTCTAAAGTTCTATGTGAATGTTACTCAGACAGGGCCCTCTCTGCATGCAGTTTCTGAGATCCTTTCCTTCCCTAGGTCACAAAGACTTACAAAACCTTGGGGTGGGGTGGGGGTGGGGCTGTCCTAGATGGCTCCCGATATGCCTTAAAAGAGCCTTTGGTTTAAAAGTCAATCAGAAGCAGGCATGCAGGACACTGCACCCAATGCCTCTTGAGGAAGTCAAAGAAACTGTGGGCTCTAGGCATAAACCCAGTGCAGTTTCTTGCAGAAAATTCCTTCATGCTCTTACTGGAGCCTCTTCACTCTTGTTTTAAAGACAAACCTAACAAGCTCAGATTGTTTCCAAGGACACATTAGCTTAGAAAGGTGCAAGTGGCCGGGCCTAACCCTTAGATGTCACAGAAGCTGACACTGAGTAAGAAAACAGACACACGCCTGGGCTCTCCTGAGTTTCTGGAGCCATTTCTGGTAGGGGCTGCAAAGATTTAAAATAGATATTGATGGAACTCTGTTTAAAAACAATCAGGAACATGTGCAGTGCATAATAAAAGATTACCATTAAATGTTTAGCAAACCTTATGATTCAAAAAAAGTAAGTTTTATATTTTCCTGTAAAGGAGCCATTCTGGAAGAAAACAAGAGATGTTAATCTAAATCCAAGACTGAGCAGAAGTGTGCACAGATTTGAATAAATCAACACATGCACATAGCTATATATACATGTACAGAGGTGTCTACTGGAGAATATTAATCTATATGCATATTATATGCTCTATATAGTACATTCATAATTAACAATACTACAATAACATAGATTAACATAATATAGATTATATTATATATATTATGTACATATTAATCTAGCTTATGTGTGGTTGGATCCCATTAAAAAATTCAGAATTTGGATGAAATTTTCACCCCACAGCTGAACAATTATGGAACAGTTGCATTCTCAGAACAAAATGACCTTTTCATCAGGTTACAAAACATTAAAGGTTAAAGAATGTTTGAAAGGAAGTTAATACTTTTAAAACATTGGGAAAATTGCCATTCTTTCAAAGACCTGGCCTCAATGAGAGAGCGCGCTGGACAGGGTGTGTGAGTGTTGCTTGGAGGAAGTGTGCTATATCAGCATTGCCTGCTCCTTGAAATCATGAATGAAGCTGTCTGCCTGGGAAGGAAGAGGAGGCAGCCCGACTGCTCCCTCCGTGCTGGAGCTCAGCACAGAACCCTTAGCAGGCTGGTTCCTAATTGCAATTTTGAAGTCACATTTCTTCCTCTCTCGAGTAGAGATGGCAAAGAGAGCAAATCAATGAGTGTCAGATTTGCAGGCTTCTATTTTCCATCTGACCTGGATGGTGCAAATTCAAGTCGCTGCTAACAGGGAAAACAGAAATATCAGCGAGGCCCCTCGCCAAGCCCCTTTCTTTAATTAGCTCCCAGAAAGGCCTGGAGGAATCCACCTGATTGGCCCTGCAAAGGCCCGCTCTCCCCAGGAAGTCCGAGGCTGCGCCCTGCCCTACCTTCAGCCACTCCCAGCTTCTATTCCTCAGGCCTCGCTCCAAGCACCTGCTGGTGTCCTGAAGTGCGTCAGCCCCGCCCCTTTCTAAAGCCTTTCTCTCCCGGAGGTCTGCCGGTCTCTGCCCTTTTCACGGGGGCCAGAGAAGGGGCGCGCTTTCTCCCACAACTCCTGCGTGCCAAGCTCTTCAAAGCAGGACAGACATCACCCCAGAAGCCTCAGCAGCACCAGGAAGTGACTCTACTGGGACTGGCCTTGCTAGGGCACACCCTCCTCTTCTTCCAAACCGGGATTTGACCCTGGAAGCTTGCAGGCAGCAGAAGAGAAGCCTAATCTTACTGGTGGGAGTTTTCCTCCCTGGGCTCCTGCTTTTGTTTAAGGTGGAGAGAGCTGCCCCATTTTGTCACGAAGGAGACTGGGCTCAGACTGGGGCAATCTGTGCTGGGTCACTCAGCAAGTTCTGAGCCAGTTGCCCAGGACCGCCTCACTGCAGCGGAGCCCCGGGATTCCCCCCCCCCCCCCCCCCCCCCCCCCCCNTTCCCCCCCCCCCCCCACCCAACACTGTGTACGCATGCGCGCCGAGAAACAGGGCTGTGCTTGGGCCCTCTGCAAGCCCAGCCTTGGTACTTCCCTCCTAGGCGCTCCCTCATTCCTCTCCGCATTTGCTCCCTCATTCTTCCTGCTCAGTCCCATTGAGGTAGCAGTTTATAGCTCTGTGCTCCCACCTCTACCAGTTACTGGGCTCTGAATGTGCTCCAGAGAACACACAGGGCTAGGAGAGAAAAAGAGGGAGAGGGGGAGAAGTAGTGGGAAGGAAGGAAGGAGGGAAGGATGGAGGGAGGGAGACAGGAAGGAAGAGGGAGGGAGGGAGGAAGGAAGGAAGAGGGAGGGAGGAAGGAAAGAAGAGGGAGAGAGGAAGGGAGGAAGGAAGGAGGGAGGGAGGGAAGGAAGGAAGGAGGGAAGGAAGGAAGGAAGGAGAGAGGGAGGGAGGGAAGGAAGGAAGGAAGGAGGGAGGGAGGGAGGGAAGGAGGGAAGGAAGGAAGGAAGAGGAAAAGGAGGCAGGAAGGAAACAGCAGTTGGTATTAGTATATTTGGGACAGGAGTGAACCTTTGACAGATTTCATTGTTAGGGGATGACTAGTCAAGACTCATTTCTGCCGGTGGACAGGAGACCTGAGGAGGAGGGAGAGGCCCGGGCTGCTTGGGGAGCCTGGCTCCATCAGTCTGGGGTAGGCATGAGCCCTCATGGGCTGCTTCTGAGTCCCGCAGGCCTTCTCCTAAGTGAGGCCTCTGTGCCAATACTCAGGTCAAGTGGGACACTCTTGGGCAACAGGGAGGTCCTTTGGGATCCCAAGCTACCTGTCACCAGGTCTGTCACAGGCAAGCTGGGGCCAGAGTGCCTGCTCCCCACGGTCAGCACCCCTAAGAATCTTCTATGCCACGCATGGCCTCCCACAAATTAACCTCCCAAATTTGGCAACATATTTTCCAAGGTATTGATGATACCCGTGGAAACATCCAAAGTCTATAAATTCACTCCCTCTCAAACTTGCATTCTGGCACTTGACATTTCTCAAAGATTGTTTCCAGTGACTAGCAGCCCCGTTGGGGGTTCTGGAAATGGGGGAGGATGCCTCCCCATTGTCCTGAGCTGAGTGTGCCTGGGGAGAGGGACCCAAAGGGCTCTTTGGGCTGAGACTTTGCTGAGGCCTGAGCAACACCTGCAGGCCCTTTGGGCTGGGGGGTCCAGTAGTACGGGGGGGGGGGTTGTTAGCCAGGACCCCACTCTAAGTGCTGGTGAGATGAGGACAGAACTAAGTGCTGGGCTGCCCA
>JAGFMF010011914.1:4749030-4783068 GCA_019455555.1 Galemys pyrenaicus | reverse complement strand
GGGAAGGAGGAGGAGGTAGAGATGGGGGTGGAGGAGGGGGAAGGAGGAGGGGGGAGGAGGAGGAGGTAGAGATGGGGGTGGAGGAGGGGGAAGGAGGAGGGGGAGGAGGAGGAGGTAGAGATGGGGGTGGAGGAGGGGGAAGGAAGAGGAGGTAGAGGTGGGCTCTCAGCACACAAGGAGATCAGCAAGTCTTTGGCTAAAGCCAACCCAGTATCCAGGGCACGAGTCCCTGCCCTAGGGGCAGGCGCTGCAACTGCTCAGCCAGGAGACCATGGGCCAGAGGTCAGCACAGGGTGTGCCACCCAGGTCCAGTGCCTTCCATGCGGACCCCACGTGCACACAGTTATTTCTACACCCCTTCTGGCTGGCCCTACACCCTGAGCGGAGCTGTGTACATCTCCCTCCTCTCCGGCCACCGCACGCATGGCGCCCCGCCTGGAGGCCTGGCTACTTCCTCCAAGACTTGTTTTCCCAGAGGAGAAGCTCTGCTTGCTGGGGCCCATTGTGAACAGGCTGGCACTGCCAGCTCAGGCCTTTCCCACTGGCCTCGCCAAGGTTTGTGGTTCCAAGCAGGACGCAGGCCCTGGAGAGGGCCCGCAGATGAGTCCTAGCTCCCTAGCTCCCCGTGGCCTTGCTGCTGCCCAGCATGTGCTGAGCGGGGCGCGGGACTCAGAGGAAGCTGGGCTGTCTGCTCCAGAATGTCAATACCGCAGGGCATTGGGGAAGCTGGTCCTGCACTGGGTGGGTAAGGCTTTTTTTCTTGCAGCTATGTCAAGGTTGCAAACATACAATTTTAACCTAAATGCTAGATTTGTTCGGAGGATCTAGGATCTAGGAGGGGAGGGTGAAGGGTCTCGAGCCCTCTAAACCCCTCCTTGGCCTCACACTTCTGCAATCTATCATCATGTCCACTGCAAGGCACAGATAGAGTCTGCAGTGCAGCCAGCCCACCCAGCCAGCCTTGAGAGACCTCCTCCCACCACCTGCCCAGCCCAGCGCCCTTAGGTCCTCCCTTCTCCCAGTGGGTTTTTTTTTCCTCCCTGGGGGAGCAGCCGCCCCCACTGTCCTGCCTCTAGAGGGCGCTGACGGAGATGAGGTACTGGCAGCTCCCGCCGGTGGCTCAAAGGGGTAGCCCTAGGAACTCCACCCCTAACCCCCAGCCTAATTTGAATATTTCATTGGCTGCCGCCAGTCTGGTCAATTTATCATGCAAATGCGGGTGCCCTCTGCGCCAGAGAGGAGCCACCGCCCGCGCAAGAGGATGGCGTGCGATTGGTGGCCGAGACAGCGGCATTTGTAATATTTTTCTTTGGGCATTAGAGTCATTTACCAATGCCATCGCCGCGACTCCAGGCACTGAATCACAAGCCACTTAAAGGGTTTTATTGGCAGCTTTGAAACTTCTTAACATGTTCTTTTATTTTAAATCAAATGTCACCTATTTCTGACCCCCTCCCCGCCAAGAGAAGGAGCCACAGCAACTACCAACGATTTTGTCCCCTCTCGCTCTGCACAGGGCTGCCCGCCCCTGCCTCGTGACCGGGAAGATGACTGTCCCCTTTGGGGACTTGGGAGATCCGAAAGAAAACCCGTGCGAGTTCGTAGGGGTGGGGGGTGGATCGAGGAGGCAAAAAGAAAAAAGGGAGGAAGAAGAAAGAAGATGAAAGAGACGGGGAAAGAGGAGGGAGAAAAGGAGAAGTCAGAACATTTTTTCTTGCTGAGGAGGAACATCTTGGCTTCATGAAAGCGGCGGCGATCAGATCTGAGACTATAAAATATCTGACCCTGCTGGCCATCGAGTCCACAGAACTGTGCGTCTCGGATTCCCGAACTGCACGCGATAGGCACCCAAGTTTCACAGGTAAACAGGAGGAAAAAAACAAAACAAAACCCGGAGGCCCCAGTCCAGCGTCCCTCTCTGCGGTACCTCCTTTCTAAGAATGAAGCCCGGTCTTCCCCGCTTGTAAATTCAGTGGCAAACACAAAACCATAATGCAGGAGACAGAAATAGCGATGGAGAGAAAGAGAAAAGGGAAAGGCGATTCTTCCTCATCTTGCAAATTCCCTGGCTAGTTAATGAGGTCACCAGGCTGCAGAGCTGAGCTGTCTGGTCTGTGGTTTGATTTCTGGGACCTCGCGTTCTCCCTCCAGGATTCCTGCATCGGAGTAGCCGGAGCTCAGCTTCGTATCGGCTTGCCCACGCACTGATTCCGATACTTCTCGGGAACCAGGGCACCCCTGCTTCCCAGCTAGCAAAAAGAACTTCGGGCTTTGAGCAAGGGGTGAGCCCTTCGCTGCTGCAGATTTCTCCAGTGTAGGTGTTTTATTTTTTTTTTAAAGCTCTGCCCAAATGTTTTTCAAAACCCCATTTCACTTGGAGTGGGAAAAACACGCCAAGTTGTAGCGAGTGATTCAGGAAATTCCTCACACGCTAGACCATGCAGGGGACTTAACAGAAGGGCATTTCGCCAGTATTTACGCCCGCCAAGCTGGGCTTAATGTATATTTGTCCTCTTTAGATCAAAACACAAAAATTATTTTATTTAATAGTCTGCCTCCTGAAAAAAAGTTCTTTGAAAGTTGGGTAAATGAACTTAAAAGAAAATTACTGAACAAAAGGGAATGGAGTCTTAAACTGAGCTCTCCAAATCTGAAGATGCAGAACTAAGAGCAAAATGTGGGGTGAAAAAGGACAGTCAGGAAAATCCCCAGCCTTTGAGAAAAGTGGAGAAAGTGGTCTCTAGAATCATCCAAGCAGGAGGTGGGGATATAGGAGCCCAGCAGCCCTTGGGTAACTTTCTCCCATCTCATATTAGGTGCATGGTTTTTGCTTTTAAAGATGTTCATAACTGCCTGGAAATTCTGAGTTGGAGGACAAGCACCTGCAGCGCTGGCTGCTAGGGGGCCTGACTTGGTCAGCGCCCAGGTTTTCAGTTCAGGGCGAGCGAGGCAAGGGCTACCTTGCTCGCCCTGTGTGGGCAGGCCAGGGCATCAGGCTGGGCCAGGGAGATGTTAGGTCCTTTGGTCTCTGAGCGGTCCTAATTGAAAAGGTAGGTGTGTCTTTGGCAAAGCTGGGTCAGATCTGTGCCCCCAGCTACAGAAATTTACAAAGTAGAAAGCCCCAGCCCTATGAGAAGGGTTGGGAGGGGGAGGGGTGGGGAGAGGAGCTTCACACCCAACACCAGTTCTTGACCTTGGGCAGAGGTGTCTCGACTTTTCTTGGAAGACGCCCCCCCCCCCCCAACCCCGCCGCCCCCCCCCCCCCAACTCCGCAGCTCACAGTCAGGCATGCCTAATGTAGCTCCCCTGAGGCCCCACAGAAGTGGCATTAATATACTGCTCTGATTTCGAAGGTTTATTTCACGTCAAAACTGTAAAAGTTCTTGGGAGAATTTACAGACAAAACATCTGGTTCGTTAAAACAAAGCTACCGGAAAAAGAGAAGCAAACTTCACTGCTGTGTAAATGCACTTTTAGCAAACAATTTACCGCCAGGAGAGGGCCTGGCCCCAGGGTCCAAATCCTTCCTGTTTCTGCAGGGACTGAAGTCCTGGGGTCTGATGCTTGGCTGAACCATGCAAATCCCCAGCAGTCAGCTTCCCTGCACCCAGCCCAAATTCCAAAATGCAAGGAACAGAGTGCAGCCTCTGAGCGCTAGGCAGGGCGCAGAGAAGAGAGCCCTGCAAACTGCCTTTCTTGGCATTGTGGGCAGGCACTGAGTTCCCCAAGGGCTCTCACCTGGGCCAGATGCCCTCACACCTGGAAGTGGGATGGGAACTCCCTGCAGGTGGCCCGGGTTTGCCTGGGGCACCGAGGACCCCTCAGGGAAGTCTGGGCTTGGGTCCCTAACCTGGCCACTCATACTGAACCAGCTCTTAAGGAAGCCATCTTTCCCAAAGTCCCGTCCCTTTTCCCTCTGTAGCCCACCCATAGGAGGACACACCTTGGTTCTGCTCCAGTCAGGCTCAGTGACACCCCCTGCCCTTGAACCCAACCTAGGCTGCCTCCCCGCGGTGACACAGCTGCTCCTTCCCCTGCACAGCGAAGCACAGACCAGGTCCCCACTCCTGCACCAACACTTGTGCAGTCATAGCTGTGTTTCACTTTCCCTCCACCGAACTGGCCTGGGTGGGGTTCCAGCTCATCAAGGACAAGAAAGCTCCCGAGTGGGGTAGAACCAGGCAGGTAGAGCCAGAACCTGAGGGCTGGGGGGTTCAGAAGGCGGGAGTCGGATTTCTAACCCTGACCTGAAAAAGTGGCATTAGGAAGCATTGCTGCTGAATAGGTTCAGCCCTACCCCCACCTCGGAAGCGAAGGAGCACAGTTCCACTGGGCCCAAGTGCAATCTTGGGGGTCAGGGATTATGTTCATGGCCCCCGATAATTTCCTGGGCTTATAAATCTAGCCACCCTGCTTCTGGGTGAGCCACCTGGTCGGTCGTGATGGCAGCTGCCAGATTCTCCCTTAGTATCTGCTACTGGTTGTTTCAGTATATACTCTGCTGCCCACTTTCCCTCCTTCCCTACTCAGGCTAAAAAAAAAAAAATCCTAGAAATGCGGGACCTTTCAGAGATGGGAGTATTTCACTGGCTCGGGGAGCACTTTTTTTGTGTGGCTAAGACCTTACCAGGTACTTGCAGGAGGGCAGAAGCCCAAGATCGCCTTTCAAAGGGACCTGCAACCATTCAGTATGGAGTAACAAGGTTTCTACCCAGTGACTCTTCTACAAAATTCTACTTCCTCTGTGGGCGCCGGCTTTCCCCTCTAATCTAGCTTAAAACAGTCTGGCCACAGTCCCTTCTTCCTGCAGGAAGAAGCCCCAGAGAGCACCGCCTCTTCTGTATCTGGGTCCTAGGAAACTCACAAACCTGGGATCTCCCCAAACAGCATGCCCTGTACCCTTTCTAACTCTAACTGCAGAACTAACAGACACACGGATATTGGCCCTTTTGTAGAGTTGGCTCTGAGAAACAGAACTCTTCAGACCCCCGGGCAGAAATCTCTGCAGTAGGAATAAAGTCAGGTACAAATGCCCCAAGCAGGTGCCCCACAGATTCTAAGCAGCAAGGTACTCTAGCACCATGCCCTGAAGTTCTTAAGGGGAGCAGAAGAAAGGCCCTTTGGCCTGGCCAGAGAAGAACACCGGTGAACAGGTCTGTTTTCTGAACAGTTGCAGGTGGGTGTGGTGTGGTGGGGGAAAGCAAGAAGCAAAAGTAGGAGACCATGCAATCACAGCCCAGGTCAGCCCTCTGAGAACCGCGCTGGACTCCCCGCAAAGCTCTGGCTTCTGATACATATGGTCCTAGTTCTCCCTCTGTAAATAACACAGGAATTACAAGCTTACAGCCCCCAGACACCATTTCTCCCTAAATCAAAGCCTGGTTCTCACTGAGATTGCGTATTGCCCCCTTGCTCACCCCCCCAGGGCAGTCCATGTTCTTAAGTACCAGCCAGGCCAAAGTTTTAGCTTGAGCCCTTCCAACTATGACTGGCCTGGAGACCAAAACGGCTCCTGACTTGGCCCAGCTGAAGTGGGGGTAAATCCCCGCATTCAGGTAGCTTCCGGGTCTACGCAGTGGTTGGTACTAGAGAAACCCCCCTTCGTTCTCTCTTCCGTCACAACGGGTTCACCGTCAAGGGCCGAGAACTTGGTGGGATGCAAGGGCTGGACTGTGACACTGTTCCCTCCATCTGTCCCACCCCCAAAATTAGTCAGTTTTGGCATCCCGATATGAAAGGGGGTGCGTGTGACTAAAAAAACACCTTAGAGATCAAGGTTCCAGGCTGGATCAAGGTTCCCAGGTGGGTCGGAACCCTGTTTGCCTGTCTTGGCAGGGGAGTGAGGTCGCAGTGTGCACTCTGCATAGTCCGTGTCGTGCGTGCAGTTCACTGACACTGATGGATGCGCCAATGGTTGGACGGACAGATGTTAGGGCGGATCGCACCGTGCGCGGTGCCTGAGCAGGGGAGGCAAGGCAGGGAGCCGGCGGTGGCTGAGGGTGGTTCCGAGACCAGAGCTCAGGCCGCGGACGGCAGGGGGAGGAGGCTGAGGGAACTGAGGTTTGGAGAGCCGCGAGGGGGAAGGAAGGGGGCGGGGGGGGGGGCAGCAGCCAGGGCGAAAGTCTGCCTTCCGCATGCGGCGCCCAGCGCCCGGCACACGCCACCGCCGGCGCGCCCCAGCGTGCGCTGCGCTCTAGGAAGGTGAGCCGGGTGGGCAGGAGCTGACCTCGCGCGGTGCCTACCCTCCTCCGGGCCAAAGGCGCCCAGCGCCGCGACCAGAACCGTGAGGCCTCGGGCGGCGTCTGCCAACTCACCGTTTCCTCGTTCGCAAGAAGCGTTTCACGCCCCGGGGCCGCGTCTGCCCGGCTTGGAGGGGCAGTCGCTCCGGCCTTGGCGGCGGCGGGCACCCACTGCACGGCGCGCCCCCACCCCGAGTCCGCCACACACGGCCAGCCCGGGCCGACCCATCGCGGCCCGACTCCGACTCCCCACAGCCGCTTGGGGTCCGCGCCCCGCAACTCCGAGCGCTCCTGCGCGCGCGAAGGCGCTGGAGGCGGCTTTATAGCCCCGGAGGACGGCGGCGGCACATCTGCATTCAGGGAGGCGTCTGGACCGAGCCCAAGCCCGCAGCCCGGGGGCGAGCGGAGACTTTTGATCTTACCCTCTGGTGAGATCACGGTCTCCCGGTCTAAAAGAAAAGAAAGCACGCCTGTGAACTTTTAAAACAAACTTGCAAAAACAACCACCGAGAAAACAGAACGAGGAGAGGGGGCAGAAGAAGAGGGAGAAGGAGACTAAAAAGGAACCTTAAGAGGGGGAAGAAAGACAGAAGGAAGGAAGGAAGGAAAGAAGGAAGGAAGGGAGAAGGCGGCCAGGGTTTGCAGCTCCGGGAGCACTCAGGCAGGCAGTCCCAGGGCGCAGGGTTCCGGCCCTCGCCGGGACCCGCGGACGCGGCGCCGGGGGAAGCCCGGAGGCCGGGACCGGCGCGCCCAGGAGCTGCGCCAACTCGGGGACCGCGGGCCTGGCGGCCGCCCCCGCAACCCGCCACCGCCGCCCGGCAGCGCCCTGAGCCGGCCCCGCCGCGGCCGCCCCATTCCCGGCCCAAGAGCTGGCCCAGGGAGACGCAATCGAGCCCGCAGCGCATCGATGCGCCGCCGCCCGCGTCGCTCGGGCTCGGGCTCGGGCTCGGGCTCCAGCTCCGCGGCAGCAGCCCGGGGGTCGTCCCAATGAGCTCCGGCCCACCCGCGCCCGCGGCGCCGCCCGTAAGTGAGCCCGCGTCGCCCCGCAGTCGACAGAGCCGTGCCAGCTACTCCTCTCCGAGCCCCGCCAGCCCGGCCCGCTCAGCGCCCCCAATCACCCGATCAATAATCAATTCCCGTCGCCCGCACTCCGGGCAGGACCGGCGCTGGGCGCGTCGGCCCCTCTCGGGGGCGCCCCGGGGCGGCGGACGGGCTCGGGAGCCGGAGTTCCTTCCCCCACCCCGTCCCGCCTTCGGAACTGCCGGCGTCTGGAGTGGGGGGCGCGGCCGGGCGCCCGGGGGGCGAGGGGCGGGGTGGAGGGACCGAGATCTGCCCAGTCGGGTGAGGAAACTTGGACGCGTCCCCCCCTCCCACACCGACCCCCCGGGACAGGCCCGGGAAAGTTTGCCCGGGAAAAAAATTGGGGGAAGTGGCGGCCGCGGGTCCCGGGGGAGGAGCCCGGCGGCGCGGGGTTTGCGAGCAGCCCCCACCCACTCCGGCCCGCGCCTGCCTCCTCCCTCGGGGGCGCCGGCGCCCGCCCGAGCTCCCCGGTAGCCCGGGGGGTCACGGGCCCAGGTCCGGGGACCGAACTGGGGGCTTTGGGAGCGGCGGCCGGAGAGGAGTGCGGCCCTGGCCGGGCGGCCGGGGACGGCGGGGGGCGAGGCCGGGCGGGGAAGAGGGGCGGCCGGAGGGGAGCGAGCGCCCCGGGACGGGCTTGGTGGGGCCGGCGCTGCGCCCCGCGGGCGCGCCCCGGGCGGAGGCGGAGGGGCGGCACCCCTGCCCCGAACTGGGCGGGGGTCCTGGAGCAGCCCGGGGCCGGGCGCCGGGGCGCGGCGCCCCCGCGGGCGGCCGAGTGACACGATCATCTCCTTTTCCTTTAAGCTTGCCTGTTGCCGACGCCGCCGCTCCAGCCGCGCCGCGGGCAGAAGACTGGACCGCTGAGCCCCGGGCCGCGGCGGCGGCGGAGCGCCCCCCCGATGCCGTGACCCCCTGCCCGGGGTGGGGGCCGGGGCAGGACCGGCCGGGGCCGCTCCGGCGCTCCTCCTCCCACCCCTCTGCCCGCCCTCTCCCCTCTCCCCGCCCCCCGGCCCCGAACCCCGCGCACCTCGTCTGGGGACGGGGCGGGGGGGGGCAGGGCCGCCGCTCCTCCCCGCCCCCTCCTCCTCCGGCCTCTGGAGCGATTTGTCAAACTTCCCATTCCGCCGGCAGCGCGGTCCTCCTCCTCCTCCTCCACCTCCTCCTCCTCTGCCGCCTCCTCCCCCCGCGCTCCTCCCTCCCCGCGCCTCCCTTGCCCGCCCTCCTTCTTCCCTCCGCACGTTCGGGGATCGCGGCGGAGCGCGGAGAGGGGGGGACGCGGAGAGCCGGGGCGCAGCAGCATCCTGCGGGCGGCCGCTCTCCGGGGGGGAGGCTGAGAGCCGGCCCGCCTCGCCCCCCCCGCGGGCCCGCCGCCCCTCCCTCCCTCTCCTCAGCCCGGCAGCGGCGGCGGCGGCGGCGGCAGTGGCAGTCGCCGGAGGAGCATCATGCCGAGGAGGAAGCAGCAGGCGCCCCGGCGCGCAGCAGGTACGAGCCGCTTCCCCTTCCTCCTCTCCTCCTCCTCCTCTTCCTCTCCTCGCCCGGCGTCTGCAGCCGGCGGCGACCCCGCTCGTCGCCCCGCCGCTCGCCCCTCTCCCTCTGCCCGCGCAGAGTAACTCCGGGGCGCCGGGCTCGCTCGCCGCTTTCCTTTCTGGGTGCGTGCGCCCGCCTCTCGTACCGGGCGCCCCCCGGACGCCCCGCTGCGCTCTGCCCTCTTCCCGCTCGCTCCCACTTGGAGAACCGCGCTCGCTCGGCGCGGGGCGAACTGAGCCGGGCTGGGTCGCTGCCTGCTCTGCTTGCCGGCTGCGGAGGGGATGGGAAGGAGCTCTCTCCTGCCTCTTGCTGTGGGGGGCGGGCGGGGTCACCTGAGTTCCCGGGACACCTTCCGAGTCCTCCCGGGCCGGCCGGCGGGGGACGGCCGGGGGTCTGCCGGGAGAGAGGGAGTGAGTTAGGGAGCTAACCGGTCCCTCCGGCCACCTTACTGCTAATCCGATTGATTCTTCATTTATTGGGCCCAAACCCGGCACAGCGGTGGAAACCAGAGCGCACAGGGTCTGGGTATTGTCAGATGACTGTCAAGTCAGTGCTGGATGATGGCGTTCCCTTCACCCCTGATTCCCTCGACCCTCACCCCTCCTTCTTTCTACCGCTTCTCCCACCCTCGTCTCCTCGCAGCACTTAGTTCTGGGACGTGTCTGAGGACTTTTTTTTTTTCTTTTTGCCACGAGTGTCAACTCCTGTTAAGACTGAACCGATTTTTTTTTTTCTTTTCTGGAAAAAGCATCATTGAAAACAAAACAAAACCCATGCACATAACATTATTTTGCAATAATGTCAGTTGGGGGCATGTTGCCTGGAAGAAGGGTTTCTGGCCCGTTGCCACCCTTGATTTGATGACTGATTGATCGGCCGTCATGCTGCTGCCTTTGATCTATTCATTCCCAATAAACATCAATAAATCACTGGCAATGGTGAGGCCAAGCTCTGTGACGTCACTAGGGCCCTGTCAGTGCAACTTCAGGGGTTTGGGGCTGCTTGCTGAGGGGACCGCATATGGACAGGATGTATTTTGATATGAGTGGCACTCAGATGCGCAGAGGTTCAGATGCTGCCCGAGGGTTAAGTGGAGGTTCCTTTCTTTTCTCCTTTTTTTTTTTTCTGTCCTGTTCTTTTGGTGGAAGAAGGCAGGGCAGCAAGGGGTCAGGGCATGGCCTGCCTGGTGCCCCTCTTGGGTGAGGACATTGTGCACATACTGTCTCGGGTGCCTGCAGTGACAGTGGGTGGATGGTGATGGTCATTTTCCAGCACAGCCTATGGAGCTCACACCACACGCTGGCTGCACTCTGAACTCGGTCTCCTCACACAGGGTCACGGAGAGGGAACGCTCTTCTTCCTTCTACCAGCAATGCACTTTCCTGCTAGTGTCTTAAGAAAATCTGATGAAAACAGATGTGGTTTGGGGCATAAAATGCACATTTTGCTCTCTGTCCTCAGTGTTGCCCAAATTTAGAAAGTTTGAAAACCCCAGCAGTGGTTGTAGGGAGGCTGCTGTCTTTCTAGTCACCTCCTGGCTGATGCTTCTTGTCCACTCCACCTTCTGCTTTCAATTCCAAGCTCAAGCAATGAGCTTATCTACCCAAAATAAACTCTAAAAGTTTGGAGGACTCCTTCACAAAGTTGGGCAGCAGGAGTGTCTTGGGCTTCTTTCCAGTCTGAGATTTTTTTCTTTTCTCGTTGGACACACATGTCAAGGTGTATCTGTGCCTCGATCAGATGAACCCTGTGTGACTGCATCTTTCCATTTGGTCTAGAACTCTCTGCACGGTCGGTTCCTCTTTTTTTCTTCTACCTTGCCAATCTGAGCATCTTATTTGATAACTTCATCTGAAAATATTGGAGGAGGAGGAAATGTACCGTTTGGTTTATTTTTGAAAGCAACCTGTTCACTAACCTTTTTGCACCTTTCGAGAAAGCCAGCCAGGAAATCGCAGGTCGGTTAAGAAATATTCATTATACAGAAACTTGACTGCACGACTAATAGGAGATGGAAGAATGGTTTTGCTCTATCAAAATGACCCGTCAAAACGACTTTGTTTCATATTTGATTTAATTGTCTCTCTCCTGACAGGCACATTCATCAATAGCTTAATGGTCAATCAGAAGTTGGCAGTGTGAGTGCTTTCTTTCTTTCCCATACCCTGGTTTTGGATTTACTTTATCAGAATGCCTCTGCCTAATGGACATGTGGAGGAGGGGGTGGGGAGTGTACGAAGGACTGCTTATTTAAGAGGAGTGGAGGGAGAGAAATCTCTGTACGTTTAGACTGGTGATGAGTGCGCACAGGCCAAGAAGTGAACTGTGTGAGTTTTTGTTTGTTTGTTTGTTCTGTTTGGACAAGAAACTTCCCTTTTTATTCCCCCCCCCCTTTTTTTTTAGTTTTCCCAGCTGCAAGTTCTAAGGTTCATGCCTGCTTTTATGGCATACTGGGAGTGATGACAAATTGATTGCTTTGTACTGATAGAGAGAGAGAGTGGGAAAAAGAAAGATGTCTGCTGATTGGTACCTGGAATCCAGTCTCCAGCAACCTTGAGAATACTCGAGAATTTTTTTCCCCTCCAAACTGAAAGGTCCGCTCAGCCATAAAAAAAGAAAAGTTGTTTTGCCAGCTTCATTAGTGTTCACCTAATTAGCTGTAAACCTGATGGATTTCTGACAGCTTTAATGATTGGAGATGACAAGCTCGACGCAGTGTCATCCAGCAGAATTAGGTTTGCAGCTAGTTTGATGTAATCAAGTTGATATTACACAGTCCTGGCTGCCTTTAGTTGTGCATTAACTCAATTTTCTGCTGCAGGTGACAAATGGGCTTTGGTACCTGGATAATCATGTCATAGGAATTAGGGCCCTTTTAATGGTCTGGGGTAGAATAACAACCACAAAGGGCTGAGAGCTGGGGCGAGCTTGCAGACATAGCACACAGGTGCGCACTGTCTGTGTATCTAGGCCAAATGTAACAGTACTGCCCCGAAGGCCAAGGCAGGCTCCAGGAATCCCTGAAAAGATGTATTTCTGTACTTTTGTGTTTTTGTGGTTTTTTGGAAGAGAATTTATGCATGGCTAGTGTCTCTTCTCAAAGGGTGGGAGACATTTCTTCAGCTACCTAAGAGAAGCCTGGGCAGGAGTCGCCTTTCTCAGACTTGTGATTGCAAAGAGACATGCATTTGTGCTGGACAGATGTTGCTGCCGTAGACGCTCAGAGGAGCGGGTTAGAGAGAGGCCAGTGTCCTTCAGGCAGTGGCCATTAGCCCTGGCTTAAAATAGGACTCCTACGCTTAGCATTTGTATTCAAACAAGTATTTTTCTGAAGTTAGCAGGGGAAAAAAATAGAGCAACACATAATTGTCTTATCCATTCATATTTATTTTCTGGAGGAAAACGTAAAATCAGAAAAAGCTTAAACGGCCACAAAAAAAATCCCCAGTGAGTAACGTCTGGCCACTGACCTTTTGGGTCTTATACGTGGAAAGAGAATAAGCTCCCACGGAGTTCGTAGGTGGTCACGCGTGAGGATAAACCTGCAGGCATCTTGACTTTTGTGAAAGTGAGTTGTCGGCTTGGGATCTGCTGGCGTAACAGATCACCGTGGGCCTTCGTGAAGCAGGAGGAGCTGGGGATGACGAGGCGAGGCGATTTCCCGTTGCCAGTGGACATGGCCCACCGCAGTGGTGGTGCCCAAGGAGCGCCTCCCCAGCCTGGCCAGTCTGTCCACACGGCAGCTTCAGAGGGGAGCTCTCCTCCTCGCTTGCAAGCGCAGCCAGGAGGGCAGTTCTGCATCTGTCCTGGGATGTATTTAATCTCAAACCTGCCACACACTTCTCCTTTGGACAGGTATTCTGCCCCGCAGCAAGGTGACAAAATGATTGCTTCGGGCCACTCTAAGATCCTCCTCCTCCTTCTCTGCAAAACAAGGGCATGGACACAATTTTAAAAAGGAAAACCAAGAAGATGAAAGAGGAAAACAAAGAGGGCGGGAGGCAAGGCTGTTCATCCGGACATCAGGCAGGGTGGGGCCGGGGCTCTTCCAGAATCAGCTGCTGTGCCCCCATTATCCTGACAACTGTCAGTTAGGGCTTCAGTGCTCTCCAGGGCCACACTTGATTGTGAGCGGTTGATGTTGTCATTTTGTTCTCAGTTTTGCCTTGAGCGCGCTCATAAACGGAGCGAGATAGTCAATAACTGATGTATCAGCAGTTATTCCCTAAATTGCCTCACAAGTCTGCATTTTCCCTCTTTTTACTAAAGATTGTTTGGTAAAGTGATTAGAATGAAAGTGACTGCTCAGGGCTGTGGGAGCCGCCGTGAAGCCCAGGTGCATACCTGGGACTTAAGCCCTGCCTCGCTCCTGCCTTCCACTTCCGGGCTTTCTGGAAGAAGGATCAGCTTGAGGGCAAAGAGCCTAGACCTTTGGGGCTGCTTTCCCTGCCAGTGGTGTCGTGGTGCAGCCAGCCCTGGGCCAGGGCTGTAGGCATGAGCCTGAAACCAGAGGGAGAGGGTCCGGGAGGCCCCATCCTGGTGCCATGGCCATGTTTAAGCTCCTAACGCACAGGTCACAGTTATTCCGAGAGCAGTTTTTGAGGCGCTCCTGCTGGCCCATTTTTATTCCTGTCTGTCACTGGACAAACTGTAAAAATAGCTTTGGTCTTGTAGTTAAAAAAAAAAAAAAAAAGGTAGGGTGTGTGTCTCCCTTCTGCGCCAGCAAGCAGCCCAGCGAGGTGGCTGGGCCTTTCCACAGCTGTTTGTAGCATCACCCACAGCGCAGGGAGGGAGCAACTGAACAGAACCGAGGCTCACTTACCCCAGACCATTGCAGGTGTTTCGTGTGTGTGTGTGTGTTTTCGTTATGCTCCAAATTGTAGTTTCTCTGTCTGAAGTTAAAAATGAAAGGTGAATACAATATATTGTGTCGGTAACAATGATATGGACTGGCACATCTAGACAGATAATGTGCAACTGTAATTAGACTCAATAGACAGGCAGTCATTTTTAAATTCTTTGACACATGCATAAAATAGTCATATAATAAGATAAGATGACAATTTTATGTTGGGTTGATAAAGTGTCCTGATACATGCATTTAAATGTCTGTAAGCCTTTTTTTTTTTTTTTAAAAATCCAGGCAGATTAATTTTAGTTTCCAGTATTTGCAGTTAGTCATTAAATTAATTTTTAAATCCTAGTAAACCATGGCTATAGATACGGGTTTTTTCCCTTTCTGATGTTTTACCTGAATGGTAAGGAGTGGATACATAGGCTTGGTAGTTTTCTCTCATTTTTCAGCATTTGTAAGTGTTTATGTTAGGTGTGAATGTAAAAATTCCACTTACTGTTTGTGACTATAATCTTACTATGTATTTTTTGGAAGTTTTAAAAAAAAAGACAGTAATGGAACGTAATCTGCTTTCGACCACTTGCCTGCACAGTTGTCATACTCCACATTTAGGAATCTTTATGAGAAAGATTACATAGTGTCCTTGACCAAATATTGAATATTTTATAAGCCCCATTTAAAAAAGAAGACTTTTCTAGCACATATACTTGATTTGATCAGCACTTAGATTCTTGGGTTTAATTACTTTCAATTCGTAAATTATTATAGTATTTCAGCAAGAGTGGCCTAAGAGCTATGTTGAGGGAGGAAAGAGGCATTTCTAGAAAGGTCACGTTACCTGGACTTGGTGACCACCTTATTTCTCAGATGTGCAAAGGTGTGGCTCTTGAAGAGTAATTTAAATTTGCTTGGGCTTAATGATAAATTATTAATTCATACTGTCAGGACACATGTTATTAATTATGACTGTGTTTTCTTCGTCCAGAACAGCTGTTGGGGAAACAGGGTAAGTTCAGATTGTCTTCTAGGGGGAGAACTCCAAGGCAAGGAACTTCCCAGACCCTTCCTTGCATCCTATTCCTGGCCGGCCCCCTTGCTCTGGAAATAAAGGTTTGTGGGGGATGGACAAGGGGAGAGAGACACTGTTCATTCTAGACCAAGGTGGGCGCTGGCGATGTTAACTAATGTAGATTTTTTAAAAAGCAAGTGTAACTCTCAGTGTTCTGTGAGCGCATCTGGGATTCTGAGGTGGACCCCGGTTCCCCCCAAGTCTGGCTTTGGTGTTGCTGCCCTCTATTCTGCGAGTTTCTCTTGTTTTCTCCTTATTTTGTGGTGGACTAGAAGGTCATGTTCGCAAGTTTATGGTGGCAGAAAGCAAAATACTCTGCATGCTTGCTTGTTCCCCATACTGGAACCCATCCTTAAGGGAGAGCAAAGGGCTGTTTGGCAATATACGTGAAATGACTCAAATTCATTTACTTTTGATTTCCCATCCCCATCATTAAATCTAGTCCTATGTATTCAGTTTCCTCTGAGTTCTTTGAGAAATGCATGTTGCATAAAATAGGCAATTTTTAATGAACAATTTAATGTAAATGGGTTTTGAATTTAAATTAATATTAATGAAGCCTTGAGTGAATTTATTTTGCATACGTAAAGACTTGTAAGTCTTTCACCCATGTGCTTTCTCCTTTATGTAGTAACACTGGTTGGGTGGATTAACCAGCACCTTTTAAAGATTTATACTTAAAAAATTAAATTGATTTTATATGTCCAATAGCGCCAACCGATTATTAAGCAAAGGTGTTACTTAATTTTAAAAAAATACACCTCATTTCCTATGAAACCTCTCAGTTTCCATTGCCCTCCTCTTTCTGAAGGCTGCCGTTGGTTTGGCATTGCTGCTGGGGAAAATATACACCAACAATAGTTACTACAATCAAGATGTTTTCTTTCTTTGGCTTCCCTCTAATGCATTATGTATCCTGGGATGATGGAAAGTTCTGTAATTAATTCTGTTAGATGTAATTGCTATAATCACTTTGATGTTACACATAATAAAGGTAATATGGTAAGCACATAAAAAATATAAACACCTTATTGTAACACCACTGCTAAAATTCCTTCTCATCCAGTCTGGTTTATAGACAAGTGTTCTCAACTATTTTTGGTCAGAGGTGACACTCTCTCTGAGCTGCATTCATTGATATTCCGAAGGAGAGTCATTTATGGAAAAGGATGGGCCTTGGCTTGGAGGGACCTCCAAGCTGGTTGCCTAGGAATCTTAATGCCTTTTCCTCTAAAGATGTGGCTTGTTAAGGAAAGGTGGGCATTATCTTATGTAGAGGAGAGAGGTAGACACTTTGGAAGTGGCTGTGAAATATGGTAAGTGTGTGGCTCAGTGAAAGAGGAGTTTCGAGAAGAATGAGAACAGAGATTTTGGTTCAAAGGAGGTGCTGTTCTGCAGGTTTTCTGCTGGTGTGGGATTATGGGAAGTGCACTCACAAACATATGCTTATGGATGAGCAGGGAAGGCTACCTTTCTGTAATGGTGGGAGCACGATAAATGCAGAACGTATGCGTCATCCTCACGGTCGTCATCGTCGTTGTTCTCCACCTTTCATGCGGGAGGCCAGGGGCCCTGCTTAGCTCTTGCACGTCTCCAGATGCCAGGGAGTTGGCTGAGGTTGCCTGTTGGACCATAACTGGAGAGACATTTGAGACCTGCCCCCTGGCCTGCATGCCTGGCCTGGATGCGGCCACCAGGGGATGTCAGAGAAGTTCACCTGAGCGCCTAAGCACTTGGGCCTTGTGGGATGTTTCTGGATGCTCGTAGATGATTCTTTGCCTGTGCAACTTGCAAGAGGTGGAGCCTGGACTGGGAAGGAAACTTGTCATTTGGTTTCCTCCCTGTATGTTCCAGGGTCACACCAGCATGGGGACCCCTGTCCCACAGGCCGCAAAGGTCAGGAGGTCAGGTGCCAGTGTTGATTGCCAGTTTGGATGTGCGTACCCCCTCCCCATTTATATATATTTTTTTCAGTGTCTTTTAAGTGCTAACGTGCATAAACCGGCCATATTCAGAAATAGCATCAGGCAAAGTGTGTGCGTGAGAAGGAGATGCCAAGTCTCTTTGGAGGCAGAAAAAGGTGTGTTAGGTGGCGATGAGACGGGCAGGGACAGCAGTGCCCTGTATTGTACCCAGGTCGCCAGGGCTGGGGTTGCCGTGGCCTCTGTTGGCTGGTGCAGACCAGACCAGGGGACACGCGGGGCTGCTGCGCGAGGCCTGCTTCTGGCGCGGGGCCCTGGGCTCCCTGCCCGCCAGGTGAGCAGGGGCTGCAGGAAGGGTCCAGGGCCTGGGCCGGGGCCTGGGCTGCAGACGGGCAGTCACCGGGCCTCCTGCAGTGACTCCCAGGCTGGTTTTGATGGCTCGGATGATAAAAGGTCTGAGAACTCCATAGGCCCCTGTAATCAGGGCCAGTGCTGACATCCTTCTCAAGTTTGACAGCTTCTTCCTTTTCTCTCCTCACCGCCAAGCCTTTCTCAACTGAATTTCCCCGCCCTCCCTCTCCCCTCCCTCCCTGCCCACCGCCCACCCCTTCCCTCCCTCTCCTCCTTTCTGTGTGTGTCTCTCTTGTTTCATGTTCTTGATCAGTCTCAGATGCCGGGAATTATTTTTTTTCGGATGGGAGGGGGAGTGTTGCTTTAGGTTTGTGGGTTGGGCAGGTGTGAGAGGAAGTCTGTGTTTTTTTTTTTTTGTACTGTAGGCCTGTTGCTAATTAATGTTCCTCCATAAGATTCTGTCGGAGTTGAGTAATGTTTTTGATCTTTATGCCTGATAACTGCATACTTAATGAGATTTCAAAGCTGTGAGTGCAGCTCCCTACAATTATTGACAGATGCCTTTTCTTTGCCATTGGGTTCAGCTTCATAAATCCTCTCGCCGTAATGAGGTTCAGCAGTGCCACCCTGGCAGTGAGCTAATGAAAGGGGGGAGGGCGGGCGGCTCATGGCTGTCTGACACATTTTTTTCCTTTAAAATTTACTATGCAGATGTCAAGCTGCGGGACGATTACTTCAAACATGCTAATTTTTATCTTGCTTTTGTGTCAGCCCTTTGCCATTAAAAAATAAATAAATAAAAGGACTAACCTTACTGCACTTAATTTCTTTTTTTTTTTCCCGAAGTCACATTTTTAATAACCCGTGGCGTGTGACTGCTGGGGACTTTGACACACGCGTGGCCTTTTGCAGGTATCCAGTGGCAGAACTGTGTGTGTGTGTGCATGCGCGCTCGTGCGTGTGTGTGTGTGTGTGTGTGTGTGTTTGCCATGGGAAGGGCAGGGGGAGGATGAAGTGCCATTTCCCCAGGCCTCCCATCAGCCTGCCCTAAGTATGCACTTGAAACGTTGGAGAATTCATTTCAGAGTTCTGAAACTAAATCCTGGTGGAGAAGAGCAGCACCATGCCAAACAGTCGATTTCCTTTTCAGCAGAGTCATACATCACTGACCCACCCTTCCCTCCTGACAGAATGACATATGTCATTTATCATATGGGCCCCAGCCAGACAACAGGGAGGGGAGGGAGCCCAGTCCATGTGATGCTGTCTCCTCCTCCTCCTCCTCCTTCCCCCCTCCCCCTTCTTCTCCTCCTCCCCCTCCCCCTCCCCACCCCTCTTCCTCCTCCTGCTCCTCCTCCTCTTCTCCCTCCTCCTCCTCCTCCTCCTCTTCCTCCTCCTCCTTCTCCTCCTCCTCCTCCTCCTCTTCCTTCTCTTCCTCCTCCTCGTACAGTACTTGGGCTTGCACAGAGAGCACTGCTGATTTGGCGAGAGGCAGAGGGAGGAGAGAGGAGAGGCAGGGGCGAGGAGAGGGGAGAGCCTGCTCCGTGGATGGCTGTCTGGGTGTGTAGCGTGGCGGGTGCGGGACTGGCACAGGCACGGGAGAGGTTATGTTCTTTCACATCATCTGCTAAACCACACTGTTCAGTCTTTGATGCTCCTCTGACTCTCCCCCTCCATTCCTTTTCTCTTTTCCCTTCTTTTTTCCCCTTTAGCAGTCAAGGGAGAAAACCAGGGCTGACAGGTATCATTCAAGCCACCCTGACTTGTGAAGGGTGGTAGAAATGAATCTCAGGGCTCCTGGCTTCACATGATTCAAACATGCGTTACTGAAGATGGATGTTCCTTAAAAAAAGATTGATGGTGGATGCTGGGCTTGGGGCGCCATTTATCATTTTGAATATTATTTAGACTTGCCGTGTAAACCTGTAACTTGAGAGTGGGACGAGCTGGGCAGAGTAAGGGTGTGTGTGTGTGTGTGTGTGTGTGTGTGTTTTCCCATCGATTGGCCTTGGGGTCTCATTGCTGCTGGCCAGTCACAGCCCTCTGACAGACGACAAACCGGGCGCACCCCACCAAAAAAGGGAGGGGGCAAAGGTTTTAATTTTGAATAATTTCCAAGGACACAGGGAAAAAAATGAAGTATCTGTGATTTACACTGAAAGCTAACAAGCAACTTCTCTCTCTCTTTCTTCCCCGACACAGGCAGACACGTACGAAACATTAAAATATAAACAGAGCTGTAGTTTCCGAAGCCAGGACCCTTGTCGGAATTTTTAAACTCTGTGACATGCTTAAAAAAAAAGCTGTATCTGAAAAGCTTAGCACAATATAACTATTCAGAAAATACTGGTTGGCTTGGTTAGCAGTGTGAGAATGAAGAAACGTAGGCTTCCATGTCTGAGGAATATTTCAGATAAAAGATGAGGGTGCGAGGTTCCAGCCCCGCTCCAGCAGCCCCCACCCCGTCGTGTCTGCTCTGTGCCCCCTCTGCTGGCCCCAGCAGGCCCCGCCTGGACTGATGTGGACAGCTGTTTCCAGGCCCTGGAGGCTAATCATTTCTCGTTCTCTGGTACCCTCCAGCTCAGCTCTGGGACACCCCCACCTACTGGAAGCACTCAGGGACGCAGGCAGCTTCCCCGGGAGCCCCCCCCCCCTCCTGCTGCCTGGAGGCGCTGGGCCCAGGAGGCTCTGGCCTTTCTGCCTCTTCTGCTTCCAAGGCCTTGCCGCCCGGTTTGCTGGTGGAAGAAGGAAAACAGAAACTGTGCTGGCCCTCCCGGTCTCCACTCGGAGAGCCCCGATAGTGCAAATTTAATTGTCAGGCTTTCTATTAAATATGTGACTTTATTTGGGTCTGCTAATTAAATTTAGGGCTCCTTGTATGACTTATAGTGTGGACATTAATTTTAAAAAATGACAGGACAGAAAGTTAGACTGGGCTAGTTTAGTAGGGTTTTTTCTTTTTTTTTTTTCATCTAAAGAAATGGGAATTTAAAACTTGTGGAAGGGCTGGCTGCGTGTTTCTCTCTGGCTGACTCCTAGACAAACTTTTCCCTGAGTTTGCACCTAGTGTCACAGGAAAGGACTGAAGTGTGATCTGCGCACCAGCTCCCGGCAACTCTGTGTATGTGTGTGTGTGTGTGTGTGTGAGAGCGAGAGAGCGAGAGAGCGAGAGAGAGAGAGAGAGAGAGAGAGAGAGAGAGCGCGAGCGCGTGCGAGAGCGGGAGAGAGTACTTGTGCACTTATTTTGAAATAACTTTATTAGTAGCCTGATACTGTGCACAGGGACTCAGGATCACTTTTGGTGTTTCCCAGTCGCTGCTCCAGATCAGGTAGAATCAGATTTATATCCTTTGTTGATGCCTGGAATCCCATCTGACTATAAAAAGATGATTTTGTTTCTTGCTGAGACTTCACGGAAGAAAGCAAAACTTTGATCCTCTGCCCTTGCTCTTGGGCAGTGTCGAAGGTAATTGGTGTACAAGTGCCAATTCGCAGGAACAGTTGTAAACACCTTTGATACAAATGGCACCATCCCATTTTTAGTGATTAGAAAAACTTTGCTATTAATAGGTGCAAAGTCCATTTCAGGTATAATTGGTAAGGAACTGAGTGCACTCATGGGAAGAAACCTTGTTTTGTTTTTTGTTCGCTTTTCTTCTTATCCCCTTTTCTCAGTTTTATGGCTGGAGACATGATTTATTGCAGCCATCCATCTTGGGGGCTCATCCATCACACCCGGGTTGCTAGGAGATTGTGGCAGCAGCTGTTTGCTCTGAATCAGACAGAAAAGTTGTCAATCATCAAAGGCAGGTGAATAGCATTAGAAACACGCTATTGTCAGACGGAATAATTAATCAAAGAGAGAAAAGATAATTAAAAAGATATGACCCTTGCAAGTACTTGCTCTGGGTTGCCTGGAAAAAAAAAAAGGATAGAAAGAAAGAAAGAAAAACTGCCTGGTCTTTTCTAGACACTTAAGCAGCTGAAGGCTGATAAAATATGCACTCTGCAGTGCATAGTTTTTAATTAATTGAAAAAGGTTCAACATTCAAAGACGATGCTGGAGAAAAGTCCGATTATGAGCAGAAGTAATATTTATTGTTTGCATGAAGGGCTTGACACAGAGTTCTAACTTTCTGTCACAAATCTCTGGCTCCCCTGGCTGGAGGAGGTGCGGGCAGGGATCTGCAGGGGCCACCACTGCCTGGCCTGTGTCCTCCCTCCCCACCCCTCAGACGTCACACTGGGCCATTCGGGAGATCCTGAGGTGTCAGGGACCAACGTGTGCGCTAACCCGGACCGCATGCCCTGCCGTGGTGCTGGTGGGTCTGGAGTAAGAGAATTCCTGAGATAACAGGAATTTTTAAAACGTGAAAGTGGGAGGCTTTGGCACACATGCCATTAAGTCCACCTCTATCACTTCACCTGCCTAAGAACAAGCTCTAAAGGGAATAGGCTGTAGGCCCCAAGGGGAAATCTGTAATCTTGGTGTGGCCCTATGCGGTCCATCAGTGGGACCCATCCAGTGTGATGACCTGGCATTGCATTCCGAAAAGACCCCCAATCACAGTCTAGAAATAATTTGGGTTTCCATTTCAGTCTCAAAAAATATTCACAGATTAGGAAGTTCATCCTTGCCTTTCTGAAGCTAAAATATTCCGGAGAAATTGGAAAACGTATTCAAGACTAGATAGAAGGCAGCATATCTGGAGTTGCTTTCCAGTTAAATATGCTGCAAACCCTGAAACAGATCTACTCTTTTATTTTTGGATACTATGCTTGATTTTCACACCATTCTCTTCCCAAAGAATAGCAGGACTTCTAAAATTAGCAGGAAGAAAAAGCCTTGAATATTAGAATCCGTGAGGAGGAAAGCAATGCTTTTTTTAGTTGGGACACCGTTTTCAGGGCGTGCCGGATCAGAGCACCAGGCCCGCCATCCCGGAGCCGCCTGTGTGTGCAGCGGCAGTGGGCGCCGGTACCAAGTCCCAGGGGAGTCCCCAGGGGCTGTGCCTCCTGAGGTGATACCCACTTTCTCCCATCGTGCCCTGGGAGGACACAGCGCTGGGCTCTCAGTGCGAAAGCGAGGGAGCCACATAAAGAAAGGCCCCTGCTGGGCTTGCTGGCGCCCTGACGTGGGTCTCACCTGTTCAGGTGGCTGGAGGAAGAGTCTCTCTTCAAAACCTCACTGCCCGGAAACGGCTTGGACTCCAAGTTGATATGTGGGTCCTTGAGCCTCTCAGAGGCCTGCAGAGACTTTGAGTCAGGCTGGGAGGCCCCTGACCACGCCACAGATGTTCTTGAACATTTTCATGGCCAGTGACCTCCCAGGGGCTGTGCAGATGGAAGACCAGCGAGGCCAGTGGGCAGCGCCTGGCCGGGGCTCGCGAGCATCAGTTAGATGGCTTAGGGAGTGCGCAGCGTCCCCGGGCCTGCTGTCCCTCCTGGAGACCTGGCTGCGTGGAGATGGGCAGCGAGGATAGCTCCTGTCAGCCCTCGGAGAGAAATCCCTGCCCTTGCCATCCCCTCTTTCCAATGACTGCTGAGAAAGCGCGCTGCCCAGTGTCAGCCAAAGGGAGACCAGGACGTGGCGGCTCGTCAGGGAAGGGCAAAGAAGAAAGTTCCCCGTGAATCATTCCTGGTGGGTTATGGATTCACCTATGAAAAATGCCAGCCTTCCACGCGAGCGAAATCAGATTGAAATTTGCTTCCCTTTGAAAAAGGCAAACAAAACAAAGGAAAAAGAAGGAAAGTCACCAAGTTTTAAGAAGTTCATCAGGTCATTTTTCTGGAACTGTGGTTGGAGCTGATGTTTCTGGCCTCCCAGGTGGCCCCTGGGACCGCTTTAAGCGACTCACAAAATAAACCAGATGGGGAAGCGGGCGGGGTGCGTTGGTTATTCCTTAGAGGAGATTTTGGTTCCGCAAGTATGTGTTTTGGCCAGAATTTAGCAGCTGGGCCCTGGATTATTGTTTCTATGACAAGGAGCAAACGTGGCCTGTTGTGTCTCAAGGAGGTGCCAGGCTCGAGCCTCTACTTCAATGCCCACCGCCCGCCCCCCACGTCCGGCAGAGAGATGAGCATGCTGTCCCACTGTCCGCAGCATCTCCCTCTTGGAGCTCCTTTCCCGAGACAAGGTTACCTGGAAGTCATTTTGGGTTTTCCATAGACTCAAAGCCGGCTTGGTCCCCGCCCCGCTGGCTCTGCCTGAAGCCTTAGGATGAGATCTCTAGAAAGCAAGCACAAATTAACCAGTGTGACTCCCTGTAGGTAAAGAGATTTTGAAACACTTAAAAGACCTCAGAACGCCTACGATGCAATTGCTCCTACTCATCTGCCTAATGAAAAGCTTTTGAGAGGGGCAAGGATTCATTTTTGCCAGAGGAGAAGATGGGGTTACCACTGGTTCTCACGTGGTGAAATGTTCTCTTTCTTGACATTCTCTTCCCTGCCTTTGTTTCTGCTCTGGGCCTTTGGTAGAATGGCTCTTTCATATATATGAGTTAGCGGAACCTACGTTGGGTAATCTACGAGCTGCGGTGGTGGTGCTCTCCTGTATAGAGTAGTAAGGCAGCGTGGAGACTCTGCTACGTGACTAAGCTTCCTACTGAGATGGTTAGGTGAATAAGTAATAGAACAAACATGTAGTCAGCTGGGCAAAGGAAAATAAATAAAATAACAGCGCGTTCTTGGTTCATAGAGCCCTGCAACATGAGCCTGTTCAGTTTGGGTCCTGGAGCTGCAGACTCGCTGATGAAGTGTGGGTGGGGAGGGAGGAAGGTATTATTTGGAAACACATGTACTCGTTCCTTGTGAAAGAAGTGAAGTATTTAACATTTCTCCGAGGAAAACATCTTTCATTACTTGACGTGTTCTGTGGTAATGATTTTTCAGTTCAACAAACAAGTACGTATTAGCGTTTGTGCGGGAACCTGGCTGAGGTGGATGGGTGGGCCATTTTTAATGGGAACTTGCTGGCCAAGGTTGAGGGGAGCCTGGCGGGTCACAGGTGTTGGGGTGTCAGCTCGCTGGGTGTCTGGCCACAGCCTCTGCTTTTACCAGGACACACGGTCTGCTGCTCAGCCCTCTGAGCTAGGCCTGTGGGCTCAGGTTGGGTTAAAGTTGTCTTCTGTTGCAAATAGAATGTTCAGTGGTACTCACTGAGTGGCTTCAAATGGATTTGCCGGGAGAGAGCATGTGCCAGTAGGCCCCAAGTTGGACTGTTCTGGTTGAAAATGGTACAAGGTGGGAGGTGGGGGTGGGAGAGTGTTTGTGCCAGGGTATGAATAGGACTACATCTCCCTGTCTGACCCAGCATGTGACCTCCAGGTGACCTGGCCCTGGGAGGGGGGCATTTGTAAGCCCTTGGCCACATCCTCCTGATTGCAGGAGTTGGTACTGGGGGCTGTGCCCTGGTCCGGCCCTGCTCTGAGTGGAGGGAGTAAATGAGCTCTAAGCAAAGCCTTCCCTGTGCGCCAGCAGGTCCCAGGGACCCTTGAGTGTGGCCTTCAGTCTCAGTGAATTTTGCCCCCTTTTCTCCTACTAGAGAAGGGTGTCACTCCATCGACCCACAATCCTGGCCTGTGATGGCTTTTGTCTGCTTTGCCTTCTGCTCCTGCCCCGGCGTCTGTCTTTGGGCATAGCAAGTTGTGGTCCTTTTCCATCATCGCTGCGGTGGTCCTCCGCCCGGGGGCCCTACCTAGAGCATGAGTACCTGTGCGCAGTGGCCTGGGGTTCTTTGAACCTCCCTACTGATCTTTGCCCCCAAATGTGGTCAATAACCTCATTGTGTTAGCCCCCCCAATCACATCTGATTATGCCTGATCTGTCACCAGCATTCCCCAAAATATGATCCCAGTTTCCATCCCAGGAGGATGTCACATCCGGTGGGAGAAAGCCTTCTTCAGCTCTCAGAACCCGCTGGCCGGGGCCCTTCTGCCATGTCCGTGTGGGGAAAGCAGCAGTTAGCACTGTTTACGCATTCCAGGGGTATTAAGCAGTTAGGTTACTGGAACTGTGGTGGAGCTTGTGGGAGCAGCATTCTGGGCTGTGCCTCTGTAATCAATTACCGAGCATATCATGAAATTCCAGATGTAATAATAAAGTTTATGATGATTATATTGTCAGGAGGCACGGAGCACCCCACCTCACTGACGGCTGAAGGAACGGCGGCCGGGTGAGCCAGTGCTGAGACTCTGGCGTTAGGAGTGACAAAGAGGCTTGTCCTGGGAGGGGAATGTTACCCTCCAATGCCGATGGGGCACGTTTTTGTGAATGGGAAAGGTTGTTTTTCGGAGATTCAGCTGCAGTGGGGGAAGGGAGAGGGTCAGAGGGGGCTGCCCTTGGCTTTTCAGCGCACACGTGCCTAGTGTGTCCTTCTGACAAACCCCACCCAGAACAGACCTCCCGAGGGAGCAGGGCGCGGCTCTGGTGCACCAGCGTGCCCTGGGGTGGACATATAAAATGGACGTCCTGCTAAAATCAGTAGATGCCATGATTTGGCCGGAGCTTCCACGCGCAGGTAGACTCACTGCACCCAGAGCCCTTGACTGCAAGGAGGCATCCTTCAGCCTCATCCTGTCCATTCGTCCCTCCTTCCCTTCCCGTCCCACCCCCCCCTATTCTTCCCTACCCTTCCCTTCCCCCTCCCCCCCCCCCAGTGAGTGAATCCACAGGCCATTTACAGAAAATGCGTCCCGCCCCTCGGGCAAGCGCAGCCGGCTTCCACAGCACCTGTCTGTGTCTGGCCCCGTGTCTGTGTCTGGCCCCGTGTCTGTGTCTGGCCCCGGTTCGCCGGGATCGGGATTACCGCCACAGTGCTGGTGTAAACGCACACGAATTACAAGAGTTCGTGCAGACGTGAAGTATCCCTGACAAAGACAGAAATGATAAAGAAGCAGTTGCATACCATGAAAGAAAATGAATGCCCCCTTTAATCGTCAGCGCACCAAAAATAGACACTAAGTTGTCTGGTGTGGGAATGTTTTCTCAGACGTGTTTCCTACTGCCCCAGTCCTGGCGGGCACCTGCGGGCGCCTCGGTGTTGGCCCAGATTTCCAGCATCAGCCCTGCTTCTCTCATGCGTCTCTTCAGCCCAAGATCGCGGGGTGTCTCTCCGGCGCCCTCAGGAGCAGGGGATGGCCCTTTCCGAGGCGGTTCAGGACTCTGCTGTTGGGTGGGCGGCTCTGGGGTGGACGGACCCCAGGAGGCCTTTCCCCCATCCCCTGCCTTGGCGATGGTTGTGGCCTACCCATCCCCAAAGGCAGGGTCCACCTGGACGCCGGCCCCTGCCCTGGGGGATGTGCCGCCGTCCGGTCCGCGGCAGGACAGCCACCCTGCCCAGGAGCTCTGGAGCACACATGGAGAACCTCACGGTTTCCGGGGAGGGCCCCCCTCACGGGCGGCATCACGACTGGGGTGGCTCAAGACGTTTCTATTTTGTTTTCTGATTTTAAGTGGAACTTGGCTACTTCTTAAAAAGTTCATTGATGTTTAGAGTCCGAAGGGATGTGGACCACACAGCGTGTCAGCAACCTACATTTGGTTCTGCGCCTCCCCACCCGTCACTAGTTCGGGTGGGCGGTGGTGGGGAGGCGGCGGCGGAAGTGGAGACGTGGCGTTGGGGTGCTGCTGGCGGAGGCGGTGGCTGTGTGGGGCAGCGCGGGCACTGGGGCCTGCCTGGCGCGGGGGGCGGGCCGTGGGCGCGGGGCGGCCAGGCCCTCTGCCCGGTGGGCTGCCTCCTGGGCTCTGCCCCTTGTTCCCAGCTGCCCAGGGCTTTGCAGGGCCCAGAAGGTCTGGAGGCGCGGGGAGGTGAGGGCTGGAGGTCCCCACGGCAAGCTGCCGACTTTTGTGAGAGTTGTGCTTTTTGCCCCCAGATTTAAGACTGCTGTGGAAGGAAGAGCTGCTCAGAGAGAAACCAACCTTTCAATAATCACAAAGCAGCTTTTATGAATTAAAAAGAAAAAAAAAGATCTTGACCCTCTTTGAAAGGAAATAAAGGAGGAACCCAGTGTAAGGAAAACAAAAAAAGCTGATATTACAGTTTTTGTGATTACTCACATCCTAGGCTGGAGCTTGAGGAAGCCAGTTATAATGGAATTTCATTTTTTTCTCTTCCTACTTGTGTCTCTGCTCTTTTTTTTCCATTAGAATGAGGAGTGGTTCCCACTTGATGTGAAAAAAAAAAAAAAAAAAAAGCTTTTTTGGCATGCATTCCTTGTTCATAGCTGACCAGGGGCTGATGGGACTAAAACTGGAATTGTATCTCCTTGTAATTAATTTTCTGACTCTAAGGGGGGCTCTGGAGCAGAGAGGGAAAGTGATGGAACCCAATGGCTGGGCCACCCTGACTCCCTCCCTGCCCAAGCACTTAACACCGCCAGGGGGTGTCCCCTGGACTCCCCCAGACTGTCATCCTGACTCCACCTCAAAGACCAGGAATGATTCACCTTCACATGCTGAGAGGTGAAAAATCTAAAGCCATCTAGTGGTTAGTTATTATTAGTAACCACTTTATTAACATTGTTTTTTAAAGGTTGCTATACTGCTGTCCTATACCAGTTGCCAGTAACATTTCACCAAGTTCACTGGGGTAAAATGAGGGCCGAGACCAAAGGCAGATCAGCCTTAACTCTGGCTAATTTAAATAAATGTTTGTGCAAGCAAACTTTAGGGTGCCTGTTTTGAGGGCTGACCTTATACCACTAATTTCTTGCTGTGCTCTGGAAGATTGTAATTGTGGTAACATGATATAAATGTAAACTTTAGCTCTGCTTACACAGAACACACAGACAGCCTGACACCTTCATTTCAGCAGTAAGAAATTACCATTGTCTCTTATTTCTTGTTCCCAGCTTAGGTGACCAAGCCGAGAAGTAATTACACAATTAGGGTTGACAAAGCAGTTCCTGTAACATTTCTTCCCCTTAAGTTTGGGTCACTTATTATTATAATTCCACGCTTTCTATATCTTCGTCATTAATAACAAGATATCCATTTTTATTGCAGTAAATTTGCCCACAGAGATTGGGAGTCCTGTGTAATTTAATGATGAAACAGGGGCACACTTACTTCGGCAAATGTGGCTCTTTGAAGTTAAAGGTGGAGGGGGGGGAGCTGCTGTGGCCCCGTAGAGGAAGGCCACCTCCAAGTCACATGCAGTGAGGTCTCCAGCACTGATTGGAAAAGACTCCTATTTAGGGACAACTGAAATAAGAGATTTCGAGAGGCTATGTAGACACACCACACTGCTTATCTCAAAGACTGCCTCTTCAAAGATATCTCCCATTGCTATGGTTCCAGATAATTCTTCATTCTTCAATTACATTATCTTCAGAATGTGTATGGTTTTGTGAGGAATTTGATACTGACTTAAAATATAATCTCCTACCTGATACGTTTATATACCAGATGGGTCTGATCCTTACTTAAAGAAGAAAAAGGAATAATTTCTCCCTTTTCACTTGTGTTTGGAGACGAAAGTCACCTCCTGCTAAATGAACTGGTTACTTATGACTTAGCTGGGCATTCCCTGAAGAAGGCTTTCTTTGAATGTCTGTTTTAGTGCCACCTAATTATGCAAACACGCCTGAAGCAGGGGTGGCTAGACCAGGAGGTGAGTTTCCTGCAGGTGGGGATCATCTTGAAGCAGGTTAGCCCTGCCTGTCGTTTGTCAGAGCAGTCGGGCTGGCCCAGGTGAGCCCGCCCCGGCTGGCAGAGGTGTCCAAGTGGCCGGCAGAAGGGCTCTCTCTCACCACTGATGCCATTTGCGCACAGAGGCGCATCCTGGGGGTGCCAGGTGACTCCCCGAGGGCCATACTACCCGTTACCTGCTCCTTGAGTTTCACGTTTTCTTTCCTGCAAGGCTGTCAGTGCTGGTGGATGCTGTATAAATGAATTCTAGCTGGGGTCCGGGGTAAAAGTTCCGTTTCTTCTGACAGAGTTTATAGCAATGTTTTTCTTAATTATTTTTGATGTTTTGCCCATTATACCATTAGCTTCTTCAGAGGACAGAGATAAATAGCTGGTATCCACAAGAACAAAGTGTGAACTGAATGCATTTAATTATTGATATCTCAGTAACTAAAGGTTCTAAAATGATGTTGTCAAATGCCTTAGTGATCTGACAACAGATGTATTGGTTTGCAGATGCAGCTAGAAACACCGTCCAAATAAGCCCCAGAAAAGAACATTAAACAAATAAGGGGAAATTGTTCATTTTCCCTTTTCGTTTTCCCACCCAATATAGTTAGTTTCATTTTAGTACAGAATTTTGAGGTTTAGTTAATATGAAGGACATACGTGAGATTCTATGATAAGATGCAGATTATTGTCTACTATTGTCTTTCGTGTCTGCACAGGCACATACTGTGTGTTTATACGTGTGCAAGGTGACAGGTGATGTGTATGTGCATTTACACACATGTTTATGTAACGTATATGTGTATAGCGTACTTGAAATGACTGTTTCCACAGTCTTCTTACAAAAAGGCTTTTTTTTTTTTTTAAAAAAAAGAGTAGATTCCGTGTGTTTTTGAACAGAATAAGCAACATTCTGACAATTTACATTTCCTCTTTGTCTCGTCAGCTACCGCCCCTTTTCACGTTTAGGAAAGTACAGATTTCAGGTATTTATCCTGGGCTATTCTATAATTCATCACATTTTCAATTATCTCCATTTTTGATTTTGCTGTCTCCAAGATGTGGACTGTGATTCCCAGGGTGTGAAACATCTATGGAAAATCCATCCCTGTGGGCTGACATGTCACCAGCGGCAGGCTCATCGTCTGGAACCTTAAGTTTGGGTCTTAGGAAAGAGGGGATTGTATAAACATGTCAAGCACTGCTGCCGAATATTGCTTTTGCCTCTGAATGTTCAGCCTGGAATTCTGTTCACCTTGCTCATCATAATTATATGCTTTTTTCCCTGCCTTTTTGCTCATTTGCTTTTTCAAAAAAATTTACTTATTTATGCATCTAAGAACTGGGGTGTAGGCCAGAGGTGTGGGGGAGGGTGAGCGGATTTACCAGACACAGAGCGGGGAGCAGAACAGGCAGAATGACTGAGATCCACTGCTGAGGGTTGCAGCCGGCGAGGCAGGAGAGGTCTGCTGCGTTATGTGGGTCCCCTTCCTGGCGGGCATCGAACTCACACTGCAGTGGCTGGTGATAGCATGAGAGTGCTGTGTCTTTAACCCCTGCGTCACCAGGGAGGCCCTGCCCTTTTTTTAAAATTTTTGCAGAGACAGAAAAGCCATGTCTTTAGGGTTCGGACAGAATGCTCTGAAGAGAAAGTCGCACTCTGGAAGGCCCAGCCCTGCAGGACGCCCTGTCTGACGTTATTAACACAGGGCGGGTTGTCCTGCCAGCAGTGTGATGTCTCTGTAGCCTGCACACACCCCCCAACTGCAAGGGGTTTCCATCGTCACTCGGGCTGCGTGAGCTTCGGGGAGAGACTCAGATGGGGCACTGGGAACACACAGCTAACCTCCTGCAGAGGAGCCGGCTGCCCTTAATGGCGCCCATGCTCCCTTCTTCCTACCAGCAGCAAACAGGCTGCCAGCTGCGGCTGCTTACTTGGAAGTAAAATAGAGTCTCCGTAAGATACTTGCCCCACATCACAAGATTTCAGTTCGCGGTGAAAGTGATATGGAATGATCTATCACGAGAGGTAAGCACCACCCCTCACTTGGAGGCTCAGAGCTCTGGCGAGGGTGTGCTCACACGTGCACACACACGTACACACGTACACCTGGCTTCTCTGGGTGTGGGGCTGCCCTGCAGAAGCTGTGGATGCAGAGCCTGGGAAGATTTGACAGTAGCTTCCCCAGTGAAACTAAATGCATTTTAATTTTTTTTTATTAAAAAAGCAATAATGCACATAATACAAAATCCGAGAGCACCAAAGGGCATACAATTAAAAGAGAGTTCCCCTCCCTAGGGATAAGTGCTGTTACCATTTTATGGTATATCCTCCCAGATATTTAAAATTATAAATAAGCATGTATGCTCTTTATTGTTCCTTTCTGTTTTCAGTTAAAAATACATCTTAGATATCTGCAATTTGCTTGGCTGTGCATATAAGGATTAGCATACATGGAGGTATGATAAGGGGCCATAGAGCAAGTAAAGAAAAATATTAGATTCAAGGTGTGTAGGTAAAAATGTTTCATAATATTGATTAAATGGTGGCAAAATTTATATCTCAATGACCATCTTAGGTCAGGTTATATTGTTTGTATTCTTTTCCGTTACATAGAAAATTAGGCATATAATACACACACACACACATGCATTATAGAGTCCTGCCTTGGCCTTTGCCTTCTGGATGGACAGGGCCGGGGGGGTGGCTTACACCCTTTCCTTTGCAAACAGTACCTCAGCGATCATCATCGCGCACACAGGAACAGCCTCCCACTTCCATGTCTGCAGGATTCAGTCTGTGAGCAGAGTTGTTACCTGAGAGGTACGTTCCGTTAACAAATTGATAATTCGGCCTCCAAAAAGACACACGCGTTTCCTTCCCACAGAGACGTGGGTGTGTGCCCCGTGATGCTAATGGGTGTCGAGCTTTGGTAATACAGAGTCACGGTCAGGGGCCCTCTGCTTCCAGGGAGGAGGTCTCCCTGGAATGTGCACATGAACGTACACGGCGCCCTAGAGTCAGCGCAGACGTTCTTGCCCTCTGTACTGACATCTCAGGAGGAGAGAAAACAGCTGCTGAGTTCCTAGGGTCAGAGTCACTTGACTTCTTTTTTTTCTTATTTATTTTTGCATACAAGATATGGGTTGTAGGCCAGAGGTGCGAGGAATGAGAGGATTCACCAGAGATAGAGTGGGGAGCAGAACAGGTGGATTTTACTGAAATACTCTGCTAATGAGAGCAGCGGTGGCTGAGATAGGAGAGGTCTGCTGCGCCATGTGGGTCCCTCCCTGGCCAGGGATGGAACTCAGGCCGTAGAGGTGACTGTGCTGAGACTTAACCCCTAGGCCACCAGGGAGGCTTAAGACACATCTACTTTGAGCCAGAGTGACAGCCTTTCTTGATGGACAGGAGAAAGACCCAGAGTTGGAGGGAGACGAGCCCAAGTTCACATAATCATTTCCCGGCCCACCCCAAAGGACGAAGGATCTGAGTGACCGAGTCCAGGCCCTGTGGTTGGACAGCAGCGAAGGCCACTCTGTCGGCCTCATGTCACCTGGGGACCCTTAGTGAGCCGGTGGCGGGGCAGAGAGGCGCTGTGCCCCTCTGTTGTCTGTGTTTGTCTCCTGTGGACTTCTGCAGAGGTTCCTGGCTGTATCACGTAGCTTCTTAGTTAATGACCGTGGAACCCTGAAAATGTCCTTTTGGGTTTTGGCTGAATAATATTTAAGAATTTTGAAACAGTGACTTAATTGTGTTTTTATGTAATTGATGGTGTTGTAGTAAAATGTATTGAGACACCACATCAGCATTTTTCTAACTGTTCCTTGGAGAAAAATATGCTCATATGAAAATGCTTTCTTCACTTTCCACTCATGGAATTGAAAAAAAAATATTGTGCTTCCATAGAATCATTGTGCCCAGAGAATCTCTAATTTTAAAGCGCCTTCCCCTCTGGACATGGCCTAAATAATGCAAGGGTACCTCAAGTTTCTAAGTTGGGAGAGCAGGGACAGGGCCTATTGTGACGGGAAGTTGGTGCAAAGTGCTGCCCATGCAGATTTCAGGGAGCCCCGAGGCTGGTGGGTTGGCAGGAAAGGCTCCGAGGAGGCCCTGCTGCACCCCTTCCAGGTCAGGCGTGGGGGTCTGTCCGCCAGTTCGCATTGCAAGGTGGTGGGAGGTCAGTGCTTGGGTTGCTGCCAGGGCCGGCTCCAGTTTCCCGAGGTCGTGTCTAAGCTCAGAGCCCTCAAAGTCTGACACTGGCATCAGAAGCCAGGACGTCTGAATACACGACCTTCATTTCCTGGTCTTGGCACGGTGTCTGCTTCGCAGTGGCGGCAGGGGTGCTCAGGGGGGTTGGTCAAGTCAAGTGTAAGCAGTAAGAATTCACTTTGGTCCACCCGCCACCTGCTACGTGCGATTTCATTCTGAAGAGTCAAACTGTAAACCTCAAAAGTAAAAATTCAATGACTTCCAATTATGGAAAACTCACAGGTCAACTCAGATGAAAGTAACAGTGATGTTTACCAGCGCGGTCGCCGTCCTCCTGGTGAGTCGGGCCCACTGGCCTGGCGGGGCGCGGCTGTTGGCAGCCTCGGCGAGTGGGCGCTGGCCAGAGAGCCGGCCCACTGTCCGACTCTGGGGGCGTCTTCACCTCAGCTCTGGTTGTGCGGTCCCTCCTGGCTTTGGTTCCTCAGGTCTCCTGGGCCCCCACAGTGAGGGCAGCCCCACATGTGGCAAGTGTGCTGCCCTGGAGTGCCTGGCGGGGTCACCCAGGGAGGGCACCACAGCATCTCCAGGTGTGTGTGTGTGTGTGTGGCGTGGTGTGTGCATGTGGGGTATCTGAGTGTGGTGTGTGGGTGAGGGGTGTGAGTGTGTAGCATGTGGGTGTGGAGTGAGTGTGTGGTATGCGTGTGTGGGGTGTGTGTGTGGTGTATGTGGCAGGTGTGTGTCCGTGTGTGTTGTGTATGTGGCAGGTGTGTCTCTCTGTGTGGTATGTATGTGGCAGGTATGTGTCTCTGTGTGTGGTATGTATGTGGCAGGTGTGTGTCTGTGTGCGGTGTGTATGTGATAGGTATGTGTCTGTGTGTGGTGTGTATGTGGCAGGTGTGTTGAGTGGTGTGTATGTGGCAGGTGTATGTGTGTGTGGTGTGTATGTGGCAGATGTGTGTGGTGTGTATGTGGCAGGTATGTGTGTGTTGAGCGTTGTGTATGTGGCAGATGTGTGTGGTGTGTATGTGGCAGGTGTGTGTTGAGCGTTGTGTATGTGGCAGATGTGTGTGGTGTGTATGTGGCAGGTATGTGTCTGTGTGAGTGTTGTGTATGTGGCAGATGTGTGTGGTGTGTATGTGGCAGGT
>JAGFMF010011914.1:4742572-4748172 GCA_019455555.1 Galemys pyrenaicus | reverse complement strand
GTGGTGTGTATGTGGCAGGTGTGTGTGGTGTGTATGCGGCAGGTGTGTGTGGTGTGTATGTGGCAGGTGTATGTCTGTGTGTGGTGTGTATGTGGCAGGTGTGTGTGTGGTGTGTATGTGGCAGGTGTGTGTGTGGTGTGCTGATTCAGGGGCATGGCGGCAGCTGTTACTTCCACCACTCGCGTGAAGACACCACGGTGCCTGACTGGGGAGGTCACGGCGACTGAGTCTTGGCTGCCTGGGAAGACCGTGGTGGGTGCGCCCCACGTGTCCATACGCAGGAGCCCGGCTCTTCCTGCTCTGAAGGGGGCATCTCTTAGGGCGTGTTGGGGGTCGACTGACGTGAAGTCACCTGGGCGTTCATAAGCCAAGTGCGTTGCCGAGAGCAGAAATGCCTTGGGTGTGCCCACTCTGTGGAGCTCTTCAACCTCGAATCCCTGTAGAAGCAGAACACAAAGCCACAGCAGAAATCAAGAACAAATATACAAAAAGAAAATACGCATGGGCAGGACTGTGCTTTGTCATTTGACTTAAAGGGCAACACTTGAGTGTCTTGATGTCTGAAGTAAACTTGATTTTTTTATAATTAAACTTATTTACAGGAGCTCATCATTGAATCATAGTGGTTTTTCTGATCTTTGAAACACTCCCACAAGTCACCGGGCTGTATGCTGCCACGCGCCTGTGGGCGCCAGTCCTGCTCTGCTGTGGAGCTGCGGGGTGGACCGTGTCAGTGGGCGATGGGGAGAGGGGGCCTGGCCTCTGGTGTGTGGAACTATGGCGCGTCACCCCTGGGGTGGGCTCAGCATTCCGTAGCAGAAGGCCTGTTGAAGACATTTTGCCTGTGAGAGAAATGCTTTTAACTCAGTGTTGCATGAAAAAAGCAGGTTGCCAAATACAATGCAAACCCAACACACATGCATGTGTTACAATAGAAAAAAGCATCAAACTCCTCAAAATTGAAGTCATCTCTTCTTTATCCTGTCTTTTCTGTGCCTCTCTTTATTTTCCAAATTTTCCACCAGATACATTCGTGATCTTGGACCTGATGTTCATTGTGTCTTGTGTCACCCACCCTGTGGCCAAATAGAAGGTAACTGAATAACCAGTTCCATTCATTCATTCAGAATTTAAGTGCCTGGCCTCAGCTCTTGTGCCTGTGCTCTCTCTCTCCCTCTTCCTCCCCCTCCTTTCTCAGCCCCGCCCCCCACAGCACACACACACACACACACACATTCAGCCTAGAGGGTAAACTATACTTCCCACATCAAACCAACTGCTGCAGAAGTCAGGGAAATAAATGACAGCAGAAGTAGTCTGTGTGGCATGCTCTCGAGGGCGGCCGTGGCCTTGCAGTTGAGCGGACGGGCTTCTGTCTGTGCACCCTCCACGGCTTCCCTGGCACTGGTGGGTTTCCAGGAAGTTCCAAGCACAGCCCGAGGCTCCAACTTAGTGATCTGAGCCAGAAGTGCACGCGCTACACGGCGGATTGAAAAGCAGCGAAACTTAGAGAGCATCTTTGGGGCATCTCAGGGGTAAGCCCCTTCCCTTTGAGAAGTCAGAGGGGCTGCGTGCCTTCGGTGGAGCTGGGACCCAGGGCTGAGCAGCGTCCAGCCCGCCTGTCCACAGGCCAGCCCCACAAAGGGGCCTTTGCCTTTCAGCACCATCATTACCTGTCTCTGTTAAGGAATGATTAATTGGGTTCAGAGGATGACCTCAGATTTAAGAAGTGGGGGCTGCAGGGACTATAAAAAATGATAAAAGACTGTGTTGTGCTTGGGGTTACTGCTGCTATCCTCCAGCAACCAACACCATTTTGCATGCTTTATGTATTGAAAACTAAGAAAATGCATTGACACTGGCCAGGCTGTGGTTTTAAAACCTTGAGGCAGAGACTCCCCTCTTTGTGTGACGTATCGTGAAACTGCCCGCAGCACGCCCGGCCCTAACACTGGCTGACCTTCCTAACACAGCCTTAGAGAAGGGGACACCACCTCCTTCTCCTTCTTTTATCCCCAAGTTCACTTGGCACAGGCAGTAACATCATGCAACCAGAGATAGACACGTTCCCCCGAGTGCCCATGAACTTGCATGCCTGTGGCCCAACCCAGCCTCTTTACTCCAACGTTGCTCCTGGCCCCACTGCCCTGCACCTAGGGGTTCTTTAGCACTGTCTTTGGGCTGCAACTGGTCAATGTTAATTCCAACAACCTGCAAAGGCCCAGGCCAGGGTAGAGCTCAGCTATTCAGGTCATTCTGAGCAGGTGCCCTCATCCCCAAAGGGCAGATAAGGAAACACGTATGTAGCCCCTGACACAGAAACCAGGGAGCTTCTGTCCCTGGCAGGCGTGTCCAGAGAGCAAAGCCCATCTGTCAGTTCAGCGTTTAGAAAGGCATCCTTCGGGAGGCCTCTTTTACGTTTTTAAGGTTAAACAGGTATGGTCACGTGACTCTTAAGGACATTTCTGTATCATGGTGGTCCTGACAGAGGACGGTAATTAGTGGCTGCACCATCTAGATTTGTGAATTATATTCTGATGTTCCACAAGGAATCAGTCACCTAATCACATCTGTCTCAGAATGTATCCCCATCCGGGGAAGGCATGACTGTAGTATTCACATAATGGAATATTACAGAGCAGTAAAAAGCGAAGACACCCACATCAAATGCAGCAGCAGGCCTAGATCTAAGAACCGTCCTATGTGTGAATGAAGCGTGTCAAAGAAGACTGTGGAGGCAGAACTTTTTAAAAGGCTGAGCAGTAGACACCGAGCTAGGTTTGTTTAGGGGTGCATGCGTTTGTACCCAAGATCCTGCCTGACCATCAGGAGGGGTCCAGAAGACAAGGTGTGATTCTCAGGTTGGCTCTTAATTCACAGGCATTTGCTTTCTTATACTCGCGAACCTGTGTGTGTCTGGCAAGACCATATGTGCAGCTATTATATCACATAGTCTAGGACCGAGTCTTTTAGGGTGTGGTTTTGCCAAGTTTTCCATCATTTCCCTCCTTAAGCTATGATTTTTGAGCCACACTGTCACGTTGTGTTTTGGTTTAGGGAGGTTTGGCAAGAAACTCCCCATCACTCCTCTCAGTCATTTATGTTGCAAAGAACCAGGACCCAAAGGGCCAGGTGCTGCTCTCTCTGGGCCCCGGGCTTTCAGAGTCCACATCAGTCTCTCCTTTGTAACAGTCTCATCCTCTTATAACAGTGGGGCTTGTGTCTCTCAGGTGAGAAGAAGCCATTTGTTGTGGTTGCTCTTATTTCTGTTGCTTCCTGGTGCCTGACTCCCCCAGCTCAGAGTTTCTCTGAGTAGAAACTTCTTCTATGCCTGGTGGGGCCTAAGCACAGCCTGGGGTCTCCTGGGACCCACTGTCACTCCTGTGCTGGGGGGACGGGCCTCCTGTGACTTGGGGAGGGGCCCGTGCACTGTGTCAACCCACACCTGTTCCTGTTGGCCTCACCCCTGGAATTGGGACTCATGGTGCCTCACTACCTGGCCTTCCGTGTGCCATGTACCTCCGAGTCCCAATGTAACCTTTGCTTGTTGGTAGCAATAGCTTATGTGTAAAATGCTTAACAAATTAAAAAAAAATCATTTCTGTATATCTGGAGAGAAGCCTTTTGTGTTTATAACATTCTTCTTTTATCTTCAGCAGAGCCGGGCACTCTTGGTGGCTGCTATTCATAGCTTGCTTGTTTCTGGAGCGTTGCTAAGTTGTTGGGGGTTGAGCCACGCTTCCCCTAAGTCTTTCCCTAAGTCTAGTTGCTCTTTTTATTCAGGGGAACAAATTCCGTGACTTTTAACAGGATGGTGTCCACGCATGCTTTTGTTTCCTGATCGACTCTGAGAAAGCAACAGCTCAGGACCCGAGAATGAGGCTCATGTGATCACCGAGGAGACTGAGCTGAAATTAATTAGATGCATTTAACCATGGCACCAGGCTGGTAGGAATGGCCGCCGCCGCGGGAGGGACCCGCGAGCAGGCACCGGAGAGGCTGTAAAGTCCTCCTCTTGGGACTAGGTGTTTGCTACGATCCTGGTGACCGGCTCACTTCCTTCTGATAATGGAGATTTTATCATTTAGAGATGGCAAGTTAAGATACTTTTATTGAATGAACTTCCTGCTAAGTTCTGAGCCATAGTTGGGTTTATGACATAATTGCTCTCCATGTTGATACCATCTTTTATCATAATTGTTTTTCATTGTTTTTAATAAAGGGATAAAAATAATAGGAGACATTTTAGAAAGTGGGGTTTTTTTTGTTCTATTATTCATGATACTAAAAATTACCCAAAATAAGATATTTTTCAAAAAAGGATTTTGTTCCAAAAGTGACTAATTTAAATCAGTTTATACAATGAACTTGCTAATGATCCTCAGTCTAGAGGAGTGTAGTGCTTTTATACTCTTATCATTTTTTATGAATAGAGTTATACAAAAAGTTCCTATTGTGTTGTACAGTGAGTTTCACACAACCATCCTTTATCAACAGATGGCAACCGGCACATGAAAAATAATTAAAAAATAAAATGAAAAGAAACCGAGAATGAATTAAAGTGCTTCTTTGCGTTCTGATCTGCATTTTTGGTTTAGAATTTTTATGGTGAATTGCCATATTATCTGTTATATCAGTTTACAATGAGGCTCCTATCAGACATAAAACAGATTTATAATACCATTAAAATACAATATCAAAGAATGAATAAGCAATTCAATAAAATTACAATAACACAAAGATAAAATGAAAGCCTTTTCAATAACAGTTTTATGCAAGAACATTTTGCAGATAAATATGTGTTTATAGATCTTTTAAATGTACATTTATTATACTGTTCCTAATAGAGCCACAGGGGTTAATTTTTCCTGTGTGTTGTCTTTTATAAGTGGTTTAAAAGCTAGCTGCAAAACTCTTCAATAGATTGTTTTGAGTCTTTGAATTGATTTTGGTAAAGGGAGCTTTTACAGTCCTGCAGCCCTGCGTTCCCCGACAAGCCAGTCAATGTGGCTGGGCCCCCTTGCCAGGAGGGCAGGGGGCGCCCGGGCCACCTGGGCCCCCCGAGAGCATGCAGGAGACTTGGAGAGAAAAGTTTACAAATTAAGTTGGATTTTCTGGTCTTCCCACCCCGGATGTTCAGGTCTGATTTCCGGAAGGAAAGTTTAAAAAAAAAAGACAAAGATGACAAGTCACCCTTGTGGGGAGCAGGAGCAGGGCGGGCGGAGCTCGGATCGGATCGCAATGCGCTGCTGCTGCTACTGCTGCTGCCGCCGGTGGGGCGCGAGGGAGAGGCTGCGGCTGCCGCGAACTGCTTGGTGCTCGCTCGCGTCCTGCGGCTCTCCCGCACCTGGCTCCTGCGTCTTAATTACACATCCTGTTTGCTTCCTTTGTCTTTAATTTTAGCTGGGAGCCCCCCAGGCTTTCTGGGATCCTTGCTTGGATCAGTAGGGTCAGTGTGGCAGGAAATTTGGGGGGCAGGACAGCAGCAGGAGACCGGGCAAGTAGCTCAGAAACCCCAGCAGGGCCTCCAGGGAAGGAAGGGGTCAGGAAGCCCGTGTCCCCAGGTCCCCAGTGTCTATCCAGAGCACCCGCAGGCAGCT
>JAGFMF010011914.1:4575072-4737572 GCA_019455555.1 Galemys pyrenaicus | reverse complement strand
CCCCTTGCTCCCCCACGGAGGACAGCGTCCCATCTTCCTGGGCCCCAGCCTGGGCCTTGGTGTGGCGCTGCACTCCTTTCACCGCTCTGCTCCTTCTCGTTTCCACCTCTCCCCTGTGCTGGGGGATTCTGCAGGGCCAGGTCATGGCCCCTCGTTCTGCTGGGAGCAAGCCTACACGGTGCAGGTTCCTCCGGCCTCGAAGCAAGTCCCTGGTGGGAAAGGCGGGCCAGAGAGCCAGGCAGGGCTCACAGCACGTGCCCCTGTCTCTGTTCTTCCACTGGCCCCACCGCCAGACACTAACGGTCCTGATCTGTCCTAGGAGTTAAGTGGGGTGGGGGTGTCAAAGGGCATAGGGAGAGGGGTGTGAAGTGATCAAGGAGTCTGAACTGAGTTGTTGGCACACTAATGCATCGCTCTCACCACCTACCCCCACCCTGATCTATCCCACCTTTACCTGCCTTTTTATAAGAGTAGCCAAAACAGCCTTAGCACAGAATCCCCTGGGCTGATGGAATCCATGGCCTCAGACAGGCAGAGGAATGTTCTGGAGTCCCCCTCCTGCCCAGGTGACTGACCCCCACCTTCCTGGCTCAGGCGCTGAGCTGACCTAGCAGGCAGCAGTTTCCTGGATGTGTAATGATTGTTCCAGCTGCAAGGGCGGGGCCTGGCGGAGGGACTGAGCTGTCACCGTACACATCTTGCCCTTTCTGGTCACTGCAGGGATCTTCCCTGCTGATGGGAAAGTTATTTCTATAACCAGAAATAACTGTTCTTTATTGAATGTTTGCCATGTACTGAGCACTGAGCTAAGTGCTTTATGTGCGTAATTCCATTAACAACAATTCTCAGAGAGGGTACTTTTATTTCTCATTTTATACTTGAAGACTCAGAAGCTTTGGTGTCTGACCCAGGTCCCCCAGCAGCTCAGGACAGAGTAGAAAGATGAACCGGGCCTGAGAGCCTGGTGTCCTCTGGCATCATGCCAGCTGCACCGCAAGGCACTACCACCTCACCCAAGCGTTTCCTCTGAGTTCATCCTCTGGCCCGGAGTGCTGGGCCCTGAGCCTGCCGGCTCATCCATGCAGCTGATGTTTGCAGGCCCCCGGATGCTAGTGTCTGGAATGAGAGCTTTAGCAAACAGAGAAAGGAAATGCACATGGAATAGCCCAAATGCTTTGGAGCTCATGTCTGCTTAGGCAGGTGAGGGGGATGGTGGTGTCTTCTGCTGGTCTGCCTCATGCTCTCTGCTTTAGTTTGCTCAACTCTTGGTCTTCAGTTTCCCATCCTTTGGCATCTGAGAAGTAGCATATGGGAAGAGAGGCTCATGTTTGAGACTAGAGTTAAACATAAAAGTTTAGGGCACTAGTAGAGGCAGAGCAAATGGTGAAGTGACCTCAGGATGAATGGGAGCTGGGGTTTGGGACGGGTCGGAGATGGCGCTCAGGCTAAGGTGGACTATGCGTGTTTCCTATAATCACTCATCCCCGGAGACATGTGTTTCATGAGACTGGTATTGAACACCTAGGTGCTCAGGTCAGTTGCAAGCAAGTGCAGGGGTACCAGGATCACAGTTCTCAAGGTCAGAGTGTGGGGGGCACAACAAACAGAATCAGGTAATTATGTGGGTTCCATGATAGTGATGAACTCTAGCAGGATGGGAATATGGAGGAGAGATGCCTTAACTAATCCTGGACAGGGGTGCAGGGAGCAAAGAGAGAAAACCAGGGAAGGCTTCCTGTAAGAGGGGGCACCCCAGCTGAATCTTCAAAGAATAGGACTTACGGGAGCTGTCAACTATAGTCTTTAGAACCATCTTCCCTCTTGGTGCCACTTTACCTAGCACTTTGCAAAGTAGGCTACCTTTGGATGACTAAGGGCATGCCAGGCTTTCTACACGCTGATCATTTTCCTGCCTAGACATTCCAGAATTTTCTGTTAATGCAGAATGTTCTTCCTTGTTGACTTGACGATTCTCAAAGCTGTGTTGTCACCAGATGTGTTCTCCCACAATGAGTCCCGCGTGTCCATGCGAGCGGGTCCCAGTTCACCTGTCCCTACTCCCCTGGGGTGCAGTTGCTCCATCGTGGGCTCCCATGCTTCCATAATATTCTGTTCTCAGCGCTGCAGAAGACATAGCTCAGCCAATCAAGGCCAGTGGCCACATTCCTCCTTGGAGGCCAGGAGTTCAGAATCTGCTGCTGATCGTCTTTTTAGTGGTCTTTTACCACCCTCAGACCTCATTCTCTCAGTGGTTTACCCGCGTCTCACTGCCAACGAGTACATGGTGGCAAGGAGAGTCCCGGGGATGCCCCCAGCCTGTACCCAAGGCGATGGTCGCCAGGTGCGGGCAGCTGGACACGGCCGGTGTCACAACTGTGTGTGTCTTGGTCCGCCGTTGGTGTCCGGAGGCGGCAGGCAGGCGTGCCGGGCTCTCGATGGCCGTGCTGTGGTGTTCAGCTTTCAGAGGGTGAGCATGGGGGCCAGCCCGGGAGAAGGTGGCAGGAGGTCCACCCCTGGTGGACCGGAGTCAGGGGGCTTGGGCCTGGTCTTGGCACTGCTCTTTGCTCCCTCTATGCCTCCAGCTGTGCTTCCCCTTCATTTCCTCCTTTGCCAGATGAGATGTTGGGCTTGGTACCTACCGCTCAGGTCCTCCACCTCCTTAGCTCTGGAATGACCTGGTTCTGGGCAGCCACGGCCCAGGTTCCACCAGCATCTGTGATGGTCTGTCCGGTTGCTTTCTCTCCCTGAGCAAGAGTCCATTAGGCGGGGACCCCCAGCAGAAGGTGGGTGGAGAAACACTGCCCCCGGCCTACAGGGGCATCTGACCAGGAGAAAGAGGACTGAGTCAGTGAGGACTTTAAGGACCCCTGCAGGTCCACCTTCCAGAAGGAGAGGCCCCCTGGAGCACCCCAACCTCCATTTCCAGAAGGGGTAGAGTGTCTATCTTATCCAAACGGCGCCCGCATTGTTGGTCCCACTGGAGAAGGTAAACCAGGGTGTCCCCCAAGATGTGGGCTCCCCGACAGTGACTCTTGAGCCGTCTCTACTTTGCTGGTGGGGTGAACATTCCAGTGTATCTTTTTCTTTATTATGACTCGATTAAGGACACCATAAACCCTTGCCATGATTTTTATCTATTTGCGGTAATATCTCTCAGTTCTAATTTCAGAGATTAGTTTGTTTCCAAAACACTAAAGGAAGGACAAACCTGATCCCATAGTTCCCTTGGTTGCCAACACAGCCGTAACCGCCACCCACCATTGACAAACACAAGCTGCCGGGCACACCTGCATGTCAGCTCCATGGGAAGAAGCCCCGGGACTGTCGGAGTGGGAGGCAGAGCATTAGGGATTTCAATTCTGCTTTATTTTCAACTTGAAATGGAGGAAAACAGACAAAAAACAAATAAGAAAGCTAAACAGTTGCGTGAGAGCTAGCAATTTGCTGGGCTCCCGATGACAGACACTGCATTATCATAATTGTCTCTTCTACATGATAGGACAGAAAAATAATAATGTCATTTTATTTATAGCTGGGGTGGCCCCTTTATGAGAGTCATACAAGTTTCTGCCAAGTGGAGTAGGTCAAATGACATCTTTTGATCAGGCCTGTCCAAAGAGATCAAAGATGAATGGCAGGTAATGGATACCCAATGACAAACCAAATCTAAAACAGAAATAAGGCTGCCAGAGGCTGCCAGTTACCCATTAAAGGCCCGCCTAAGGAAGGCAGGCTGCTTGACACGTTGGCCGAACACCTAAATCAGCCAAGCGTCAGTGCTAAAATTGTGTATTATCATTGGAAATGGCTATTATTTCCTCGGTAACATTTCTGTTAAGGCTTTGTTTGTGTACGACTGACCCACAGCCAGGAGTGGAGTGTGAAGTCGGCGAGTCCCGGGGCCCCTCTGGGCACCCCTGGCCTCGGCATTACCAGGTTTTAATTGTCAGGTCCTGATGGACGCCCTGGCGTGGCGTTTTCTCAGATGCCTGCTAGTAGGTGAGAGGTGGGCCGCCCAGGGGTTCTCGTCCTGCCTGCCTTCCAACTGAATGAGCATCACTCTGCCTTCCTCTTCCCAGTCCTGTGCAGGCTGCCCCATCACAGGGCGCACCAAGCCCAGAACCTTCTGGAACACAGGGCGAGCTTAGGACCAAGTCGGTGGAGATGGCGACAGGCTCAGTGGCGCCTTTGCTTCCCCAGGCTGGGGCAGGAGGGCCCTGGGGAGTCACCGGTTTGCATGCACATGAATGGCCAGGCACAGCTTTCAAAATGATGCGAATAAGTGCTATTTTTTTCCTCAAGCACTTGAGTTATGTAATTAAGTTGGGCTTTGTAGAGATGTTATTTAAAAGGCTTTGGTGGGAAAGAAAATTTACTATCTTTTTTGTTTGTTTGTTTTTAATTTGTGGGGGTGGGATGGGGTGGCATGCAAAGAAATATTCAAAGAAATATTTAGAAGGGAGGGCCCCAAGACTGCGGGAGAGAACTCTAAATCCTCATGTCCCAGGGGAGGCACAGGTGGTGCTGTGGGTAATTTTTTATTCTGCAGCGTATGCTGGAATGTTAAAAAATATTATTAAACATTGAAATGAGTATACTAGTTTAGCTAATTAGTGTGTTTCTCTTTCTTTTAATAATCCCCATGCATTTTCTTTCTTTCCTACCTCCATTTTTATACACGTGGTAACCCTAAAGAACGTATTTAGAAGCATAATTAGTTATAATTAGAAGCAAACAAACCTAGCCCAGGGCATCTCCCATTTATTACAAAGAAGTGCAGGTATCGGTGGCAGCGGCAGAGCCCAAGCTGCCGGCTGCCTGGTGGGGGTCCCGGTTAGATGCACGTGTGGGCACACTCAGGCACACACACTCACGCGCACGCACACGCACACGCACACGCACACGCACCTGTGCCCTCTCAGGCAGGACCGCAGTGCAAGTCGCTGTCACTGGGCTCTTGAAAGTTCCCCACACCTCACATCTCCCCATCATTTTGCATTAACTGTGTGTAAGGAGCGGAGACACCATGTCAGAGTCGTAGCTTTACTCCCTGGTGATGAGAAGAAGACAGACATTTGACTGTTAGGCCGCTTGGCAGGAAATTTGGTGTGAAGTCCTATCCAATTTGTCAAGTCGGCAGTGGTCTCTGCTCTGCAGAAGGCGTGCAGCCCAGGCCGGCGCTCACCTGTCTGGGAGACGCCCGCGGCTCCATGGGAAGTGGCAGGCTGCATATGCAGGGCCTCCCGGGCGGCTGCGGCAGGAGGCCTCCATGATTTTGGTCATTCGCTCTGAGAGGACCCCACTTCCCTGCCTGGCAGTCACCTTTGACCTTTGACCCTACCCTTCAAGCTAGCTCCCGCCCCCTGTAGTGGCTCCCCCCTAAACCTCTATGTAAATGAAAGTTTAAACAAATCTGTGCTCATGCTGGCTTTCAAGTGAGAATTTTTTAAAAATTTCTCTTGAATTATGTAAAGATGCATCACAAGATATTTACGATTTTTTTTTAAAAACAGATATTCTTTTTATATACTGATAAAATTGGAAACTTGGAAGCATATTTGGCAAGTGTAAACAGATGGTTAAAGATATTTGCTGGGAAGTATCAGAAACAGTTATTCCTGACTTGCCTGCTTGGCTAAACAATGCTCTGGAAAGTGAACTCTCGGGGCACAGAGCAGGAGATCCGGGTCCCACTTTCCTCCTAACCAGCGGGCGAGGCTTCTGGCTTCCTTTCCGCCTGCCCACGGGATGTGTGTCCTCTTCTCTCCTCACCCCCAAGCTGGGCGAGGGGTGCTCTAACAACCGAGCGAGAGGCTTCTGTGTTGTCATGGTGCCTGCTGCGGGGACCTTACTCAGAGGAAGCCGGGCACCCTTTCCTGTTCTCCAACTAAGGTATGAAATTAGCACTTTTCCTTTGCTCTGGGAAGGCAGTCATTTTATGCGAGGAGGGTTCCTTCAAAGGCAGTGGCTGCAAAGTTGCATAAAGGAAATTGCTGAGAAGAAAGGAAGAAGGAACTGACACGCTGCCCCCCCCTCTTCAGAGAGCAGAATGCACCACACCACACATCGCACATCACGAAATCAGCAGGTGATGTAGCAGAAGGCCCCGAATTTCATGAAATTGTCTACTGAGTCCGTGGCGTGTGCGGATATGGGTAGGGGGTTGCCTGGAGGTTGGGGTGGGGAAGGAGGAAGTTGCTGTATTTTTTACAAGCTTATAAAACACAAATGCTCGTGGCACTTGCTAATCTGAAATGCTTTTAGTAGAATTGTTCAGTAGCAATAATCTGTCAACAGATTACAATTTTGCTTAATTTTAATGTGGCTAACTTAAGATGGTTGTATAGTAAATTTATGCAACTGATCACAGTTATTAAATTACTGCATCTGCAAAGGAAGCAATCAAACCCCTTATTACAGTTGCTGTGAGTGAATGCTAAATGTCAAAGAGTTACCAGTGCGCTGCAGGGAATCGCGCTCCAGTTAAAGATGCATAAAATATCAGCACTTTTTTAATGCTTGTGCATTCAACAAAGACTCCCATCATAATTAACTGGTATGGAAATAAATAATTTTTACAAACTACCTTAGAAACAGTTGTGCTACAGTTTTTGTCAAAGTCTGCGGCTCGATAGCGATATTTAAGCCTTTAGACACATTTCCCTCGAACTCACATATGCTATAAAATATTTAAATCTCACAGAGAGGTTTGAAAGTGATATTATAAATCCAACTCTCAGTGCGAAAAAGTAATTTATGATGATTAATTTAATTATACGTTTTAAGGTTTTGATATTTTAAAAACTTGAGATTCATTTTTTTGGGGATGGTCCCAGTTTGACAGTTTGGGGAAGGGGGCTGCTGTTCAACAGCTGAAGAGGCAGGGGGGCCTCAGCTCCCCCAGGGAGGTGGAGAAGGAGAGGCGGAGGTGCCAGAGCGGGGTCTAGACAGCGGGGTCCGATTCCTGGCCCGGTTTTCTCCCGGTGAGCGAGCTTCTCGGTCCCCATCGTGACGCAGGCCTGGCGTGGCTTCCCGTACGTCACGGCTCTCTGGGGGTGACGCGGGGGTTGTGTGCGAGGCCTGGGCAGGGCCTGCTCCTCCACCACTCTGCTTTATTTTTGCGGCTGTCCCCACCTGGGTCCTTGGGAGACATTCATCTTCTAGAACCCGTTTGCTTTCGCTGGCGGGGAACAACAGCTAATTATAGCACAGTGGTAACCAGGGCTCTGCCTTATCCCTTTGCCAGTGCCCAGGTTCAGTAGGGCATCAGAAATCTGACCTCAGATTGACCTTGGGACTGTTGCAGGTGGCTGAGAAGGCGGAAGACTGGTGTGCTGCTTCCAAAGGGTAGACCTCGCTTTTGAGCTCATTTGTGCCACACAATGATCCTTCCTGATGGGTCAGAGAACCAGCGGGCACTAGGGAAGTCTCAGGCCATTGTGGAGAGCACCCTTCATCCTGGTGACTCTCACTGTGGGGTGCAGCGGTGGCTCCCCCGTGGACCCAGAGCCTGTGGTGCGCCAGACCCACGATGTTCTTTCCAGAAGATGGTGCAACCTGGGCATTTTGCTAGACACTGGAGTAGTGTCAGTGTACAGGTGTGGGTTGTTGATCAGCACCCAGAGAGCTGCAGGGGGGGTGCTGGGGTAGACACTTGCTAGTCAGGAGCCAGCTGTTTCAATAGCAGACCCCACCCGGAGAATGGCATCCTCTGGCCTCCTGTGTGTACTTGGTGTACGTGTGCATGGCGTTGTTGTAAAGGGTGACCTTGGAAGGCAGTCTGGTTCGTGCAGACGTGCACTTGTGCGCGCAGAAGGGTGTGCACAGGTGTGTCTGTGATGTGCGTCCATATGCGTGTATATTTCACGTGACGGGTAGCTTTAATCTGTATTAGAAATGAAAAGGAACTCAAGTCACATTACTCATTTGTGACATCTGGTTTCCATCCAGCCAGGGGGCAATCTGATTCCACCCCCACTTTTGACCCTATTGGACTCCCTCTACTTCTGGATGCTCCTGTTTTGACCCACAGGCGCCTCGATTCAGATCTCATTTAGGATTTGGGGGTGCAATTTTGAGGATGGACGTGACATTACTGTGTTACTTTTTATCTTGCACACTTTTACCGGGGGAGGTGGTGTCATAGGGACCCCATGAAAGTGAAAGCAAATACACATAAAGGTCTTTTAGGGAAAGTTGTATGTTTGCGAAGGGGGACTAGGCAGCTTTTACTTAATAAATCCTTCAAAATATAGACTTTTTTAAGATTTTATTTATTTATGCATTCAGGAGCTGGGGTGTAGGTCAGAGGCACAGGGGGTGAGAGGATACACCAGAGACAAAGTAGGGAGCACAACAGCAGATCGGCCAAGATACACTGCTGAGAGGAGCAGCGGGCGAGGCAGGAGAGGTCTGCTGCGCCACGTGGGTCCCCTCCCTGGCTGGGGATCGAACTCATGCTGCAGGGGCTGCGGAAGCCCCACAGTGCAGCACTCAACCCCTTGTGCCACCAGGAAGGCCCAAAATATAGACTCTTAAAAGGACGCCACTTTGTCTTCAATCTCCTTATCTCTGAACACCGATTTCTGAATTAAGCGCTGATGGGGCCCCGTGAGAGCCTGCAGTAGTGTGAGCTGCCGGGTGTTCTTGTCCTGGTGCTTGCTCCAGGTGCTGTGGAGACTTGTCACGCGTACAGAGGGGTCAGGTCTCCAGGCCTCGTGGCGCGAAATGCCGCTCTGCACCACAGGCCACTCCCGTGGGCCGTGCTTGTGGGCTCACCTCTCAGGATCTTGAGGTGCCAGAGTGGCCACGCTGACCCCTGACCCCGACCCCAGCTGTGGCTCGGTCTCCCGATTGGCACAGACCGGCCCCTTGAGATCTGTTTGGTCTCAGGCTTGCCGCGCCTCTGGGCCGCCTGTGTGGTGTGAGGAGTGCATCAGGTGCTCACGGCCAGGCCTCCGTGGGCAGCCCAGCGTCCCTCGCTGGCCCTCCAGCCCTGGGGCAGAGCATGAGAGAGGCCACGAGACCACATTCCACCCCCCTGCACTGACCAGCTGCGCGTTTAGCGGGGACACAGTCCCCATCCCTGAAGTGGGGAAGCAGCTGAGCCTGGTTCCTGGGTGTGGTGGGCCAGGAGGCAGTGCAGCTGACACCAGCAGAGAAGGGGTCAGCCAGGTGTGCGAGAACTAGACTCAGCTCACCCTAGCTGACATAGCCGTGGTCTCTAGGACTGTCTCCCAGGTAAACCCAGGGCGGGCAGGAAGGGGGTGGCTTCTTGAGGCTGTTCAGATGGGAGCTCCCTGGCCTCCCTGGGACCTGCCTTCTGTCACCCCAAGGAGCCCGAGGCCAGGCCTTCTCTCCGGACGCGTTCTGAGCCAGGCCTCTCCCGGCCCGTGCGCTCCACCCAGGTCATCTTCACCACCCACACGGCGGGAGGAGGTGCGAGAACAGTGCTCGCTTGGTGCCCGCAGAGTTCCGGTCCCAGCTGCGGCTCCCGCAAGTGGCCATTGCCTCATCCCCAGCGGGGCTTCCCACAGGGCCTGGCTGCCCCTTCCTGCGGGTGAGGGGCCACTGCTCCGGGGCCACAGAGGGCCCTGTTGTCTTCCCCTGGCGGGTGCGAGCTGGGGATCCCTCACATCCGACTCCGCGTCACCCGCTGCTTCCCCCTGAGGAGCTGAGATTCCCCCACCACCCCTTCCACCCACTCAGGCCCCCACCCAGCCTTCTCCCCAGCGCTCCTATTGTAGCCGAGGGAAAAAAGAGATTTTTAAAGATTTGCTAATGGTAATGAAAAATATTCTGATATAGCATTAAGGATTTTGCTCCTGAAATGTGTTTAATGTAAATATGCTGTCAGAGACCCTTCAAGTAATTGACACAAGCAGATGATTAGCAGTGTTCTCAACGGTGTTTTTGCATAATCTTACATTTTGACAGAACTCCTCAGCCGCGTTTTATTGTCAGCGCTCTGCAATCAGGAGGACTTTCTTCCCCGACAACATTTACTTTGTCATTATAAATCTTGTAAGTGGTCATTTAACTGGTTCTCCGCACGTAGGAGTACCCTCGCCGGCACGTGTGGGGTATGTCTTTCTACCAAGAAACCTTCTGGAGAAGTTCACTTTCCACCAAGTGGGAAGAGATCCGAGGAGCCACGTGTTCCCCCCAACTTGGGCTTTTCGGAGACCTGGGCCTGGGGCTGCCCCTGCTGCCTGGGACATCGTCCCCAGGAGGTGATGCTCTGGAAGCTGCTTGTCACTGACTTTCCTGGCCGAGTTTTATTTCCCACCATGTTGAATTGAATCCATCTTTGGTGATGCGAAAAAAAAAAAAATTGGTGTTCAATTATAATCATATCTAAGTGCCCCAAATTAAACTGCCCTGATCCATAAGCATTCATAACTGCACACAGTTAAGTTACATTAATAGTCAATATAATAAACCTTCACCTTTATTGAAGCTGCTCTTGTTTCTACAGCAGTTCTTTAATCTATCTCAATAGATTTCTGGTGTACAGCACATATAGATTTGGCCAGTGACAAGGGTTAGAGTAGTCTTGTAGAACATTTACTTGTAGCTCTGAAAAGCCCACATTCATCAGAGGGCGAAGTCGATCAGATTGTGCTAGAATCAATGTGGGGCTTGTGGGAATCCTTCTGGACTGGTTACGTGCACACCTTCTTTGCAGAGAATTCACACACCGTGCACACCTTGTCCGCGCGCGCTCTCTCTCTCTGTCTCTTTCTCTCTCTGTCTCTCTCCCTCACACACTTTGTCTTAAAGCCATTCATCTCTGAATGTCAAATTGCAATAATTAACCATTATTGATCTTAAATTCAATTAACTTCATTAACACAGGTCATGATGAGGGTGCTTGTAAGGGAAAGGCATTTGACAAGTGTCTTTGCTCGCCTGACATTCCACGTTCACAGTGGTGACTGCAGACACCGCCCCCTCAGAGATGCAGCTGGATAGAGTCGCCCTTTATGAGCCCTGCCGGGGCAGGGGGTGAGACTCCCCTGAGGGATATTTACTTGAGGGGCTGGTGGGTGTGGGAGTGGGAGTCGGGGAGCTGCAGGGCAGGATTGAAGCGCCCCTGGGGAGGGGCCCCGTGCGCACAGGTGGCCGTGTTTGCGGGGGCCCGTCCCCTCTCCAGAGGCTGACAGAGGTGGTTTTCCGCAAGCCCACGGATGAAGTACAAGAATGTCTGGCTTCTGCTTGGGCCGTCAGCGGATTAAAGAGCTGCCTGCCTCCTCACAAGGAGCCGAGGAAGCCTGGGTCTTGTGGTTGGGCTGGCAGCGGGCTCTGGGCGCCCCCTGTGTGACCGGTAGATCAGGGGCAGGTGAATATTTTGAGTCACTTAGTTGTCCTCAGAGCTTCCAAAGCAGGTGACAGCCCCCCACTTGGTCAGGAATTGTGCCACTTTGAAGAGCGCGTGGGTCTCCCGCGTTCTATCCCTTCGGCGCGCACTTGGGAGAGAAGCGGTGGCACAGCAGGAGAGGCCTGGCTGGAGGCCGCCGAGCTCTGTTGCGGGTCCTGCGGCCGCCTCTGTCCTGGCGCTCGCCCGAGCCGGTCTCCCCACCCGTCTCGTGGGCTCTCGGTGTTGGCCTGACCCTCCCCCGGGCTGTTCTGCAGCTCAGCGGAGAGCGTGTGTGGAGAGGTGCCTCTGGAGACCAGCACCAGCGGGCAGGCACCCCCGGGGCCCGGCTGCAGGGCACTCGGTGCTTCTGTGCGTTAGCCCTGGGCGTGCTGATTTCTAATTCCTTCTAGAAATGCTGCTTGGCACTAAAGTATCTCAAGGAAACAAGACAGAACAAACAACAAAAAAAGAGCAAGCATCAAGTCTGCCTTTCGTATCTGTGACATCTTTTCATTTAAAAGTTTGATTTAATTCAGAGCTTCGTCAAGCACCCAGGCCTTGAGCTGGGGTCCTGGCCGCAGGCCCCGCCTGCCGGGGAAGCAAGGAGACACCAGGGCCGCGGCATGAGGCGGGCTGGCGCGGGAAGGAGGGGCAGCGAGTCCTGGGGAGATGGCATGCCCCTTGGGTTTCAGGGGGTGACATGTGCCTGGCCGCAAGTCCCAGAGGGACCTTCCCCAGGGACACGGGAAGCACGAGGACTGCGGTGGAGCGCTGAGATCACAGGGTGACTCTGGGGGAGGGGGGAGACAGCTCCGCAGGAGGCCACAGGGAGCTCCTTTCAGCCCCGACCCCAGGGCCAAGGCTGAGCCTGCTGATCCTAGTGGGGTGTCCCCAGAGGGGTGGGGTCTCCCCAGAGGGGTGGGGTACTTCAGGGCCCTGTTTACTGCAGAGCGTCATTTTGGGGCCGTCAGCAGGATGCAGGGATGGCCAGGGCGTATATTAAACATACAACATATTCTACATAAACACATTCTAGTTTGAATGTCCCCTTTAAACTCCCCCAGTCTTTTTTTTTTAAGATGTATATATTTATGCATACAGGAACTGGGGTACAGGCCAGAGGCGAGGGGGGTGAGAGGAATCAGCCAGAGGCGAGGGGGGCGAGAGGATTCACCAGAGACAGAGTGGGGAGCAGAACAGGCAGATGGACTGAAACACACTGCTGAGGGGGGCAGTGGGCACAGCAGGAGAGGTCTGCTGCGCCATGTGGGTCCCCTCCCTGGCCGGGGATCGAACTTGCGCTGCGGTGGCTGCAGTTTGCTTCACAGTGTGGTGCTCAACCCCTTGAGCTACCAGGAAGGCCCAGCCTGGGTGTTTGTTGAATGCCTGTATTGGATTCAGAAAACCAAGGCCCTAGAAATGGCCCTGTTGGGCTTTGGGAGAGGCAGGCAGGAGGAGGTGGAGGGCAAACCACACTTGGGTGGCCTCCCTTGCCCTGACAGCAGCAGCGGGGTGAGGCACAGAGACACAGGTGAGCCCCTGTCCTCCCCTCCCGGCCTCGCTGCTGTCAGGACCTGCTGCCGCTGCCGAGCCTGCCTCGGGCTGGGGGTCGGCGAGGGCTCGGACACGGGCTGTGGACGCTGTCCTGTGAGGGCATGGGGCTCTCGCCCTTGCCAGCCCTGAGTCTGGAAGGAGGACCGACCTAAATCCACCAGCTCGTGCGGGCGGCCAGAGCCCCTCCCGTGGCTGGGGTGCTTGGGGTGCTGCCCCATGGGTCTGTGAAGCTTTTGAAGCTGGTGGGGAAAGTGGTCCCCGCTCCTCACGGTTTCAGCACAGGGTTCCCTGTCTTGGTTACCCCAGAGTCCACAGTGACTGAGTGACACCAGTCACCCCACATGCAGATGGGCAGAAAGAAGCAGAGGCTGGCGTTGTGGGCATCCCACCGGGTGGGTCCCTCAGGCTGCCTTTGCCTGCAGCCCCCTGGGGCAGTGCTCACACCTGCTTAGGTATCCTTGGGCTCAGCCAGGGTGGGAGGTGGTGGGGAGTAGGCTCTGCCCCTCCTAGTTCTGCTGCCAGTGCCAGTGAAGAGCCTGGCACATTGGAGGTGCTTCGTGAAAACCAGTTCCCCTTTACGCTTTTAAAAATTTCACAATGCATCCGTAACTGCTGGTGAAAGACTTTCAGACTGTACAAGAGGGTGCTCCCCACCGCCCTCCCGCCTTCTCCATCTCCATGTCCCCTCTCTCACCCAGGCGGGATCCTCTTCCTGGATGTCCCCCACACAGCTCTTGAAGAAAACAGGGATCCCTGCTTGTGTTTCTGAGATTGGACTCCCCCCTGCCTCCCTACACACACACGCACATGCGCGCACATGCACGCACACACACACATGTACATGCACACACACACCTGCCCATATGCCCTGGAGGTCTCACAGGAGAACTTAGAGCGTTTTTGGTAAAATATTTATTTATTTATTATGGGGTACAGGCCAGAGGTGTGGGAGGTGAGAGGATTAATCAGAGATGGAGTGGGGAACACAGCAGGACGATCAACTGAAGCACACTGCTGAGGGGAGCAGCGGGCGAGGCAGGAGAGGTCTGCTGCGCCACGTGGGGTCCCTCCCTGGCTGGGGATCAGTAGCTGTGGATGCTTCATAGTGTGGTGTTCAACCCCTTGCACCACCAGGGAGACCCAGAGGATTAGCTCATTTTTTAAAAAATAAACTTTTATGCAGTCTAACATACAAGAGGATAGCACCCAAGTCCCCCAAGTTCAAGTGTGTATGCCGAAGAATTTGCCCCAAGCAAAATGATTCATGTAAGCAGGGCCCAGATCCAGAACAGTTCCAATATTGGGGTTCCAGGTGGCCCCTCCCAGTCGCTGCCTCCTGTGGGAAAAAAACAGGCTAGTTCTGGCTGATTCTGCAACTTATACAAATGGATTTGAACAGTATGTTCTCCGTGTGTGTGTGTGTGTGTAAACTGAGTGCCTTCAGTGCCAACCATTTCTAAGATTTTTCTAGTTGTTTTAGAGATTAGTTACTGTTGTTATCTGGGCCGTGGCCAATTTCTTTGCTGTTTGAACAATGTGTGGCATTATTATTGCCTCTGCCTTTTGGTGGGGTAGGTTTGCATTCCAAGAGGAGAATTACTGTCACAGAGCGGCTTTCACAAATACTACTGAACAGTTTTTCAAAGTGGTTGTACCAGTTTATGGGGCTGCAGCAGCAATGATGTTGGCCTCTTCCTCCACATCTCTGCTAACACAGAGATGTTATCCGTCTTATCATTCCTGTCAGTTGTTGCTGGTTTTATATGGTGTGGCTGTACCTTTGCTTATCTAGCTATGTTTTTGCTATTGTGGAAAATGTTGCTGAAAACACCCTTAAATATAAGGGTTTTCTTTGCACATATGTGGGTTTTGCTGTAGTATGGGTCCTTGCTGGGTCAGGTGGGACACACATATTTTCCGTTTTCATACATACTGTGAAACTACCCTTCACCAAATGATGTGGCAGGTTGCACACTGCAAGTCAGTGAGAGCGTACTCTCATTATTTGTTGTTTTAAATGTGCACTCTCTTTCTCTCTCTCTAAGAGGTGTTGAGTGCTCTTGAATCTAGTACAGAAAGCACTTAAGTCAGGCTGTGTAAACATCACCACAAATTTGTGAGACCAGGGCATTTAAAAGGAAACATATACTCTGAAGCCAGCCAGTCAGTAGGTATTGCTGTATATTGGTTTTGGAAAATCTGTTTTAATAAATACAAATGAAGTTGAAATGGATGACTATTTATGTAGGTCAGTCAAATGATAAAAGTTTTGAAATGTTGACACTGTTGTGCTTAGTACTGAGTGTGTATTGGTATGTGGCGGTGTGTGTAAGGTGTGTGCTAGGTGAGTAACAGGTGTGTACTGGGTGTGTGCTGCTGTGTTCTGGGTGATAATAGGTGTGTGCTGTGTGGTTCGTGTGTGCTGGATGTGCACTGCGTAGTTCGTGCGTGCTGTGTGTGTTGGGTGTGCACTGTGTGCAGTGTATGTTGATCTGTGCTTGGCGTGCAATGGTGTGTGCTGGTGTGTGTTGGGTGTGCACTGGTGTGTCGTGGGTGAGTACCAGGTATTCCCCGGTGTGCACTGGTATGTGCCAGCAGAGCCTGGCAGTGCTGCCTCGTGTAGGCCCCCGGCCCTGATGGCTGCCTTGCTGGTGCACAGCACAGTGAGGGGCATGCTGGGCTTCTCTGGGTTCTGGGCTTCCCTTTGTCTTAGGAGGAGTCTCATCAGGCACTCCTGAGAGTCTGTGACCTTGAGTACCTTCTCTGAATTGTGAGAGCTCTCCATGAAGAGGTGCAGGGGTCAGAGGGCGCTTGGGCTGCTCTGCCCGGCATTTGAGGCTGGGGGGAGCTGGTGGGAGTTCTGCTGGAGGTGACACTTGACCTGTGGTGGTTCTTAGACTGTCAGCACCATCCAAGCTTACGTGAGTGGACCAGTGCACCTGCGGGTTGTGTGAAGCAGCAGAGGTAGGAAAGCACCTCCCTGCCCCTGTAATGTGCATGAGAGCTGATTCATGTCCGCCATCATGAAAGCTATGACAGGTGAACACCCGAAGTGACGTACAATCAATCATGTCAAGAATCATGCTTATATTTTTCTCTAGAATTTAGAGTTTAGAGAGGAATTTCCTGTTCATTGACTCCCACTGAAATTAAAGAGGCCACTTTCAGAGACAAAGGTGACAAAGGACTTCCCAGGGAACATGACCTTGGAGGACAGATAGGCATCGTATATGAAGTGAAAGAAAAAACACACTAAAGTAAGAAAGAACATGACTTTGAAAGAACGTGATTCTGGCAGGGTGGTGGTGTGTGTGTGTTGAACGGAGGTGGAAGGTAAGTTTGGAAGGTAAAATGGGACTTACTTATGGTGATCTTCAAATATTGACCTAAGAAGTTTATGTGGGTGTGTGGTCCTCTAATGTCCAATCAGCTAAACAAGCTACAGCATGTTGACCACATGAAAGCGAATGTTTATTGTCACATACATGTTGGATAAGGGGGTGGGTTTTCACGGCGTGGGTAGATGGATAGATTGATGGGTAGGTGGGTGGATGGATGGATGGATGGATGGATGGAGGATGGATGATAGATGGATGAATGGGTGGCTGGATGAGTAGATGGATGATGGGTGGATGGATGGGTAGATGGGTTAGGTGATCATTGTCTTCTCTTCCTTGAAAATTCTGATTGCTCTTTCAAGAAATCCATCCATTTAGCTTCTCCTTGGATAAAGCTATTTTGGTGACACAAGAGACCAACCAAGAAGACCTAGTAAGACTTTGCGTTGGGTGTGTGTAGTTGACTTTGAAGAAGCCTTTTGTAAGGACGACCCCACACTTTCGCAACCGGTTGCCCAGTTCTCTGCTGTGTTTCCCCTGGGTTTCGTGGTCACTGAGTACGACACAGGCAAGAGTTCTATAGGTCCCATAACTGTCTCATTGGGCAGTTGCTGCAAACTAGGTCGTGAGGACCACTGTCCTACCTCCAGGGGTCCCCTGCTCCAGAGATGAAGACGTCTAAGGCATGGCCCTCCTCAGCCTTTACCAATTCGGCTGTTACTTGAGTCATCTTAGTATTTCCCTTGCTCCTAATAATTCCTCCAGACCTCTTTTGCTGCTGTATGAAATTCCAAGGTGAGATAATTGGTTCTTTGAATGAAGTTCTTCTACTATATTAGCTCCACTATAGGTTATAGATTGTGGACTAAGAGAGGAAAAGGATCGTGTTCCTTAGATTCCATACTCTAGGTTGGTAGCTTGGAAATGTATTGAGTTCAGAAGAAGAAATGGTGCTCCAGTGCCTGTGGCATGCCTCACTTCCTCCCCACCCCTTGGGGGACTTGCTTTGCTGCTAGACAACCCCGGTCACAAGCCACGACGACCCGAGCCGCACCAAGCGGTTTGGCTGATTAAAGCGCTGCCTTGTCTCGTCCATGGAGGCGTAAGGTGACCAGATGGCCCCAAGTGTGCTCTGTTTTCTGAAGACTCGTCTGCAGCAGTTGCTTTGTATGTGAATGTGTCCTTGATACATTTATATTTCTTTGCAGTGGGCTGATGCCCAAAATGGAGCAGAACAGATCTTCCAGGAGCAATGGGATGAGTGTAATTGTAGAGCTGGAGGAGCTGGCTTCTATTTCTGATCGTGGGAAGCCTCCCAGCTTTCTGGTCTCCTCTTTGTGCCATGTCTCCCATGGGGAAGGACCTGGAAAGAAGGTTAATAAGGGGGCCTGCTGAAATAGCCAAATAAAGTCCTTCACTGCCATAAGAATCCTAAGAAGGAGACCTTGGAGGTGTGTTTCGTCAGCCGGTGCTGGGGCTCCAGGGCTGGCTTCTCTGCTGCGTTTGGAGGAACAGACGTGTCTTGAAGGCCAGGTCTCCAACACAGACCGGCCTCCCCAGAAACTGGAGGTGTCCCCTGGACCTTGCTGTCCTTGGCCAGCTGGAGGGTCAGCAGCAGCCTGCGATGGACCGGAAACCGCTGGCCGCTCTGGCTCTGCATGAGGGCTGCTGTCTTGCGTGGACTTCTCTCCGCTCAGCTCCTGCCATGCTCTCCTGGCATGGTCTCAGCTTTATTAACACAGTGATACCCAACTGAACAGGCATTCATCTCACACATTACATCAAATTATCGTGTACAAAATTAATATTCCTGACCTTGCTAGTGGGAAGAACAATCAATCTAGGGGAGCTTGTCAACTCCACACAGCCGGGCTTCTGGAAAAGTCCTGACCATTCCAGCTTCAGCCCTGGGACCCCCCCACAGTCAGGCCATGTTCCCCCAGCTCCTGGCTTGGCTTTGGCCCTTTGCAGATTCTCCTGGTACCTGGGAAGCTCCAGGCCCAGGTTTAGGAAATCCCTGGCCTCCCTGGTACCAGCCAAGAATGCTCTCTCTGCCGTCAGCGGCTGTGATTGTCACCCAAGGCTTGGGTGACACCCGATGGGTGACACCGCTTGTGACTGCGTGGGTGGGGCAGACTCATTTTCCGCTGGACTGTGACCTCCTGGGTGCCAGCATGAGCTTGCAGGCAATTTTCTCTCTCTGCTGCCTCTTTTAATATCCTAATGGAGGCCCAAGACTCAGCCTAGTCACCTCGGTGTACTTGGCGAGGCACCCCACCCCGTCGCGCTCCTCTTCCCCCATCCCCTCGCTCTTAGAGCATTGGCCCTGCTCCTTTTGGCCTCTCCCAGCCAGCAGCCAGGAGGCTCCCATTCTGATCCGTCACCCCACTATCTGAGCACTCCCCTCTGTCTCACACCCTTTGGGGCTCCTGGCAGCCGTTTCATGGAACCTGGGGGCAGCCTTGGCCCGAGGTGAGGTTGCACCAGACGGGCAGATGCCAAGTCCTCCCTTCCCATCACGGAGAGGTGCGCCCCACATCTGTCCAAAGAAACCTATGTAAAGACACCCCGGCTTTGAGATGCTCTGCCTGCGTCCTTTACGAAACAGAAATTCTTATGTGAAGGGGCTCATTCTGCCTGGATTTTCTAGGTGTGTTTAGAACAAGGTGAGATCCAGGCGTTCTCCTGGGGGCTTTGAGTCCTTTCCCCCCTACAGAGGAGGATGCTCAAGGCGGAACTGACCCAGACTGGGGAGAGGCTCCCCCTGGGGAAAGGGGCCAGGCCGGGATGGGGGCTGCAGAGACCCTGGCTGCCAGCGGGATCTGGGAGACCGAGGGCCTTGTCCACAGCACTAGGGGCAGGTGGTCTGCCTCCGACCCCAGGGGTGGGTGGGGACTGGAGGGCCTGGGGTCAGGGTGAGGGGCGGGTGGCACCGTGCGGTGGAGAAGGCCTGGCTTTGCTCCTGCTGCCCCCTTCCTGGCCCTCCTGAGGTTCCCTGGACTCCATGCCATGCTGCGGGTCGCAGATTTTACTTCTGTGTGTGCTAATGTGTTACTCTACTGTCTCTTCCCGCCTCCTTTCTTTATCCTTCGCCTGCCCCTGCTCCCTCTTCTCTGACTTCCTCCTTGACCACAGCTTGCACCTTCAGGTGGCCAGAGAGGAAGAGCAGACCCTGTGCCTTTGGGGTGCTCTCGCTGTGGGGTGCTGTGCTGCCTCCCCCATCCTGAAAGCCCTGGTGGAGGTCTGGGGGTCAGTGGCCTTCATCAGAGGCCTGCACGGACGAGCAGGGTCGGGGAGGCCCACGTGGCCGAGCACTTCCGCTGGGTCCCTTCAGCTTGCACGAGTCCTTCCGGTCACTTCTAGGAAGCCCTGGTTCCACATGCGTCCGAGAAAGGAGCGTGGCAGCTGCCCACCGGCCCCTCCCCTCCGTGGCTGCAGGGACCGGGGCTCAGGGCCTCCACGCCGGGTCGTGGTCACGTGAGGCCCAGGGTCGCGCCGGCTGCCACACCACAGTTGAGCAGAAAAAGCCACGTGGGTCATCGGCGGACTCCAGGCCCTCCCTGGGGCCCAGGCCGCCCCGCCACGGGCAGCTCTCCCCGTCCCTCATTCCCAGTGGGGGTCCGATGGGCCCCGGAATGGGGGTGGGGAAGACACCCCAGGTGCCCCGGCACACTAAGGGTCCAGGCACATTCTGAAACAGGGTGCCGACTTGGGCCTCACTTGGGGTTCTAAAAGCTTATTAATAACCTTATTAGAGCCAGACTTGACTGTAATTCATGAATCAGGCCGAGCGGCTGGGCCCTGAGGACGGGCGGGGCGGCTGCAGCACCAAGAAGGATCCGGTTCTGGAGCAGCTGCCTGAGTCACCCCGTCACCACGCGGGGCTCTGGGCGGTCCCCGGCCTCCGGTGTGATGGACGAGAGGCTGAGTTTCCTGGGGTCCCTGCCTCTTCTGGGGCTCCCTTGGCTAGGCTGAGCGGCCGGGGGTGGCCCTGTCACCTGCGAAGTGGCCCGTCTGTCCCGGCTGCTTCCTCCTGCTTGGCTCCGAGTCCCCTGAGAGTTTACTGCCTCCTCAGTTACCCCTCGGCTGGCTAAATTACCCTTTAAAATATGTTTCCTGTGTCGCTGAGCATCTGCGTGTCAGAGGAGGCTGAGTCAGGCCTAAGTCTCCGGCCCTGGACCTGACCCGAAGCAGGCCCCGCGTCTGGAGGCGGCCGGCCGCACCTGGACCCGAGCGCAGGCCTCGGTCCTCGCGATCTCCGCCATCGCGCTGCTTTCTCTCCCGAGCTGCCCCAGTCCTCTTGGTGGCTTTGCCTCCCACTCTGTCTCCCCAGGCTCCCCTACTTCTGCGTCCCCCTGCCCTGGCCCTAATAAATCCTTCCTCCCCGTCTTTGTCCCATTGTTCTCTCTCTGCCCCTCCCGTCACCCTCCTCGCTCTGCTCCTCTGCCCTGGACTCCTGCCAGGCCTTCGCAGGGGCCGCCTCTCCCTCCGAGCTCAGTCCCCAGCATCCTGGGCCAGAAGGCTCTCCGCAGAGAAGGGCTGGGCTCGGCTGTGCTTACCGGGAAGGCCGGGGGTGGGGGTGGGCGACAGCCCGTGGGGACCTTCAGCCAGCGAAGCGCCTTCTCGGGAGTCTTGGGGATTTGGAAATCGAGCGTTATAACTTCAGCACCTTCATGTCAGCCCAGAAAATGCTAAAATCAGCATTGCTTGGGGGAGCAGGGCATGGGCATAGCTTTCCCTTTCTCCCTCTCCCCTGTGCATCCCAGCTGCCTCCCGGCTGGCCCCCACCCCATGCCTGGCGCAGACCCCTCACCGATGCCCTCCAGCTCCTTCATCTTTTGAGGGAGACTCCTATGAGTGTGATGAAGGTAATTCCCACTTGTCCTGAGATGAATTCCATTACGCCCAGCGCCCAGCTTACTGTTTTATTTTGTATCAGACGTATTCATTTCCTTTTACCTAATGGTTGAGTTTAGTTAATGATGAGCATAAATATTAATGAGGGAGCTGCCGCCTCTGACCTTTGGGTGGCTGTTGTAGGCTGGCTTGACCCTCCTCGGCCGTGTCTGTGGCCCCCAGGCCCACCTCTCCGGAGACACAGCACTGAGGAGTGCAGGGGCACTCACAACGCCTCTGGAGGGGCAGGCGTGGGCTCCCCTGAAGGAACCAGCAAGAGGGCAGCTCCCGCTGGGACCAGGGGCCCAGGGCCTTGGCCAAACCCCCTTTCTCCTTCCACTGACTTCTCACCAGAGGGTTTGGGGTGACGTCCCTTTTAACCTGATGGAATGCCGATTTTCTGGGTGCACGCAGGATACCTCTGTACTTACAGCCCGGAGCCGTGGAGAGGACGAGGCAGCAGGTGTGAAATGGCTGAGGAGCGTGCACGTGTGGGTGGGATCGTGGCTGCTTTTCCTGGCGTGGCTTCCTGGGGTGTGGGCTCGGGGATGCTGCTGGAAGCTCGTGGATGTTGGAGAGCTTTTATTTCCCATGAACATGTGTCCAGCTCAGGCTCTTCAGCTCATCCGGCTATTCAAAAATGTGTCGTTGGCCTTCAGCTCTGGAGCAATCGATGGCTCTCTTGCTGCTGGACGAGCTGACGTTTTTGGGGGGCACAGAGAGGGCATGTCTTTAGGGAACAGTTGTAGTCATTCTGAAAGGGCTCATCTCTTAGAGGAGAAACAATAAACAGACGGCCCCCGGGCACCGCCGGCATGCCCGCCCCGCCCCTGCCCCTGCCCCTGCCCCTGGGTTTCGTGGCATCTGGGCAGCTGTGGCTCTCGTTCGAGTGGGCCCCTCCTCTTCCTCCAGCTGCCCCCTCTCCTGGAGCTGGCAGCGCGGCTTCCATTCTGTTTGTTCAGGAGAAAGGAGATGACGGTGCGTTCTTGAAGAGCGCTGTTTGCGTGTGGGTCCAGGCAAGGAGACCGAGCACTGGCGCCTGCCCTCCCCTAGTCCTTGGTGGAGGGGCCCCCTCTTTCCCCTGCCCCAGAGCGCCTTGCACGCACCAGCACTGCTCACACGTGCACTCGGGGAGCACTGAGCTGGAGGGACCTCGGTCAGCACATCTGCTTTGCTGGAGGACTTGCAAATCCATCTGGATGTTTAGGAGTTAGAAGAAGCCCTTGTGGTGTTCATTCATTCATTCATTCATTCATGGCATCCATGTGTTGTGGCTGCCTGGCCCAGGCAGCACGACTGCATCAGTTGGGGGTAGGGCTGATGCTCATCGCAGGGTGCTGACACCCCCCGGACCCCCAGGAGTGTCTGGCTGTACAAAAGTGATTTCCGTGGTGATGTCTTGTAACAAGAAGGGAGTGGTACGAAAGGGGCAAAGATGAGGCCAGAGAAGGCTCCTCCAGGTGTTACCTTTGACCTGTAATCTGGGGAAGGGTAAATTGATTCTTCACCCTCCACTTCTTTGCGCCTGTCTGGGGGTTCGAGGAGAAAGTAGAGAATGAGATTTCGGTGCCTTCTAGAAACTCAAGGACTAGAGGAAAACAGAGCCAGATGTGGACTTCGGGTTGCTTCGAGGAATTGCAGCTTTTCCCCAAACCTGATGGGAGTAAGGCCTGTGATGTGACCGGCCTGCTAAGGGATAGCTTTCTGGTGCCTTCTATGTGGAGAAGGCTGGGGCGAGCAGGGGCTGTAGAGGGAGGCTAGGAGAGGCTCTGGCTGGCCAGGGCTAGCTTCGGAGGGGATGGAGAGCGGGGGCAGATCCTGCTACTCCGGCCGGTCCTGAACATTCTGCATCTGGACGTGACCTCCGACTAACCTCTTGCTAAAGGACAGTGAGCGCTCTTACTACCTACTACGTGCAGGGCTGTGCCAGTGCGTGTGTGCGCCCTTGTTGGGGAGAATTCACACAAGACCTTGAGGAAAAGTTCAGTAGCAGCAGAGGACTAAAAAAACAAACTGTTCACAGGGTGGGTGGACAGAGCCTGCCAGTGGCCTCCAGCGAGGAGAGACCGCCTGGGCATTCCACCTGGACAGTGGCCGGAGACCGCCAGTCTCCCCGTCCCTCCTTGTCCGACCGGGGCACTCACACTGCAGTGCCTGGACGTGCTTCCTCCCGGGCCTGCAGAGCCTCTGCTCTTAGGTCCAGTCCAGAGAAGACCATCCAAGGAAGGAGGTTGCGGAGGGCTCCCGAGGACCCAGGGCGTGGAGGAAGCGAACCAGAGCCTCACTTTGGACAAAACAGAGAAACAGAAACGGGAGAACCGTCGCCCAGTGGCCTGTCTCGTACCAGTGGGGAAACTGAGGCCTGGAGAAAGAGGGCGGCTTACCGCTGGGAGCAGCCACCAGGGGCGGCGGGGTGCTCGCGAAGCGTTGGTGGGATTAGTGGGTGCCTCCGCCGCTCTAGCCCCGCTGCCCTCGCTCTGAAGTGCCGTCGCCAAGAACACGCGTGACAGTCCTCGGAGGACAGCGATTAGGGCACATGCAACAGAAGGTTTGACTTGGAGGGCGGAGACCATGGGTGGAATCAGACTCAGCCCTCGAAAGCGCTTCTCTTGTCTGGAAGAAGATGGCCTCGGCAGGCGGGGAGGCCGGCGCGGCTGTGGCTGTGGCTGTGAGTAGCTCGGCGGCGTGTGGGGGGCCAGGCCCCGGAACTCTTTGCACCGGCGCGCTTTGCACCGGCGCGCTTTAACGTCCTGCAGAGTAGGATTCCGTTCCGTCAGGGAGGCTGGCCTTACCTTTCCTTCAGTATTAATTTCCTCTTCAGGCATCAGGCGGACAGCATTCTGAATGGGGAGGCAATTTACAAAGCATTTCGGGGTGAGCTGGGCCCATTTAGTCAAATTGGTGTGTGCAGAGGGTGCCTGCCGGGCACCCTGACGAGCCCCTGCCCTGGGGGGGCTTCCATGGAGGGAGCGGGGTGGCCCAGCTTCTGGGTGGGTCGCACCGCTCCTGGAAGGGCCCCCTTAGCTGGTCGCTTCTGGCCAGGAAGGGTTTGTCCCTGTCCGCAGTGGGCCCTGCGCCTGCTGGCTGCCTGGTACCCTCCTGGACTGGGGCAGTTTCTGGATTCTCCCCCTCCCAAACTCAATTCCACGGGAGCTTAATTTCTCGGGAGCCCAGTGCCCACGGTGGTTCAGCTGCAGAAGGGGCTCAGAGGGCCACCTCCAGGACGGAGGGGCCTTGAGGCCTATCTCTGCTTATCCAGCGGGGCTGCCCTTCCTGCTCAGCTGCGGTGCTGTCTCCTCCCTTTCCCCGACTCGGCTCAAGCGCAGCCCCTGGCTGGAGGCGCTTGGTGCACCTGCAGACTGGCTGCGTCTAGCAAGCTGCTCTCCCCGCCCCTCTGCACGAGTGCAGGCCCTCCTGACGGCGCTGCAGCCTGACCATGACAGGCCGCCAGCCGGCCTGGTACCCGGGGCGCTCGCTGCTGAGACCGGGGCACTGCAGGCAAAGCACGGCGCCTCTCATGCCACTGTAACAGGTGTGCCAGCCTTTGCAGTTGGCGGCTGATCCCCAGGGCGCCAAGAGCCGAGGAAGGCGAGGAGAGCACAGGCGCCCTCAGGTCCAGCACCGTCTCAGTCTCTGCTGTTCAGTTTGGCCCTGGCCCATGAGAACCACGCTTTGGCCATTTTCATTTTGTCATCTCTAAGTGCATCGCCACACCCTGGACGTTGCCCACAGTTTACACCTCAGTCGACCAGAGCGGGGCACTTTCCTGTGGTCATTTGTAAATCTCCGGCCACTTGGTCATTCCTGGGTTCAAGCTCGAGGCTCTTGCTTCATTTTCACACCTGAGCAGAAGTGTCGCTCCCTCTGCAGGGGACACCAGTGTGTGTGCTTGGGGCACTCGTTTCCAAGTTCAGATTACACCAGCGTGGGGCGTCACTGTTCCTTGGCCCTCCACGGGGGACTAGGGACGGGGAAAAATCTCATCTGGATGGAAGAGCAAGGTGGGGGCGGTTTAGTTATTGGTCTTTTCTGGCATGAAGCTGATCTGGGGCAACTTCCGAAAGCTATGAGCGTAGATGCCACAGAGCTTCCTTTCGAGGAGTTCTTCCTTTTAACTGGTGGTGCTGCTGGCACCTCAGCATCCAGTCCCCTCACACACCTGTCCTGTGGCCTTTTGAAGCAAACAGCTACCAAGGAGCCGGCGGGAAGGAGCCACTGCTCCCCCTTCTCTGACTTAAAATTTTACCACAGGGTTTGCTCTCCCACCAATGCTGTGGTCACGAGAGCTCCCCAACCTGGTCGACAGTGTCGGCCCAGGACCAGGAGAACATGCTGTCGCAGCTTGGACTCCTCTGCCACCCTTGGCTGCTCTGCCCCGCCCTCCACCTGCGCGGGAGCGTGCCCCGCCCTCCACCTGCGCGGGAGCGTGCACTGGGTTTGCACCCCCAGTTATGTTGTCCCTGCTGGATGCCCAGGAAGCTTATGCTGAGTAAATATTGACAAAGTAGTCTAAAGAGCAAACACTTTGACATTTGTAAGGTCCACTGGAAGGTCTTGTATATATTTATACAGCAGGAATGTGCACCGCATACCAATTTTCCTGAACTTGTTCTGACATAATTCTACATGGATACTGTGTGTGTTAAGAATGGCTGAGTGTGTGTCGGGGGCCGGGGCTGGCCAGTGGCGGGCCGGGGTCGTCCTTCCCTGCTGGAACAAACCAGCGCGGAGCCCTGGTGGAAACTTGGTCTAAGCTTCCCGGAGCCCAGCTTTTCCAGATGCAGGGAAGAAAAAAGCCATGAAACCTCGTTTCTAATTTACTGCCATTGATGTACTTTCTCTACTTGGTAAAAATTTTATTGATGTTTTTGTACTTTATATTTATTAAAGATTGAGCCTCAAAAATGTAATGAGTAAAAAATGCTTGCTTAATTTAAATTGTGAATCTGTCTGTTAAGAAATGCATTAGGGGTAGGAGAAGCATAAGACATATTAATTGACAGACAGGAACTGCTGTCTCTGAGGTTGATACAAGTAATTTATTACTTTAGAAATGAATGCCACCTCCAGAATGTGCTTCATTAATTTCAAATTTAGTTTTAATTTCAAGCTGTTGCCCCTTGAGAAGAATAAGGTGGCAAATTATGTTTGAAGAGCAGATTTTTTTTTTGCTCCAAAGAAACACCACATTTTAACTATTTAATTTTACCAATCAATGTGCCCATCTCCTTTGCCATGTTTTCCCGGGAGCCACGATCTGCTGGGTGAGAGCAGCGTTTACTAACGTCTTTTCCCCTCTCTCTCCTCCTCCCCGTCTCTCTCCGATCTGCCCTCCCTGCCCCTCTTGCCCACCTGTTACGGCAGCTTACGTCTCAGACGAGTTAAAGGCTGCCGCCCTGGTCGAGGAAGACATAGACCCCGAAGAGAGCGCGGCAGATGGGGAGCCCTCCGCCAAGTACTTGTGCCCGGAGAAGGAGCTCGGCAAGACCTGCCCCAGCTATCAGAACTCCCCGACCGCTGAGTTTTCCAGCCACGAGATGGACAGCGAGTCACACATCAGCGAGACCAGCGACCGTATGGCCGACTTCGAGAGCGGCTCCATCAAGAACGAAGAGGAGACCAAGGAGGTGGCGGTGCCGCTGGAAGACACGACCGTGTCCGACAGCCTGGAGCAGATGAAGGCCGTGTACAACAACTTCCTGTCCAACTCCTACTGGTCCAACCTCAACCTCAACCTGCACCAGCCCTCCGCCGAGAAGAACAACGGCAGCAGCAGTAGCAGCAGCAGCAGCAGCAGCAGCTGCGGCAGCGGGAGCTTCGACTGGCACCAGAGCGCCATGGCCAAGACGCTGCAGCAGGTGTCACAGAGCCGCATGCTGCCCGAGCCCAGCCTGTTCAGCACCGTGCAGCTGTACCGCCAGAGCAGCAAGCTGTACGGCTCCATCTTCACGGGCGCCAGCAAGTTCCGCTGCAAGGACTGCAGTGCCGCCTACGACACGCTGGTGGAGCTGACGGTGCACATGAACGAGACGGGCCACTACCGCGACGACAACCACGAGACGGACAACAATAACCCCAAGCGCTGGTCCAAGCCCCGCAAGCGCTCTCTGCTGGAGATGGAGGGGAAGGAGGACGCCCAGAAGGTGTTGAAGTGCATGTACTGCGGTCACTCGTTCGAGTCCCTGCAGGACTTGAGCGTCCACATGATCAAGACAAAACACTACCAAAAAGTGCCTCTCAAGGAGCCCGTCACCCCCGTCGCAGCCAAAATCATCCCCGCCGCCCGCAAGAAGGCCTCGCTGGAGCTGGAGCTGCCCAGCTCCCCCGACTCCACGGGCGGCACCCCCAAAGCCGCCCTGGCTGACACGAACGATGTGCTTCAGAAGAACACCAACCCTTACATCACCCCGAATAACCGGTACGGCCACCAGAACGGGGCCAGCTACGCCTGGCACTTCGAGGCGCGCAAGTCCCAGATCCTCAAGTGCATGGAGTGCGGCAGCTCCCACGACACGCTGCAGGAGCTCACGGCCCACATGATGGTCACCGGCCACTTCATCAAGGTCACCAACTCGGCCATGAAGAAGGGGAAGCCCATCATGGAGACGCCCGTCACGCCCACCATCACCACCCTGCTGGACGAGAAGGTGCAGTCCGTGCCCTTGGCCGCCACCACCTTCACGTCCCCCTCCACCACGCCTGCGAGCGTCTCCCCGAAACTCAGCGTGGAGGTCAAGAAGGAAGCGGACAAGGAGAAGGCGGTCGCCGACGAGAACCCTAAGGAGAAGGAGAAGCCAGGCGAGGAGGAGGAGAAGTACGACATCTCTTCCAAGTACCACTACCTGACGGAGAACGACTTGGAGGAGAGCCCCAAGGGGGGGCTGGACATCCTCAAGTCCCTGGAGAACACCGTGACATCCGCCATCAACAAGGCCCAGAACGGCACCCCCAGCTGGGGGGGCTACCCCAGCATCCACGCCGCCTACCAGCTCCCCAACATGATGAAGCTGTCTCTGGGCTCGTCGGGAAAAAGCACACCCCTGAAACCCATGTTCGGCACCAGTGAGATCGTGTCCCCCACAAAGAGCCAGACCCTGGTCTCTCCCCCCAGCAGCCAGACCTCCCCCATGCCCAAGACCAACTTCCACGCCATGGAGGAGCTGGTGAAAAAAGTCACCGAGAAAGTTGCCAAAGTGGAGGAGAAGATGAAGGAGCCTGAGGGCAAGCTGTCCCCCCCGAAGCGGGCCACCCCCTCCCCGTGCAGCAGCGAGGTCAGCGAACCTGTCAAGCTGGAGGCGCCCGGCGACGGGGGCTTCAAAGGCCCGGACAGCCCCAGCCCGCAGCGGGACGGCTGCAAGGAGGGGAGCCCGCCGGCCGAGCCGCTGGAGAACGGCAAGGACCCGGCCAAGCCCGCGGCCAGCGCCCTGAACAGCAGCACGGCCATCATCACCGACCACCCGCCCGAGCAGCCCTTCGTGAACCCCCTGAGCGCCCTGCAGTCGGTCATGAACATCCACCTGGGCAAGGCAGCCAAGCCCTCCCTGCCCGCGCTGGACCCCATGAGCATGCTCTTCAAGATGAGCAACAGCCTGGCCGAGAAGGCGGCCGTGGCCACCCCGCCACCCCTGCAGTCCAAGAAGGCGGACCACCTCGACCGCTACTTCTACCACGTCAGCAACGACCAGCCCATAGACCTGACAAAAGGGAAGAGCGACAAAGGCTGCTCTTTGGGTTCCGTGCTTTTGTCACCCACATCCACGTCCCCAGCCACCTCCTCCTCCGCGGTGACCACGGCCAAGACGTCCGCCGTGGTGTCATTCATGTCAAACTCGCCACTCCGCGAGAACGCCTTGTCGGATATCTCCGACATGCTCAAGAACTTGACAGAGAGCCACACGTCCAAGTCCTCCACGCCCTCCAGCCTCTCCGAGAAGTCGGACATCGACGGCGCCACGCTCGAGGAGGCCGAGGAGGCGACGCCGGCGCAGAAGAGGAAGGGCCGCCAGTCCAACTGGAATCCCCAGCACCTGCTCATCCTGCAGGCCCAGTTCGCCGCCAGCCTCCGGCAGACCTCGGAGGGCAAGTACATCATGTCCGACCTGAGCCCCCAGGAGCGCATGCACATCTCGAGGTTCACGGGGCTGTCCATGACCACCATCAGCCACTGGCTGGCCAATGTGAAGTACCAGCTTCGAAGGACAGGTGGAACAAAGTTCCTCAAAAACTTGGACACCGGCCACCCCGTGTTCTTTTGTAATGACTGCGCGTCGCAGATCAGGACCCCCTCCACCTACATCAGCCACCTGGAGTCACACCTGGGCTTCCGGCTCCGGGACCTGTCTAAACTGTCCACCGAACAGATTAACAATCAAATAGCACAAACCAAGTCGCCATCAGAAAAGTTGGTGACGTCCTCCCCCGAGGAGGACCTGGGGACCTCCTATCAGTGCAAACTTTGCAATCGGACTTTTGCGAGCAAGCACGCGGTCAAACTGCACCTTAGCAAAACACACGGGAAATCGCCCGAAGACCACCTTCTGTACGTGTCTGAGCTAGAGAAGCAGTAGCATTTGCTTTTGATTAACAGGACTGTAATTTGCTTTGAGGGAAACTGTTGCAGGCACCTTAAGGCTCCTCCGTCTTGTTCTTGGCACATGTTCTTATTTTAACTGCAGAGAATCACTCTGGGCTGGACTGTTTTGTATAACTGTACAGTGTTTAATAGAGGTGCATAATCAGCTGTTGTTACTGGTAAAATATGAAGGTTAAAACGCAGTGGTAAGTGTTTGGAACTTTGTGTAAATGGGATTTAGTTGTGAGCATCTTCCGATGCTCCAAGCTGCATGCATTAACAGACAGTTTAATTAAGCATTTATAACGAAATCGGGCACACTTTTTCCACGCGGCTCGAGTGTGCTGGCGTTTCTCACCCTTTCATCTTTAGCCCTCTGAGTACTTTGAAGCACTTTTGCATTAATTTGGTTAAAAAAATAAAAGAATAATAATGTATGAAGCTCTGTTTTTTAAACTCCTTACCAGCTTCGTTACGATTAATAATATGAACCTCCATTTATGCAGGTCTGCAGGGGTATAACACGCCTTGAAATTTAAAAGAATATTATTTTCACATTGAAACATAGATGTATATATTGTATAGATTTCAGACTCTCTTATGAAAAATGTGATTGTGGTTAAATGACCTTTTTTCCTGCATTTATAGCAACAGTGTTTTATGTATCCACTCTGCTCTGGGCATAGCTGTGCCTACGTAGGGTGTATATTTCTTTTTCTTTATCTTTTTTTTTTAAGGTCTATGGGTTTTGTTTTTTACATGCAAACATTGTAAATTATACAGAAGATACCACAGATAGCATTTATAAAGTATACAGAAACATTATCTGAAAGCAAAGTATGATTGTTTGTTTTGCTATACAGTACATCTATATTGATAGAGGTTCATGTTTAAATTATACATATTTATTAGCATCATGTTATCATTTGTTCTGAGCAGTCTGAATAAATGAGGCCAGGATATACATCCATGGCAGGCATCCTAACTATTTTGCACATGATTTTTAAAGATATTTATTAGAACTCAAAGAACGCTCAAAATAAACTCAGTGCTCAAAGGGTTAAGTCTATTTGAAAAGGAAAAAAAAAAACAAGAAAAAAAAAAGAACTTGTACTGTATTTCCTAAACATTGATAAAGCCTTTAAAATGTTTGTACTGTAATACTTTGCTTAAAAGTCACGAGGCATTCTGTGAGACAACCTCTTTCACTTATTTATAAGCCCTCTCGGTTGCTAGTCCATATTGTAGGATGCCTTTTTATTTCAATTGGTAACTTTCTGTTTTGTTCTTCCTAATTATTCTCCCAAGATCCCACACTGCAGCTTTATCTTTAGGCTTATGAAAGGTAACCCGTGGTTACCGGCTCTCCAAGTGATTCTGTTCTTCTCCATTTTTGGCAGTTAATTTGCAGAAGTAACTGACAGCTGACACCATATGAGAACCTATGTATAAAATATTGGCATGTAAACAGCGCAGACACTGTAACACACTCTGTGCCCTGTTTTGTCGTTGACAATGAACCACCATTATGTGACTCTTCATATAACCCTTTTTCTACGGCAGCATTAAAATTGTCTTTTTGCTATAATTTTGTGTTGCGTTCACAATTATGTCTGAAATGTGCTACGACTAACGAGCACATTAAAATTAAATTGTATGCGATCTGTTTATGACTGAGTTGGTTGCTGTGTCTGCCAGGTGCTGGCAGTCGGGAGCTGCCCGTAAATCAGGGGAGTTTTAGTGAACTTTGGCGTCTGGAGAGCGGGGAGCACACTCCGAGGTGGCGTGGACAGAATTTTTCCCAAGGAGGAGAGAGAGGAAGACATTCTCACGAGGTTGGGTTCTCTCTGGGAAAGTGAGTTTACCGAAGATTGGCTGGCGCGGCTGCAGGTCACATCTGGCAGCCGGCGTGGGGGCCGCTGCGGTTTCCTTCTGGACGTGAGCAGGCAGGGCCCTGTGCCCTGGCAGGGGCTGCGGGGAAGCAAGGTCTTTGGAAGACCCCGGGCAGGGCAGGTCCTTCCGGCTGGCTTGGGGCTTGCAGACAGCGGGCAGCAGAGCCGAGCTGGGCAGGTGGGCACCGGCGTCCAGGGCCCCCTGTCCTGTGCTAAAGCAACCCCAGATCATGATGGCGGGGGGACACCGAACCCACACACAGGAGGAGTGGGGAGAGCATTTATATGATAATCACAAGCTTTTATTAGCCCTGGCAAATCGTGCCAACAAAACGCTGGGAACATCATGTAAAATTGTAAAATACCTTTATTACTATATTCAAACTACTCTTGCCGTTATGCAGAATTGTAGCTCCTAACCTAGAATTATACAAATGAGAGATGTATTACATCCGTGTAATACATAAAACACCTCAACTTAAAAAAAATACTCTTTTATTAAAAATTTAAATGAAGCCCTTTCAGAGATGTGCGGCAACACGCCTCCGTTTCCCCCTCATCCCCACCCCTTTTTGTCAAGATGAGTCCAAAATTTCTGTCTGCTCTACTTTCTCCCAGCAATCCATCTCCCTCTGCTTCTCAGAGAGAGCCTCGCTGGAGTTGAAAGCAGGGGGTTGGCAAATAGGGAGGGCCTCGCTTGCGAGGTTCTGGGCACACAATTGTGCCTGGAGCCGGGGATGGCGGCCCCTCCTGGGAGCAGGCCTGCCCACTGGTGGCTGCCCTGTCTGCCCGTCTGTCTGTCCGTCTGTCCGTCCGTCTCCAGCAGGCCCTTCCCAGCCAGTTGGGCTTGGCCTTGAAGGAGCTGTGAGCTGTGAGACGTAACCCCGGCTCCCCCGGGAACCTGGCTCGGGACAGACACTCCCCGCCATGCCTTCCGCATCTTCACATCCTGGAGCCCAGATTTCCACTCTCGAATTTTTCACAGGTTAAATATAGCATCGGTTTATTAGAATCCAAAGTCCTGCGTCTAACAGATTAAACTGACAACACTTCCATCACCACCAGGGCCCATGTGGCTTGAAGGGAGATGGGATTTGTACAAGTGATGGCGGACCCTCCCCCCCCCCCCCTTTACAGTTTGGGAGAACCTGACACTCTGCCCACTTCCTCCTCACCCCATTCCCAGAATTATCTCCAGGACATTTCAATTTGGGTGTAGACGTGAGGATTTATAGCCAAGGTGGGTAGCAGGTTATCACGCTCATTTGACACCTGGGACCCATCGTGAGGGCAGCACCGCTCATATTAATGGGGCCCAGAAATTAATTTTACCTCCAGAGGAAACACGGTCACCGGGAAGTTGAGGGCCCAGTCGTGAATGCAGGCCGAAGTTGGCACAAGGCTTCTCCCACGCCAGGCATCATGGCGGTGGGATCGGGGGCTGCCTGGGGTCCCGCCCCACTTGGGAAATTTATGGAGCCACTGATGGTGGGTCACAGAACACTTGTGGGTGGAGAGTGGCCAGTGCCCCGATGAGCCTTCCACTCACAGCCAGAGTGGCCCACACTACCCTGCCTCGCGTACGGAGCCCCAGGTTACCCCAGGTGTCGTGCTTGTCTCTGGCCGCCTGAGTGCTCAGCACTGGGAGCAGAGGAAGGCAGGGGGCTCCCGAGTCAGTCTCCAGATGGGCCTGGGGGAGGAGGGATGGGGCCCGTGAGGGGGGCTTAATCACAGGTGTGTAGGTGACCCCGGCCTCACCCGCCCCTCCCGGCTTGTTGCCATCCTACTGTATATCTCCCAGCCATCACATTTACGCAGTATCTTAAAATAACATTTGTGATAAATGTGCAATTTAACTAATTTATGGTGCTATGATGTGCTCAGGGCTACATGCAAGATGAAAATCTTAAATGGAGCTTGAACAGCTCACTTCACAACAAGAAATCAATATGCCACATCTTAGCTATTCGCTGCCGTCAACATTTAGCAAAAATATCAGTGATGTATCTTTAAGTTTTAGGCAGCAAGAATTCTATAATTAACCAAAATCTTACATAGTTAGAGAGGGCTGGTTATGATGAGGACCCAGATCTCCCTGGCATCTCCGTTCTATTTTTATTCTGCAAAAGGAAAAAAAAATATATATATATATATATATTGATAACCTCCAAAGAGGCACTTTTCCTTGGTGCTCTGTGCCCAGGTGGAAATGGGGAGACCTTTCTGGCTCCTGCAGAACTTGGGGCTGGGGTGTCTGCATTCCCAGAAGTTCAGACCACCCAGCTAACTGCACTGCACTGTCCCAATCCCGATCACCCCCGTTTCACTAACTTGATCAAACGCTTTGTCCAATTCCTGCAAGCTCTTAAGCTCCATCTTGAGACCAGAGCCCAAGGGGTAGAAGCCTTGAGTTGTGGGGACCCAGGCATTGAGGGGAAGCCAGGCCGCACGTGACAGGTCTGATGTTAAAACTATTGTCTCCAGAGATTTCAGTGACTTTGTGTTTTTTTTTTTTTAATTCATCTGCGTAGTTCTTTTGAAATTGGAAAATTGCGAGTGTGTTTTGTTCTGTTGACGATTTAGCACAAAAATAATACACTTTGTATTATAGAAAGCAATCATAAAAATGAAAACACACAAACCCCAAGACCACTCTTTAATAATAAATACTTTAACTTTAAAATAATAGCTATTATCTTTTTAGCTAATGGAGAAATTACCATTTTTACTCTGCCAGATAGTTATTCTTTGGGTAATAGAAACACTAACCTTTTTTTCTCCTGAGGGATTTATTAGTAAGCACGTGTAATCATTGGCAAAAGGAAACCTGCAAACACATTTCTTCTGGGACCCTTGCCCATCCAGGCCTTTCAGCCGTGGGCTGACCCCAGGAGACCTAGAAGGGGCCCCCCATCTGCACACCCACACAATCCCAGGGTGCACTGGCCTTTGCAAAAGATGCTATAGCAAGTTCCAGAAGCAGTGCACTCATCTGGGTTGGGAGGCTGGTGTCTCTTAGCACGCAGCTCGAAGAGGGTCGGCTCCCCTGTGACAAGCCCCACCTTCCGTGTCTGTGGCCCGGCAGCTCGGGCACAGCCAAGGGCTGGACGTCAGGCGTCAGCCAGCGTGGAGCAAACGCGGGGTTTCGTTTCCAGGGAACTGCTGATGTTCCTCTATGCCACGGCGTCTCCCCAGCCAGGCGGACAGGCTGCTGGGCCCGCTGGTGTCGTTTTCTAGCCCCAAGACCTTGATGGTTCTCTGGGCAGCCCCAAACGCCTTCGGTTTGCGATCCCGCCACTGTTGTGCCAATGGGGCGGACCCCCCACCTTGCCAGCCCGAGCTCTGATGGACCATGATGTCCAGGACAATCTGAGGGTGATTCAGGGAGACCCCGGCTCTGGACACGGGGCTTGACTTCCAACCGAGTCGGCGGGGTTCGGGCATCCGTGTCCCACCCCGAGTCCCAGGAGCCAGCTGTTTTCAAAATTAAATTCTAATGATAGAAGCCAAAGGAACGGCTTCTCTACCACCTTTAGATAATGCCACGTACTAATATATTCTTAATAAATCATTCTTGATGATAATGATGATAAGCAAGGTGACCTCTTTCCCGAGATTAACATCCACAATTAGCTACTCGGGAATTAGGATACACTGGTATTTACGTCTACCTGGGCTGTCAATCCAGCAGCCGCCAGCCGCATACATGGCACTATTGTCATTTAAAATAAGTGAAGTCTAGTTCTCAGTTGGACAGGCACGTTCCGAGAGCTCAGTAGCGAGGTGTGTCCAGCAGCTGCTCTTCTGGACTCTTCGGCCAGGGGACAGTCCCTCACCCAAGAAACAGGCTGGACAGCGCCCTCGCTGCCATTATCTGAAAGTGCTTTCCTAGGTGAGAGTCCTGCTTACTGATGAAATGATGTCTCCAGTCCACAGGCATTTCCAGCGGTCCTTATTTCGCCAGTATGGACGCAGGCAACGTTCTCCTGTGCTGATCTCTCAGATCAAAGCCAAGGACACATGCAATTAACCTTGAGCATAAAATTATAAACACAAGTGCAGGCGTCAGTGTATGAAGTTGGCGATCGTGCCCCCTGCTGTGGGTATTATCTGGGCTACAAACGCCAAAGCCAGAGAACTGCTGGATGTGATCGTGACCTTGCTCTGCCCCGAGTGGGCTGTGAATCAGACGCGCCTGTGCTGCTCTCTTTGCCCAGGTGGGCTGGCGCCCTTCCCCAGCCCTGAGAACCCAGCCGCGGGCCCTGAACCAGGCATGGCCTTTGCCCCACACCCGTATAAGCCTGCCGGCCCCACTGGGGTCCCACCCCTGCGTCCCCCCACAGCCACAGTGGAGGGCCATGCTGCTGTCTCTTGAAGAATTAAAATATTATAAGTAGGGCTTTGGAAATGACTTTCAAAATTTGGGGGTAAAGTTTTCAAAATGACTGCACTTCAGCATTTCACTTCCATTATTTTTTTTTCCCCACAGCAGGGTTCCAGGGACACATTTACGACCGTCATCATCGTGAGTTAGAGATCTCCCAGGCCAAGTGAAATGAAATTACGAGAAACTGAAATGTGTTTTAATTGGAGCGTTTATAGAAAAAAGAAGTCGGGGAGGCTGCTTTTTCCTTTATGTGACTTTCCGGTTCACGACTGTCCCCACATCGAGAAACCAGGGCTGGGGAGACTTGGGCCAGCGCAGAGCAGGGAGGAGAGGAGGGAGAATGAGGTAGGTGTGTCGGGAAGGAGTCATTTTCTTGGCTTAAAAAAAATGGAGGTACAGTCGCTGGAGTTCCGCCTCAGTGACCATGAAACCGAGTCGGCAAAAGCTGAAGGACCCAGCTCCTGAAAGCCTCATCAGGCCTTGTCATCGCTCTAATGAATATCATTTAAATTGCTTTGTATATTGGTGGAGTTTGGATGTCGATTTAATTTGTGCATGTGTTTGAGTTCTTCTGCTTGGCTAGGCTAACAGAGAAGCAGCCGCCTAATGAAAACTGAGTTGGTGACAGTGTGATGCGCTCCCACCCGGTGAAATGGGCTTGAAGGCTGCTGTGACAGCTTCCAGAAGAGTCGAGCTGGCTGGGGAAGAGGAGGAGGCTGCGCCATGGCACGGCACGTGGGGCCGCTGGGTGGGGTGGCAGTTGTGGGCCCGGCTGGAGGGCCGCAGCTCGGCTGCCCCCACCCGGTGGGGTGACCCTCAGACCCAGGGGCTGTTTCTCTGGGATCGGGGTTCCGGCAGTCCCCCTTCCTTGGGGTGAAACGGCCGGTGGTGGTGTAGCTAGGAGTGGCAGACAACAGGCAAGGCTCAGCCTGCAAGCAGAGTCGTGCTTGCACGAGCAAGGACGTGGCCCGAGGCCCCAGCTGAGATGATAAGGGGCGTCCTCATGTTTTGGACACCCCCAAAAGCAAAGGCTTCCCCTGTTGCTTTCACCCCGAGGTGTCACACTGTCTTTCTGTGGCAGGTGCTCAGCAAATAACACACCTGTTTCCTCATTGCATCTCCCAGCCGTCCTGGGAGGTTTGCAAGCTGGGGGTTCCGGCGGGGTGGGCTGGGGGGCATTTGTAGATGAGGCCCAGGGAGGAGCACAGCCTGCCGGGCCATGGCCAGATGGGCTTCTGTTTTCAGAAGTCTTAGGGACACAGGCTGAGCACGCGGCAGTCATCCCGTTACCCCACACCTCCCCTTCTGGAAGGAGTCTAACCTTTAGGAATTAAGTTTCAGAGACACTGGTTCTTGGTTTCATCGTTGGCACCCCAGATTCTCCTGAGGATAGTGAGCCAAGGCATGGGGGAGGGGTGAGCTTGTCCTGCCTTCCCCTCGCTCCTCTCCCTCTCCCCTGCAAGCCCCTAGTCTGACCACTGAGCCTCCAGCCAGCCCTCACCTGCTTCCTCAGCTTCTTGTCATGGCCTGGCCTCCTGCAACGCCACGCCACATCTTCAGTGACGTCGGCCTAGGATGGAGGAAACGGATCACAAAGAAGCACGAGCCTGGGCATCTGGCTACTCTGCTCTCTGGAGCCCTACCCCACGCCTGCGTTTCAGGGGGAGAAACCAATCCTTCAAAGCTTGGGGAAAAATGGTTTGTTCTCCTAAACCGAGCTGACATGACCATGTCCCAACAAGCAAGAGACGGGTGGGGTGGCAGGCAGAGGGGGTCTGCTCTGGGAACTACCAAGCGAGAGACGGGTGGGGTGGCAGGCAGAGGGGGTCTGCCTGAGTTTGGGCTCTGGGAGCAGATGGGGGCGGGAGTCAGGTAGGCCCCCAGGCCCCAGAGTTGCAGCTGCGGGCCTTGGGGACTCAGGTTGTAGGCCGCATTGGCGGTAAGGTTTGACTTTCCTAGACACAGACTGGTGTTTTGTCTTAAGGGAGTGGATGAGGAGCTCTGTGTGCCTGAGACACACGATAGGCGTGCTGGCGAGGTTCTGTGCACCCCACACGATTCCCAGGAGGGGGGTGCCCTCCACTTACCTCCCAGCTTTCCTGCCCTTCCACCACCCAGTGCTGGCACCCAGAACCAGAGAAAAACCTCCCGGGCCCATCCTGACCTTAGTGAGTTTGCAGCCCAGCCGGAGCGAGGAGACACAACAACAGTGACAGATAAGTGACGAGGCCCAATCGCGAGTGAGTCTGGGCAGGGAACAGGCGCACACGGCTCCCCCTTGATGTCTGGGCTGCTCTCGGCCGAGCCAGCCCAGGGCGGACCTTGAGGGGCAGATAAGACTTGAGATTACAGGAGCCGAGGGCGCTGGGGGTTGGGGCGTCTCCTGGTAAGACGCCGAGTGCAGATGGTGGCTCCGCGCTCTGGCCGAGCCTTGGGGTGTCCAGACCTAGGGCCTGTGCCGTCAAGTCCTTGCCAAAACAAACCAGCGCTGGGATTGCGGGCGGAACAGATGCTTTGAGCGGATTCCAGTGTCTCTTACTGGGGTCTTTCTAGGACTTTCTACCACGGCTTCCTGACCACGGAAGGGTCGTAGCCCTTTTGAGAAATGCACTCAGGCCCTGCCCTGGCCCCCAGGCATCCTCTCGCGGCCTTGGGCCGGGGCACATGCAGCCGCCCGCTGCCTTCCGGGGCATAAAACTCCAAGGGCACCTGCTGCTTTCTGGCTGGGGCCGGGGTGCTCGTAAGAGGCTGCCAGCGGGAACGGGCTCAGGATCTTAAGCACTGAAAGGACGCGTGGCTCCCACAGCGGAAGCCCAGGGACAGTCACTTCAGCAGCGGTTGGACAGATGGCTTTGGCGATGCCTGCCCTGGACGCTGTCCCTTTCCACCTGCTTCTTGCTCGGCGGCTTCTCCTGACATAGGCACGTTCACAGGTCCAGCTCAGCCGCCTGCATGGGAAAGCAGCAGCTGGGCCGGTCGCAGGGGCTGGGCAGAGGCTAGAATCAGATCCCAGAGGCCAGTGGGTCAGCAGGGCTCAGAGGCCCACCCTGCCCTGCCTCCAGTCCCGCCGCCGCAGCATCTGCTTCGCTGTCAGCTCACTGAGAGCAAACCTGCACACCCGGCCTTCAAGTGGGGTGCAGACAGCCCCATTTCTGGCTTGGTGGGTGAGCCTCTGTCGCCTTCAGTCAGGCCTGGGCTCAGTGGGTGGTGGGCCCAGATTCCTGAGAGGGTGACTCCCCCCAATAAAGGCTCCTGCTTTCTCAGGGTGTTTGGGGTGAACGAGACGAGAAAGCGGACTATGGGGTGCCCACTGGCCCCGGGAGTGGGCGTCCTTGATGGTGCCGTGGCCTCTCCTTCTCTGGCCAGAACCGTGCTGGAGTGAACCCTGCAGACCTAGGGGACCTCTGGACACTCTCAAGGTCCAGCCGCAGGTCTGTACTGTAAGGGTCCTAGACATCCTTGGTGTCCTTTTCTTGACCCTGACGTGGCTGCAACCCCAAGGACGAGACAGAGGAGCGGTCGCCCGCGGCCCCTCAGCCTGGCACTGCAGCAGCAAATGTTTACCTGGCACAGGTGGCAGATGTGGCCTGAGCACTGAGCATGACTTGGGCTTGTTTGCTTTGGGCCTCTTTGGGCCGCGCTTTTCTTCCCTCTTCATGGCCAGATTTCAAAAGTGGGGCGATTTTATTATGCTTTTGGCATTTCTGGGTGCCGTGTTGCTGTACGGCGGCAGGTGACTTCGGAGGGGGCATCAGCTTCCCGCTGGGTGTCCCTCCTGCCCCCATTACAGGCCGGGCTCCTCCAGACTGGGTCCTAGATGAGGACGGGAGGCCGCGTAATTCAGACACTGATTCCTCTGACCGGTGGCCCTGAAAGAGCAGATGGGGGCTGGGGGGGGGGGGAGGAAACGGGAAAAAATTGAGTTTTTTTCTTGTAAAATTAAAGTTGAACTTAAATTCTTTTTCTGGACAAGGAAGCGCATTCAGAAGCATGAAGGGGCAGGTTTGCACCAGGGCAACGAGGGACAGGGCGCTGGGGACCTCTGGAGGCTGCTCTGCGGGGGGCGGGTCCCCTCACACAGCTCCTGTGAGTCCCCAGCTAAGCCCGTTCACGGGCTTAGAGACCCAGGGCCGGCGGGGGACGACGCTCTGGCAGGTTCCGAGAGGGTGAAGACGAAGGGCGGGGTGTTCGTGCACTAAGCCGTCCAAGTGCCCCTCTCCTCCCTGCAGCCTTGCGGGAGTGCCCAGCAGGAGGTGCCAGGCCAGCCAGGGCGACTGGGCCAAGCTGATCCTCCGTGGCAGCCGCAGCAGCGGAACCAGAGCAAAGCTGCCCCAGCCCCTTAGCACGGCCTCCGTCCTGCACTGCTTCCTCCACGGAGACTGGAGCCCTGGTGCCTTAGTCATCCGCTTCATTTTATTTCGTTATTTGATTATTCACTTATTTATGTCTTTATTACCCATCTAGTTCCGGAGCCTACACAGGCTCATTGGTTGCTTCGCTGCTGACCAGAAACGGTGGGATCAGCTGACAGCGGTGAGCAGGACAGCGAGTGGGGGCCCAAGGGGCAGGGGCGGCAGAGCCCCACCCCCACTTTCCGCCCCCCTGCCCCCCCCTGCACAAAGTGACATCACCAGAAAATGGCTCCGCTCGAGAGCCCCTCCCACCGGAAGCCCCGCAGTTGGCACCGGGGACTGCCCGGGGCGGCAGGTGGACCACCCCGCCAGAGACAGCAGCTTGTCTTCCTGCCTTTCTTGGCTCCCCTGGCTTGCGCTGGGGTCGCGGTAGGCAGTGGGTGGCGAGGTGAGGAATGCCAAGAGGGAGGGCCTCTCCCCAGCTCCGTGCAGCCGTGCTCTCTCGGGCACCCGCCCTGGTGCTCCCCCACCCCCTTTCTTTGTGTGGACCTGGTGGTGAAGTTAGTGCCGGGATCTGGATGGATTATAGTGGCATGAAGGCGGTACAATGGCCTTGAGAATTTGGGGGTGAGTTTCCAGTCCCTGTCTCTCCAGAAGAGCTGGTGGGGGACCACCGAGCTCTGGGGTGCAGGGATCAGACGCTCATCGTCAGAGCCTGGGCGGGAACGCCTTCCTAGCACCCCGTACGGGGCCATCCACCCTGCCCACTTCTGCTCCCCCCGGACATCGATGCCAGCGCTGCAATCAATTAGTCCTGAGGAATGGGCAAAGGGGGTTACAGGAAATTAATTTCATTTGGATTTTCTCTCCCGAGGCCGGGCCTGGCAGTCAGCTCTCCGGCACCCACATGTTCGCAGCCCAACTGCCCCGTCCATCAGCGCTTGTCCAAGTTAACTATTCATTTTATGTATTTTAATTTGGGCAGAACATTTATTTGGCTTAAATTTCCTTTTCAGGGGTTGGAATGTGCCTTACACACACCACAGGCAGAGATGATCTGCTCGAATTTCGTCAGAAGGAGTTTAGTTTACAAAGATAGTAACTGAGCTATTAAAACCAACAACCCCTTTTAAAGCAAACAGACCATTAAAATATAGGAACAGTTTATGGCATAAATAAAATTGAGGATATAGATTATTTAAAGATAAGATTTTCAAGAAACAGGGATAAAAAAACATTTAAATAATTTCCCTATGATTTTTTTTTTACAAAGTGAACTTCAAAATGCAAATGCAAATTAAAAAAAAAGCACAGAAGACATTAAAATCCATTTTACTAGTAAAGACATACAAAAAAGGCTTGACTTTTCCTTCTAGATCTGAGTATGATTTCTAAGGGGTGGGGTGGGGAGAGCTGCTTGAATTCATACACGGCAGAATTTACCCAGCTTGTGAAGCCACACTGTGGAAAAAGCAGGAAGACATTTGCTTCTAGATCATTCTCTTGAGCCAACTGACAGATACAATAATTTCGTCCATTAGTCCGATCCATTGTCTTCCTTCGGCACAGAAGTACTGTACCACGGAGGTAGATTCCCACTGCTATGCATATTTTAAGGGTTATTTGGCAACACGAGTAAAGCTAAAAGTAGCCTCTTAATCTAATTAATTGACATTTCTGAATCTTGCTTTCACAACAACACATGGTTTCATGTTCTGGGTTTTAGCACTTGTCAAGCTTTTTTGGAGAATGTTTTGGTCAGAATGACAAGATAATTTGTGACTGAGGCTCCAAGCTAGAGAAGTGTTTAAGGCTATAATGATTTATTATCATCACAGAATAACAAAATTTACAAAGTGTTTCATCAGAATTTTTGAAATAAGTTTGCCACCATAGGAGAAGCATCGGGGTGGGGGTGGGCCGAGTTCCGAGACGGGGAGGGTGCAGGCTTCATATACAAACTCAGCCGTGACTGATTCCTTACAATTTCTCTATTAAATTTATCTCTGCACGTTCCTTGAGAGAGAAACCCCAGAGCACGTTAGGAGGACAAGAGGTGATAGAAGGAAGAGAGAGAGAAAAATCAGACTTCTCCCGGCTTTTGGAAGCAGGAAACCTGAGTCCCCAGCTCCCCTGCTAACATATATGTGGCTACAGTCAACGATGAATTTCTACATTTTGGCAACAGTCAGAGTGAAAGTAGTCGCACTATGTATAGAAACTTTGGGATGGAGAACACTTGGAGGATGCTACTGAAAATGCAAGAAACACATTTTTGAAAGGATGAAATAATATCACTGAGTGACAGTAAATTAACATGCTGACATTTGCAGACTTTCAGAGCATTGCCATAAAAAGAAGTAATACAACATGACTAATTTGGACTTCTTCTTTCTTCCTAGGGAGAGACAGCCCTGCCCCTCCAAGGCCACCCTGCAGGCTTTGCCTAGCAAGCACTTCCTCCTCGTTCCCAGGAAAGACTTGAGACTTTAACACTCCCCTGCGCGTCAATGTCGCCTCGTGGAGACTCTGTGGAGGATGCAGTTTTGACTTCTGCGCTCGGAAGATGCTCTCTTCAATGTCAAACGACGTGCCATAGCTGGCAGGGGCACGCGCTTCCGGCCGCCGGGTGACAGATCTGCAGCCTGCAGATCTGCCTGTGCTGGGCCAGGCACAGATGGGAGACTGAGGCACGGAGAGGCTGTGTGGTCCTGGGTCACCGTTTTGGCCACTTGGGCCAGCATCCAGTCTGTAAAGTCCTCCAGGTGAAAAGAGGCATCCTGTCCTGCTCCCCGCTGGGAAAGGAATCTCCTAGTGGAGGTCTGGCCCTGCTCAGCACGCTGCGCTAGTGTAACGGCCAAATTCAGGGGAAAATGCTTGGGGTGAGGTAGTTCCCGAAGCTGTTGCACCCCAGTGCTCCCAGCCAGCGTTGTGGGTTCGCCCATGCCTGGGCCACCCCCAGCGACAGGGGGCCGCGTTCTCTGGAGCGGGACTCTGCTCTATGCGAAGGCCTATGATGCCCCTTCCAAGACAGATCAGGTGTCTGTGTCCCCAGCCTAGTACTGTGCCTGGCACACAGCAGACTCTCAATCCACATGTGATCTCTCCTTCCTCATGAGAGAATAGCTCATTGAACAAAAAATTGACTTGGAAGTGAACAAATGTTCTTAAACACTGTTGCACTAGGAAAGCAGGAGGTCCACCCTGGGGTCACAGCCCCACCAGAACCCCGCCGCGCATGTCAAGAGGGTGACCCGCAGGCTAGGTGGGTGCTCACACCCAACTCTGAGCTTCCTGTATGGCTGCAGGTCCTGGGTCCTGATCCCAGACCTCCCCACTGAGGGCCAAGCACGCCTCGTGCCAAACATGTCCAGGCAGGGCATCAGGGGCAAGAGCTGACCGGCTCTGGACGAGGCTTAGAAGTGGCTGCGACCTAGGAGGGGCCTCAGGGAGGGAAGAAGAGGGAGAGGATCGCAGGCAGGGGGTGAACACAGGGGGAGGCTGCATCTTAGAATTGTCCAAAAACACTGGCAGCAAAGCGAAGACTTCTCTGAACTCTGCCTGGGGAAGAACAGGCAGCAAATGAGCGTGCAGACGCCAGCCTGCAGGAGGCAACCCCGTGCCCGTGGCGTTGACCTGGGAGCCTGCACTGGAGACTGGTCTTGGTGCTGTTCTAATTATCAAAGACCAAGTCAGAAGAGTCCCCCCACGCCCCAGCGGACCCTTATCTCTCCGACCAGCTGCGCAGGAGCCTGCGGTTCCACGCTCTGCTCAGTTTCTCCCAGGGTCTGCTACAGCCCAGCCCTGGTGCTGGTGAACGAGCAGCCTGGCAGGATTGGGGCACACAAGAAGGATGAGAAATGAGCCGCCACCCTCCCCTCTGCCTAAGTTCCCAGGCTCCCGTGCAAACTCCTACCGGGTCTGTCTACACCAACATGTTCATTGCCCGGATGAGGGCTTTTGGAGAAGATGGTCTTGTTTCTCCTCCTTATTCTAGCAAAAGCTAGACTCAGAAGCCAGAACTCGTGACTCGGGCCCTCTACCTGCCCCAGGGGATAACCTGGGGACCCACCTCCCCTTCCTCAGAACCCAGGGACCCGGTGTCCGGAAGGGGTGGCCATTTCCAGCTGGGCCCCGTGAGCTCCGACCGGTCGCTGCCAGGATGTATGTGGACCTGCCCGGCCGGGGCCACGCCCCAGCACACACTGTTACGAGGTAACATAAGTTGAGAGTAACCTTTCAGCAGAACAGTTTGAGTTAAAATAAAGGGATTGAAAAAGAGTACAATGACCAAAAAAATCTATAAAAATGCAATTGCGCTAATATAATTTTATCACTTATTTAAAAATTTAGTCGACCCAAAAGACTACCAAGTGTGAAATTAAGGAACAGCTCTTCTACTTTTATGGAAATCACTCTTCCTCACTTGTCTAATAGCCTGATTTTGTCAGATCATTTATTTCCATGGTTTTAAAATGAGCTTGACAGACAGAATTTTATAACACCACTTTACTGCAAATAAGAACATCATTTTCGCTTATTAAAACTGAAGCTTAGAGAAAGCATTAAAATTAACAGTTCACTCTGCTTTAACCTTTTGAATACTGCGTGACTTTACACCGAACAGTGTGTAAGGAAAGCCCGGGGCCAGTGGATGCTGGAGGTGAGGGGGGCTTGGCACGTGTCCCCGGAGACTCTGCGAGGACACCCACCCAGGGGAGAGGACTGTGGCACTCCAGGAACCCGCCCCCGGGACAAGCACAGCCGAGGGCAGCGCGACCCCGGAGCCCTGGGGACACCGGCTGAGGCATTCGCTGTGACTGGAGCACAGCCCGGGGGCTGCGCTCCTCCCCGGGAGACCAGAATAATCGCCCGGCCTCGGTTGCAAGTCTCATGTATCTGGTCTTCCTTCTTGTATTCAACAGATGCTTGTGAGTGTCTTTCACGAGCCGGCGCTGTTCTAGGCGCAGGGTTAGAACAAGTAGCTGGCCCCGGGGAGCTCCATGTGCCTAGTTCTGCAAGCCGGTGACTGGCACCCCAGGCGTGGCAGGTGGCACAGGCTGTGGAGGGGACCAGCGCAGGTCAGGGACCGACACCCAGTGTCTGCTGACTTCAGAGACTGCCCCCTGTCCCTGAAGCCCTGTGGCTGAGGCCGAGGTGCAGGCTCCCTTCTGCAGCACGGAGCTGCAATATCTGCTTCCGAGGGCTTTGTCCGGAACCTCAGAAGGCCCTGCCCTCAGGGCCGGCCAGAGTGCCAGGGAATGAGCGTCCCCAGGAGCGTCTTCCTGGCCGTGCCTCGCAGGAGCTGGCCTGTCCATGTGTCAGCGCCTCAGATGCCAAGGGACTAGTCAAGAGGACTTAGAAGCGGGGGCGGGCAAGCTACCTGCTCCAGGAGGGGACCTGTGGCCCCAACTTCATGAGGTCTCCCTAGGGGCTGAGTCCCCTGGCGCTCTCCCCCACCCCAGACTTCCCTACACTTTCCAAGTCCCTTCTTTGCCCTGAATGCTTGACGCAGAGTCTGGAAGGACAGCTGCTTGAGGCACTGGCTTTCCCTGAACCCCCGTCCATCTAGGGGACCACGTAGACCTCCCAGCCCAAGCTCCCTCCAGCACCTCTGCCAGGGCCACTGTGCAGGTGCCAACGAGGGGTGCCCGGGGGCAGCTGACCCAGGCAGCCAGGCCTCTTCCTGCTGCATTGTGCCTGGTGCTGGGCCCAGTATCCCCAGAACATGTTTGGCGCCGGCTCCCGCGTCAACCTCACGGGCCCACTCACAGGGAGGAGCCTGTGTTCCCAGCGAGGATGACTCTGAGACATATGTCATGGGCCCCCCAAAGAGCCGTGGGGTGGGCCTATTCCCTGAGGCAGGCTTCCAGGGAGGGGCTCTCCCTGCCTCTTCCCTCCGTCGTCCCTTACCCCGCTCCCAGGGCAATGTTCCCAGATAAACTGTTCCTAAGCGCGACTTGGTCTTGGTTCTGTCTTCATAGAAACCCAGGCGCGGGCACACAGGGGTGGGCTGTGCACTGGCCCCAGGTGGGTGTGCCAGGACGGCCTCTGGGGCCCGTGTCCGCCTCATCACAGCCTGCAGCTCGGGTGGTGCCTGCGCTCTTCCCCGGCCCTGCATAGGTTAAGCCTTTGACACCTCTGTGCCCCGCTCCCGACGTCCTTACACAGCGGCTGTCCCCTGCCATCCATCTGCACGCCAGGGCCTCTGCTCTTCCAGACGGTGCTCCCTAAGGCCGTGGGCCACCCTCCCTGGAGCACCTCCCACACCAAGGGCCATACCCCCTCTGCCGGCCTCCCCTCGCTCGGCCTCCTGTAAGTGCTCACTGCCTTCCACGGTGCTCCGAGCAGGGTGGCGGCCGGGAGCTGGCCCGCTACCCAGCACCTGCCTGGGCATCACAGAGGGGACGAGGCAGGCGGGCAGGGCTGCGCCCTGTGCCCAGAGCATCTGCCAGGAGGGGCTGGTCCTCCGGAAGGAGGGTGGTCTCTGTGGCTCTGTGACCACCTTGTCACCCGCACGTAGCAGACAGTCAGGGAATCGTGACAGAGTGGAAAAGGAAGGCGTGTTTAGACAGCAGAGAACGCGCAGGTCCGGGGCCCGCTGGCTGTGTCTGCTGCAGCATCAGAGCGTATCCTCCTCGCCGCCCCTGGGGCACCCCCAGGCACGATCAGTCACTCCAGAGCCCCCATGGGCAAACATCTGTGCTGCGCTGTGCTGCAGTCTGCTTACAGGTGCGTCTACCCAGCTCAGGAGCACCTGGGGGCTGAGTGTTTCTGTCGCCGGCACCTGGCCGGCAGTGTGTGTGTGCAGGTGGCAACCGCGTGCAGAGAAGCCGTGGGTGTGACTGCGCTGGGCTGGAAAGCGTCCTGCGTGGGGAGGACCTGAGGGCAAGGCCACTGGGTCGGGCTGCAGGATCCAGGCCCTGGGGAACCCCCTATTCGTTATCTCTTCCCGTCGGCAGCAACCCATGAGGCAGGAGCCAGCATCAAACCTATTTCACAGAAGGGGATGTGCAGGGACCCTGAAATCTGGGGCAGCCCACATGCTGGTGGTAGAGGGGACTGGGCGCACACCCACACCTGGGTGCCCCCAAATGTGCTGTCACCACCTCACGCTCCTCTCTGGCCTGGCATCCCTGACTGGTCAATCTCATATCCCATCACATGAGCCCAAGTCTGGGCTTCATCCCAGGACTGTGCACAGAAGGGGGTGCCTGCCCATCTCCCAGCCCCTGTACCCCGGCGCAGGCTGGGCTCTACGGGGCGGGCACGTCTCAGGGGTTGTGTCTGGGCCGAGGGCATCCCCCTCAGAGGCTGTGATATGACTGAGGATCCCCAAGGGGAGGGCTCCCTCTCAACCACAGGACACAGGCTTCCCTGTGCGCCCGCCCTGTCTGAGGGGAGCCCCACCCTGCCACCCAAGAGCTCCGAGTGACGGTGCCACAGGCCCAAACCACACTCTGCCGTGAAGGGAGCAGCTGTGGGGACAGGTGGTGGCCGGGATGCAGGGGGCGTGCAGCTCGCTGGCCCCGCGGCCCCGTCATGCCTCAGAGAAAGGATGCAGCCCGGGCCTGTGGGGTGGTGACTTGGAAACGGGCCAGGTGTGATCTGAGGGAGACAAGGTCCTCGGCTGGCCCTCACATTTCTGAGCATGGTGAGTGACGGGTGGAGAGGGGCCAGGGTGGGGGGGCGCGGCTGGGATTTCTGGAGGATCCAAGACTGCCCACCCTTGCAGCATTTAGGGTTTTGAGCATCTTCCTGCCAAGGGGGTGGAGCAGCACGGCCTGTCGGTGGAGGGGGCATTTGGTCCCCTCCCAGCTGTGGGGACCCCGCTTTGCAGAGCAGCCCCCCAGATGTGCGCTGTTTGCATTAAGCACAGCACACAGCTGAGGGCCGGTGGAGCTCAGGAGCTCTGGGCCATTTGCTTGGAGTTTCCAGATTATTTACAGTTGAAATTTCATCTTCTCAGCTTCCCTTCTCCCAGTCCCGGGAGTGCCAGGAAAACCCGGAACCAAGGAGCAGATTCTTTCATTATTTCCTTTCCAGAGGGCCCGGGGCCCTGCCTCGGGAGAGGAAACCCAGGCCTCTCGCTCTGTAGGAGGAAACTGGCCCTACACCTATTTTCCCATTGAGGGGGCTCCCTGTACCCCTCCTGCAGAACCTGCTGCCAGGCCTGGCCCCGTGACCGCTCACTGCCAGATACCTAGACCTCCTCACTCACCAGCTGGCGCTTGGTCCCCTGCCCGCAGCCCCCTTTGGCACCTCCTGCAGCAGGCCAGCTGTGTCAGGCACCTGACAGCAAGGAAGCATCTTCACCTGTGGCTCTTGGGGTGCTCTGTCTAGCCCCCACCATTCTGAAGGGTAGCCCGGCCCTTCTGTGGCTGCACAGAACACGTGGGAGCCCAGGCAGGTGACTAGGCTCAGGTGGGTCACACAGCAGCTGTAGGACCAGAACGAGAACTTGAACTCGCTCCTCCGAAACGGGAGGAGAGAGTGGGAAAGCAGAGACGCCGGCACAGCTGGAGAATTACCCACCGATCCGAACCAGGATCTGTTTACAAAGGCAGGAGCTCAGAAATGCTTCCATTGTGGAAAAACAAAGCTCGGCGACATGAACGCCAGGACGGCTTCTTGGCGGGAGCGAGTCACGGCGTGTTTTCTATTTCGACCCTGGGGATCGGCGGGCTGGGTTCCCAGCGGATCACTGTTTCACTGCACCTGTGCGCATAGCTGTGCGCTGACTCACTCCCGCCTGGCCTTCAGCACCGAGAGGGCGCACGACCCGGGGCGCGGGGCCTGGCACCTGGTAACCCCGAGCAGCCGTGGCCTTGAATGCTGCCTTTACTCTGGAGGGTAAAGTGGAGGACCGGGGGACACTGGGGCCAGGTAGGGTTGGTGGAGGCTCCGAGGAGCCCCTCACCTGCCCAGGCAAGACCCCCCAGGGGCCCAGGGCCTGCTTGGCAAGTGCCCAAGCCCTTAGAGGATTATGCTTAAGCATAGGCACTGCCTAGCAAGCCCCTTTGTTGGATAGCTGGGGGCTGGGTGCTGTGCAGGGTGGGCGCCTGAGCTCCACGCTCCATCTCTGTCCCCAGCTTCCAGGTCCTGCGCCGACGGGTGAATCATCTGCAATCTTGAAAACGGCATCTGCTTGATTTGGAGACAACGTGGTAAGCTCTGTGGCCATTCTGCTGCAGGCACACACGTTACAGAAGAGGTGAGTAAGCCACTTGCGGCCCGGCCCTCCTCCCCGGCTGGCTGGTGTGCCTCCAGGCCCCTGCCGCGCAGCTGGGAGGCGCCCTGCCCTGGCCCAGCACGTGCCCAGGCACACACGGCTCTTATACGAAAGGGTGACCACTCTTCCTGTGCTGTGGGTGACTTCATCTTTTCCTCTCTTTTCCTTTCCTCCCCTTGGTCTCGTCCCTTTCCTTCTGCAATTATAAAACAGCTGCGGCAAAACTCTCCAAGGCATGTGCCTGCTCCCTGCAGGATGGGCCCCACCAGGCCTTCTGGCATTCTGACGCCCTGCCACGTTGTCCTGCCGGAGTCCGCGTGTATGTGACGAGTCTCACCTTCTTATGTTGTCTGCATGGTGGAGACACCCACGAATGATGGGGAAAGCCCTTCAGCTATCAGGGCTGTCCCCCGGGTCATCTTGTCCCAGGGCCTGCAGGGGGCGCCCTGGGTGCCTCTGTGATGTCCTCACCCCAGTGTTCAAGTGGCAGTCGAGGATGGCTTGTGTCCAACAAACAGGAGAGCATTTGCAGTGCACTGGGACTCTGTAAAGATCTACCCGAACGACAGGAAGCCACAAGAGCTCCAGCCAGTACTGCCAAGCGCGTGTGTCACATACTCATCTCGTGAGGGCCTCACCATAGGCCTTGGAGACTGACGTGGTTACTGCTCAGGCTTTATAGGTGAAGACGCAGAAGAGTGCTGACCGGTGGTCCTCAAAAGGTAGACCCAGCTCCCCATCTCTGCAACTGAAAATGTTACTTTATTTGGACAAAGGGACTTTTCAGATGTAAGTTAGTTGGAATCCTAAGATGAAGAGATTGCCCTGGATTTTCCAGCTGAGCCTAACTTCAGTCACTGGTGTCCTTGTAACGGACACCAGAAAGGACAGAGAGGAGAAGATGAGGTAAAGATAAAGGCGGCGACCTGGGTGATGTGTCTGCAAGCCCAGCAATGTGAGCCGTCATCAGACACCGGGAACAGGGAGAAATGAGATTGGTTCTTCTCTCGAAAAGGTTCCCTTCTAGAAAAGATACTCCTCAGGCCTCTCTGGTGGTCCAAGGGGTTGAGTGCCTCACTGTGGGGCTTCTGCAGCCACTGCAGCGTGAGTTCAACCCATGGGCCAGGGAGGGGACCCACATGGCGCAGCAGACCTTTCCTGCCTCGCCCACTGCTCCCCTCAGCAGTGTGTTTCAGTGGATCTGCCTGTTCTGCTCCCCACTCTGTCTCTGGTGAATCCTCTCACCTCCGGTGACTCTAATCTGTACCCCAGCTCTTGTGTGCATAAATAAACTCTTTTTAAAAAAGAAAAGTTCCTCCTAAAATAATTCTCTTCTAGAAAAGAGCCCTCTCTAGAAGTAGTTCTCTAGAGAGGGCTCTCCTTTAGATCTCCCTGAGGAAGCATGTCTCTGCTTCCTTTATTTCTAACTTCTAGTCTCCAGAATCATGAGAGAATAATTTCCATTATTTTAAGGCACCAGTTTCTGATAACCTGCTATGGGAGCCTGAAGAAGCTAATGCAGACACAGTCTCAGGGGGCTTAGCGGGGCCACTCAGCACCTAGTGCGCTGCCTTGTGCCTCAGTGCCCTGAGTGTTCAGGGAGGCAGCGGGACCAGCATTGACCTTGAACCTCAGAGAAGGGGGCACTCAAGCCTCCTCTGGGGACCTCTTTGGGCTGCTCCTGGCACACTGGTGCTCTGGGAGACCCAGCTTACCCAGGTCTGAGCTGTGTTCAGAGGCTGCATTTCTTCTGCGCTTCAGAAGAAGAGAAAGATCTTCAAGTATCACAGAATTCCATTCCTTCCACCCCTACAGAGCCTTTCCTGTTATGTGGTGACAAGGTAAGTCCTGTCTTCAGCTGCCTAATAGGAGAGAAAATATCAGCCTTCTCTCTGTGGTGAGACGCTGAGCCCAATTCAGTGGCTTGTCCACCGATTTGTCCTGCAGAGCACACCGCTCTGCCATTTATTGAGCACCTACTATGTGCTGGGTTCAGTGCTCAAGCTTTACCTGCAAAACCTCAGCTCAATGAAGGATGTGATTATTGCTCCCATTTCACAGATGCGATAACAGGGCTGACCAGATTCTGCAGATGGGTTGATGCATGGAGTGTCTCTTCCAGAGACCATGATTCAATAGCCTGTCTTTTCCAAAACGGTTTTATTATTAAAAAAAATACTTAGCATATTCCACTTAGAATAGTAGATATTTCATATCTTTTGCTTATTACAATGCACCGTGCTAAGCATCCATTATTTAACTGTGCGCTGGGTGTAATCATTCTTCAGGTACTGGTGTGCCAGCAATAATTTACATCCTGTGTGAGAAGTCGGGATGTATCCTCTACCTATACAGAAAGAGCTGACAGTGGGACAGAATATAATTGTTCCAAAAAGCCACACTTGATAGCTAATGAATGAGCAGGTGAGGATTAAAGATGGGAAGATCCACCAGCATTTGTGAGAGGTAAACCAACAATTAGAGGAAGAATATGTTCTGTTGGCTGTCAGCGAAGATTTTTATTATGCAAAAAGGAAAAGATGATTTAGACTCCAGGGTAACACAGTGTCGGCTGCGGGTATGGGAGGAAACCCACACTCATACGTGTTTGAAGATACATTTTTAGGAAACTTAGAAGAATTTCCTCTGGTGCCTGTAAGATTTCAGAAGGCTCTGGTCATGCCTGCCCGTGCATTTATTCAACGAGCACGCTGAGCGCCTGTGCTAAGTGCTGGTGCCCGCAACTGGGGACGCCTTGCATCGGCTCCAGCCTGGCTCGGGCACCAAGGCCCCACGGAACTGCTTTCCGGGTGCTCCTTCTGGAAAGTAAACGATCGTGACGCTAACAGGCTTTGCTACTCATCTTCTAGGATTCTCGCTATCACCTGTTAGCGCCACGCTGGCACAAGGAGGTGACAGCACTATCTCTATTTCACCCAGCAGGGTGCCAGGGCTCAGGAGATGTAGTATCTCCCCGGACTCTCAGGTTGGGGTGTGGGGGTTCAGGGTGCCCGACGGTGCCTCTGGGGGCCTCCTTCATCTTGACTTTCCATGCTCTGCAAACTGTGAACATCTCAGGTTAAACTGCCTGAGAAATTTAAATCTACTTTGCTTTGATATTCTATATATTTCTATATATCATCGTGCAGGGAGAGAGGACTCTGAGGCTTAGACAATGCTTGGGGATTGTGCTGGGGCCCCGGGCTCAGCCGCCTGCTGCCGGTGGGGGCCCGCGGGCTGGCCCCTAGTGCCGATGGCTGCAGCAGCCGCTGTGTCTTAACTTCACGTCTCAAGTTTCTGAAGTCAGACCCACAGGTGCTGGCGAGGCTGGAGTTCAGGCATCGGTCGGCATCGCCCGCCTGGCAAAATCAAGGACACCGGGCTTTCCCGTCTCTGGCTGGGACACAGCACTTTCCAGCAATTGGACGCTTGCGTGGCTTTCAAGGCTAACTTTATTCACGGCGTGGCTCTCTCCTGTCAAGTGGGGCCCTGAGTGGCCTCCACGGGCCGCCACAAGTGACCGCCACGTGATTTTCCTTTGTTTCTCTCGGGCAGGGCCCCCCTCCCTGTGCATGTTCAGAGATGCGCTGGGCACCACAGGGACCGGCACCAGCTGCTGCTCACTGTGTACCCCAGGCCCCACGAGCCCACGCCTCTGCCCACGCCTCTCCCGTGCCACGCCGCGCGGCCGTCCTGTCGCCTGCGTGCCCCGGTGTCACGGTTCACGGTCCTGCGTAGACACCGAGGCGCCACGGGTCTGACTGTCTGTCACCTCCGCCTGGGGTACACGTGGTTCTCGGTTCTTGTCTTTTGGCCACTGCCCTTCTGGCCGCGCCCAGCTCTCCTCTCGACGCTGGGTGGGGGCCCTTGCTTTACCGGAGCCAGTTGTTCAGCTACCTCTTTTAAAATGGTTATTTTTGCAATTTCAGGCTTACAGAAAAGTTTTGAAAATTCCTAGTTTTTGCATTAGGTTTGTAAGGAAGGAGAGAAGGCCAAGGATATCAGACCAACGGAGTCTGTGAGGTGACGATTCTCTACAGGCCAGGAGTAGCACCCCAGAATGGGAGTGCGGGTCTTCATAGGGCTAGGCTACTGCTGGAAGTTTCTGTGTACGTGAGGGGTCTCTCCTGCTTGAAGGACTCTGCCGGAGTGGTTTGCGCTGGGGCAGGTCTGCTGGAATCGTTCGCCGTTGTCAGCCTTAGCTCTGGCTCGGCTTCCGGGGCACCTGGTTGTATGACTTTTACAAGGGGTCTGTTTGGCTCTCATCAGGGTTCCCTAATAGTTAACCTTTTGCCAGCTTTTACCCTCTTCTTTCTCTGGCCCTCTCTGCCTCCTTCTTTTTTTTTTTTCTAATATTTATTTATTTATGCATACAAGCACTGGGATACAGGCCAGAGGTACAGGCAGTGAGAGGATCCACCAGAGACAGAACGGGGAGCAGAACAGGCAGACAGACAGAAACACACTGTTGAGGGGAGCAGCGGGTGAGGCAGGAGAGGGCTGCTGCATCATGTGGGTCCCTCCGTGGCCGGGGATCGAACTCGTGCTGCAGTGGCTCTGGTTTGCTACATAGTGTGTTGCTTAATCCATTGCACCACCAGGAAGGCCCCTCTCTCTGCCTCTTTCTTTGCATACACACACACACACACATGCACACACTATAAACTGGTGCATACATGTATTTCAGCAGTCCTTAACTATCTGAAAATCAATTGCAGAGAAGGTGTTCTTTTACTCCTAAATACTTCAGTATGTACATCCTGAAAACAAGGCTGTTCACTTCCATAACCACAGGAGCCAGAAGACAAACAAAAATCAGGAAGCGGATACCAATACTATGCTATTACCTAACCCGCAGAACTTACTCTGATTTGGCTAATTATCTAATAATGTCCTTTATGCAAAGGAAAAGCCCAAGGCACTTGCTGCCTGTATTTTTTGATTATTTGAGCCTCTCTTTATGGGAGACAGTTCTTTGGGCTTCCTTTGTGTTCATGACGGGGGCTTTTTTTGGACATAGAACCACCAAAGTGGTGCCCTGTTCTGTGGGTGCTGTGGGAAGGATACATTACGGGCCCGTCCGCCATGTTCACGGGGCTGGCGTCTACGCTGCTGTCTCTGGTTTCTCCACGCTGGAGTCACACATTTCCTTTGTGATTCGTAAGTATCTTATGAGGAGATATTTTGAGCCGATGTAAATACCCAGCTACTCATCAAATGTTTATCCTTTTCTTCTAACTTCGGTGGCTAAAGTTGGTTGCCTCTTCACTTTGCAGGCTGTCTGTCTACAGGTATTTTGTCTAAATCTCTTGTTCCTTCTACATTACCTTATTGTCTTGTTACTCTAAGGAAGAGTTTCCCCCTCTTTTCCATCTATTCATTCACATCAATGCAAAGTGTGGGTTTTTATTTCTGTCAGTGAGATGGGATTCTCTTCTGGCATTATTCATTTTGATGTTAAAATGGTCCCAAATTTGGCCAGTGGGAGTTCTTTCAAACTAGCTCCTTTGTTCCTTTGGCGTCTACCCATTCACTGAGCACTTCCTTCCTTTTTGGCACAAGAAGATGGTCCAGGCTCCTCTTGTGTTTTCCCGTTGTAGGCAGGAAATCAGCCATTTCTTCAAGGTAGCCTGTATTCGTTTAGTGGCAAATTTATATAGAAACTAAGATTTGGGGGCCTCCCTGGTGGCTCAAGAGGATAAGCACTTCACCCTGAGGCTTCTGCAGCTACTGCAGTGCGAGTTCAATCCCCGGCCAGGGAGGGGCCCCACATGGCACAGCAGACCTCTCCTGCCTCGCCCGCTGCTCCCCTCAGCAGTGTATTTCAGTCAGTCTGCCTGTTCTGTTTCCTACTCTGTCTCACCCCGCCCCCACACACATATGGCCTGTACCCAGTTCTTATATGCATAAATAGATAAATCTTAAAAAACCTTAAGATTTGAGTGCTGGGTGTGCTTATAGCTATTGGGGTGTAATTGCTTCTAGACCCTCTTTATATATACTTATGAGCTAGCTTTCTCTCCCCACTATTTCTCTTCTTCCTCCCTTTGTCTTTTTTCAAAGTCCTGAGTTCATACTTATACCTCAAATTCCTGTAGTTCAATCCTGTAGGATTTATATTCTTTTCCCTGGATCCAAAAATGGATTCAGTCCAGTTTCGTAACTCTGTTCTTGAAGAGTGAGAAACTGTCTTCAATTGTTTACGATATATTTGTTTGTTTGATTATCAGCTACCTAAATTATTTTTTGTCAACTATTTCAATTGACTGCAAAATTAATTTTAATTGCACAGATAATATATGAACACGTTTCTGGAAAAAAGATTTAAATGCAAGTACATTTTGCTTCCCATCATGCCCTTCCCCCAGTCTAACCACTATTATTAATTTGCTGTGACTCCAGATTTCCTATGCCTCTATACACCCACATAAATTAGAATTGTAATGTTTCAAGTTATCTTTGTATAAATGGTTTTATGGTCTACACTTCAATTGCCAATTTGCTTGTTTTTAAAAAAAACACTTGGAGAGTTTGCATGTCGGTACATATCGATTCACTTCATTGTAGCTCAGTTTAAGATGCTGAACTGTAAGGGTGTGTCTGACTATTATATCAGCAGGTCCAACCTATGGTCTGTCATACATTCTCAAGAAGAATGCACAACCATCTCATGTACGGGTACTTTTTAAAAGATTTATTTATGCATACAAGAGCTGGGGTACAGGCTAGACAGAGTGGGAGGTGAGAGGATTCACCTGAGACAGAGTGGGGAGCAGAACAGGCAGATCTACTGAAACACACTGCTGAGGGGAGCAGCAGGCAAGGCAAGAGAGATCTCCTGCACCGTGTGGGTCCCCTCCCTGGCCGGCGGCAGGGATCGAACTCGTGCTGCAGTGGCTGCGGTTTGCTTCATAGTGTGTCGCTTAACCCACTGCACCACCAGGGAGGCCCTGTATGAGTATTTCTAAAGATGCTGCAAAAGAGTGGGACTGTGGAACCTTAGGACATCCATATTTTGAATTAATTAAATAAATATTTGGAACAAACTCTGAAATGGTTGAACTCAAGTCAGATGGGTGTGACACTATCTGCAGTGAGGCTGGGTCATCTCAGGCGTGGGGATCGCCTTAGGGGGATGACCCCTGCTCCTTGGTCAAAGAGGGGGCACCCTCCTAAGACTGCAGGCATCTTAAAGCCTCAGGGACCCCATCTAGCCATGCTCAGGGCAGGTGGGTGGCTGGGAAGGCAAGTATGGATGCCTCTTATGATTTTAGTTCATAAACACAATGGTTGGTTGTCATGTGTTTCTTAACCACCAGAGGCACTTCTGTTACTAAGCAGAAGAAACTGCCTGAGCTTTATTTTCTTTTAGGTGTGGTCTAATTGAAAGTTGGGTTGGAGAAGATAAGCGTGACTTGAAGATTTCTCCTAGGAATAGCTTCTTGTTTTGTAGTTCAGTTCATGGAAGCAATGACCCTCTACCCACCTGCTATTTTCTTCCCATTCGGGTCTTTCCTGCACATCACCCCATTCAGTTTTCAGGGTCCCGTGAGAAAGTTGAAGCAAGTATCCCCCACTTTGCCAATTTTCCTTACTTGAAGTGCTAACAGTCAGTGCTAGAACTTGGATTAAAATCCAGGACTTCACATTCCAATCCCAAGGCTTTTTGTTTTTTTAAAGATTTTACTTATTTATGCGTACAAGAGCTGGGGTACAGGTCAGAGGTGTGGGGGGTGAGAGGATTCACCAGAGACAGAGTAGGGAGCAGAACAGGAAGACTGACTGAAATACACTGCTGAGGGGAGCAGCGGGTAAGGCAGGAGAGGTCTGCTGCGCCATGTGGGTCCCCTCCCTGGCTGGGGATAGAACTCGTACTGCAGGGGTCACAGAAGCCCCACAGTGTGGCGCTCAACCCCTTGCACCACCAGAGAGGCCCCCCAAGGCTTTTTAAAATAAGATTCCTTTCTAGCCTATTGACATGGAACAACCAAAAAATATAGACCATGCAGAAGAACTTTGAAACCACTTATAATCAGTAGTGTCATCCATAAATAATTGCCATGAATATATTCTTATATATTTAAAAATATTTATTTATTTTCACATAGACTAACTGGGGTGTGGGTCAGAGGTGCGAGGGCTTGAGAGGATTCACCAGAGGCAGAGTTGGGAGCAGAACAGGTGGAGCCACTGAAATACACTGCTGAGGGGAGCAGCGGGGGAGACAGGAGAGGTCTGCTGCACCATGTGGGTCAGCTCCCTGGCCAGGGATTGAACTCAGGCCATAGTGGTGAAAACGCTGAGACTTAACCCCTATGCCACTAGGGAGGCCCTATTCTTACATATTTTATGCACATTTAACAAAATCATACAAAGAATTTATTTGGGTGCTTTATATTGTGAGCGTTTCCAATGCTATTAACTTTTCTTTATAAGATTCTAAATGACTGTATAATCTCCCATCACATGGACAGATCATCATTTTGGCAACCATCCATAGCTGGATTTAGGCTAATCTTATATTGTCATTGTTACAAATAAAGTTTCAAATAATATCCTTGAATGCAAATATTTAACTATATCACTGAGTCTTTCCTTGGAATACAGACCTAATAATGGAATAAATCATGGGTCAAAAATGAGCCACGTGTTAAGTTCAATTCTACTGCAAAAAAGTAGCAACTGCCAGGCGGGGTGAGTTTAAGCAGATGGGGAAGCAGAGTCAGCCAGGTGAAGTCTCTTCCTAAGGTCACAGAGAGGGGATCCAGCTCCCGTTCCATCTCTCGATGAACTGCTGCTCCCCCATATCAGCTGCACATGCCTGGCCTTGGCAGGGGAAACAAGGAGTCCCTGAGGATGGTGTCTTGTGTCAGGAAGACATGCTTCTGCCCATCACCTCTGCTTCTGTCATCTGAGAGGACTTATCCCATATGCAAGTGGCAAGATGGTCACCCCTGTAATAGCAGCTTCCAGGGCTCACCTCCCTGTGACCCAGCAACATTCAGGGCATTAGATGATATGGGAGCTGATGCCTGATATGGGGGTCGGTGTGATGCTGGGGGCTGGTGTGCACAGGGCAGGCCAGAGCTGAGCGGACAGATGAGGTGGTGACTAAGGCAAAATTCCCACCGACTTATTTAAAGTAACATTTGTAAATAGGTAACGGTAAGAATCTGGTTGAACTAATGGCATGTGTCAGGGCGTGCTGGGGAGCAAGCATGGAGCTGTACTAAGCTCAAGCTAAGCAAATGGGGAGTGTGGTTCCTCTAGCTGTAGTGGAGAAAATTAGCAAGTGACAAATGAAAGGGTTATGCTTGTCCATGCAAATAGATAGGGATTGGGTCTCCCTGGTGGCCTAGGGGTTAAGTCTCAGTACTCTCACTGCTATGACCTGAGTTCAACCCCCGGCAAGGGAGCTGACCCACATGGCACAGTAGACCTCTCCTGTCTCACCTGCTGCTCCCCTCAGCAGTGTGTTTCAGTAGATCTGCTTATTCTGCTCCCCACTCTGTCTCTGGGGAATCCTCTCACTCCCCCACACCTCTGGCCTATACCCCAGTTCTTCTATGAAAAAAAAAAACCTTAAAAAATAAGATAAAATCCATAGCTAACAATATAAACACCCTTTTATTAAAAGTTTCAGTGAGGCTAGGTTAGGAGGGCTTTCTGGAGGAGGTAAATTTTAAGTGAAGATTTGAAAAACAGAGTTGTTATCTATAAGATGAAACTACTGACTGTCAAGTAGATAAATAAGACATTTCTAGATTGTGGTCTGAAAGTTCCTGAGTTAAATGAAATTGCCCCTGTGATTAGCTAGGTGAGTTAATCCTTTGGATAATTGCTTGGAGCCGAATCAAAGTGGTACCCTGGGCAGATCACATAATGGGAGGGGGACGCTCGGGTCCATTGGACCTCGCAGGCTTATGGCATAGCTCAATATTACCCAAGTTCCCTGAGGAGAAGAATTAGTACCTTAATGCTTCTGATCAGAATGACACCTGAGAATATGCATTTTAGCAAGTTTTCCAGAAGTTTCTTAGTCAGTTTGGGAAGGAGTGGATAGCTAATGCATAAATTTTTGATCAGAGTTTTTCAAATGTTAAAGATTGCAAGATCTGAAACTGTTTTTCTGGCTGGGGTCTGGCCTTCTGCTTCTTCCGCAGCCTCCTGGGATGCTGAGTCTGCCCCTCTGAGGACCACATGTTGTAACGCAAGAATGTAGACCAGGAATCACAAACAGGTGGGCCTTGAGTTATGCATAGTCACATATGTGTTTATTCTTTTAAAACGTCTTGTTGCCAATAGAAAATAGATGGAAGATTTATACCTCTCTCTATGATAAAGGAACTAGCACCAAACTGGTTCTTTTGCTATAAATAACATATTATTTGGACAATTTATACTATTAACACAATGCATGACAAATACATTCAAACAATACAAAATAGCTAACAGTAAGCAAAGGACATGAGCTCCTGGGTCACTCAGCCCTCTGCCTGGAGGGAGGTTACAAGCACAGCGCAGCCACCTGGTGCTGAGCTGGGGACACAGAGGTCAGAGTTTGGGTCACCGGAAGTGACTGAAATGTGTACATCGGGGACTCAGAGAAAGGAAACTGTCATGGCTGGGGAACCAGGTTGTCTGTGCATGGAGAGGATCACACAGTACTTATCAGAGAGCAACGGTTGGGGGTTCAAGTCAGAACAGAGAGCTTAGGGGTCACGTAGTGATGGAGGGAGAGCAGAGCTGTTGGTGCTGGCTCTAGGTCCTCCTGAGTGAAGACATTGCTTTAGAATCTTGCTAACACCCTTTGGGGTTAGCATCCTTTGGGTGACCAGGAAAGTTGTGTGTTAGGTATAAGAACCTCTAGATATGTCCTAACAAAATTGAAATTCAAGTGCAACAGAGTAGAGAGTTTGGAGATTGAGTCTATGTTAGAGGGATTTGGGGATACTCAGATTTTTCTCACATTTGCATTGATGGATAAGTGTGCATTGATGGCATTAAGACAAACATAAAACCAAACTGGCATAAGTTCAGATGATCTACAACCAATGGAACTGCCTAGTAAAACATACATATGCTTTTGGGGCCTCCCTGGTGGTGCAGTGGGTTGAGTGCCACACTGTGAAGCATCTGTGGCACTGCAGCAGGAGTTTGATCCTTGCTGCTGGCCAGGGAGATGCCCCACATGGCACAGCAGACCTCTCCTGTCCCCCTGCTGCTCCCCTCAGCAGTGTATTTCAGTCGATCTGCCTGTTCTGCTCCCCACTCTGTTTCTAGTGAATCCTCTCACCTCCCACGACTCTGGCTATACCCCAGCTCTTGTGTGCATAAATAAATAAATATTCAAAAAACACACAACAACATACATTTTAAAGGAAGCTAATGGAATCCAGATTCTCTATAGCATGTAACCTATGATGTGCAGTATTCAGTCACTGACACGAAATAAAAAAAATAAAAGGAAAATATGATCCAGGAATAAGGAAAATGTAGTCAAGGACACTAAACAAGAAATGACCCAGATGTTGTAAATCAAAGACTTTAAAGCAGGTTTTGTAACTATGTTCAAAGAATTAAAGGGAAATATAGTGCCCATGAGAAAACAGAAAAAAAATTTTGAGCTGAGAAGAACCAAATGGGAATTATAGAACCGAAAATTATAATAAGTGAATTAAAAAGTCATTAGACTTATAAGGAAATTGTAAATTGAATTTAACAGATGATTATAAATGGACGAACAAAGAGTGGCCTTGTTTATAGATGTATAGACATTTTCATCAGAAGTACAGAGAGAAAAAGGATTTAAAGAAAATGAACAGAACCTCAGACACCAGATTGAAAATACTAAATTGTCTAATAACAGTTCCCATAGGATGAGTCCAGAAGAACATTTCAGAAAGTCTGCATTCTTAAAGCTATTTTAATGATAATATTAAGATATTATTTGCCCTCTAATCCCCATTCTTTCTTGGAGCTAGTGAAATTTCACTGTGGAATTTTCCACCAGAAGTTACATGATAAGTTATATCACTACATATTGATACAGAAATATATGTGAGACTCTAGCTGCCTTTTGTCATTAAGTCAGAAGTACTTCTGTAAAAATATAAAATAATGCCATTATTCTAAGATTATTTTTAGTAATTTTTTTCTATTAAGATTGTGATAACATGTAATAGCTTTCTCCTCCTTCTTACCTCCACTTCTTATTCTGCTCCTCCTCCTTCTTCTTACTTTTGTTTTTAATTAAGTCAATTATTAAATATCTTAAAGAATTTACCAGTTTTAATTTATAACACAGTGACTATAGCTATAACTCACAAGACAAATGTTCTTTGGCATTTTTGAGAATTTTAAATAATGTGAAGGAATATTGAGACAAATACTGAGTGTATTAAGAATATTGAGAAGAAATATTGAATAACACTGAACTTACAACACAGAATTGAACTCCCGAATGGAGAAGACAATGGTAATGGAAAGATAAAAAATTTGAGAAATGATGAATTTACCAAATTAGATGATAAATGGTGACTTAAAGGAAATTCAGTCAACTTCAAGCAAAATAAATATAAATCATCAATCAAATTGTCCAAAATTAAAAGTATAAAAATCTTGAAAGTGGGCCTCCTTCATGGCACAAACAGTTGAGTGCCAGACTGTGTGGCTTCTGCAGCCACTGCAGCATGAGTTTGATCCTTGGCCAGGGAGGGGACCCACATGGCGCAGCAGACCTCTCCTGTCTCACCCGCTGCCCCCCTCAGCAGTGTGTTTCAGTCGATCTGCCTGTTCTGCTCCCGGCTCTGTCTCTGGTGAATCCTCTCAATCCACATGTCTGGCCTGTAGCCCAGCTCCTGTGTGAATAAATAAATAAAATCTTTAAGAAAAATCTTGAAAGCAGTCAGATAATCATATATCATCTACAAGAAAAAAAAAAAAAGTAAGAGTAACTGGCCACTGACTTCTCATCTGAAACAATGGAGGGTAAGAGAAAATTGAATTACATTTTTTAAGTACAAAACAATCCTGTCAATCCAGATTTCTATCTCTAGTGAAAATTATCTATAAGAATGAAATATATTTTCTGAGAAACAAAAATTTGTATGATTTATTGTTAAGATGTGTGCACTATGAAAAAATGTTGAAAGATGCCATTTAGACTGACGGAAAATTTAAATCTTCAAGTAGAATATAAAGGCAAAAGAAATTGAAAATGAGTCTAAAAAAATCTATGTATTTTATTTTTATAATTTAATTTACTTAAATAAAACTGATGATTGAAAAGAAAAATCAAAGCATTGGGTAGTGGTATTTAACATATATGAAGAAGTGAAAGACAAGGCAGCAATTACAGAAATGATATGAAGAGATGAATGGAGTCAAACTGTTGCAAGATTATTTTCTTGAGTGGGAAGTGTTAAATAGAAAGAGATATAATACTGACTCTAAATAGGGATTTACACATGCATATTATTATATTATACTATATTATATATTATACTATATTGCCTACCAAAAATTAAAAGATATAACTAATATGTCAGTTAAATTAGTGTCTTAATATATCTGACAAAACTGAAAGAATGTGGGACATGAGAAGCATGAAAATAAGAAACCAGAGTGGATAAGTGGAAGTCAATGAAAGTTGGCAAACATATCAAATGTAATCACTTCAAATAATTACATCAAATGTAAATGTATTAAGCACCTCAATTAAAAGACAATGACTTTTTTTAAGACTTATTTTATGCATACAAGACTGTGGTGCAGGCCAGAGTTGTGGAGGGTGAGGATTCACCAGAGACAGAGTGGGGAGCAGAACAGGCAGATTAACTGAAATACACTGCTGAGGGGAGCAGCAGGCGAGACAGGAGAGGTCTGCTGCGCCATGTGGGTCCCCTCCCTGGCTGGGGATCAAACTCATGTTGCAGCGGCTGGGGACAGACTCACTCGAGTGCTGTGCCTTAAGCCCTTGCACCACCAGGGAGGCCCCAACAGAAGGACTTTTGACTGAATAAAATGAGTAAGCATTAACTTTATGCCATTGATAGAGATGGAAAAGACATAATGGGCAAACGACTAGCATAAGAGAGTTGACCTGGCTATATGAGGATCAGAGATTACTACAAGGGATTAAGGAAGACATTAGGTAATGACAAACAGAATAATTCACTCCAGCATGAGAGAAAAATTCTACATATGCATGCCTTTCACCATAAATCATTAAAATTTGCTGAGAAAAAAATTAATAGAAATAAAGGGAGAGAAAAAATCCACAACCATATATAAATACTAACATTTGTCTCTCAGTAATTGGTCAAAATATACCAATATTGATAATGAGATAGATGCTCAAATGAACAACATCCAAAAATTTTACTTAATTGACATTTATCAACTACACCCAATATCTAAGATATATTTTCTTTCAAATGACATGGAAAAAGTATATTCTAAGACCTAAAATAAATGTCACTAAAAGTTAAAATATTGCAGATTTATATATTTGTTTTCTGACCAGAATAGGATAAAAATTCAAAACCAATAAAAATGCAATATCCAGAAATCTCCAAGTATTTGGAAATAAAATAATTTTCTAAATAATTCATGAGTCAATGAAAACTACAAGATAAATTAAAATATGTTAATGTTAATGAATATGAAAACAGAGCATTTACAGTTTGTGAGATGCAGCTAAATCAGTACTTTAAACAAAAATGTAATTATAATGTGTATATTAGAATGTGTCCATTTATAGGTGTTAAAAAAAGAGAGTAAAATAAGTCTACATACTGGAAGGAAAGACTCGATGGCTAGAGAAAATAAACACAGAGACAATGAACAAAGCAAAAGGTTGATTCTTTGAAAAGACTAATAAAATTGATTACCCTCTAGTAATAATAACTGATGAGAAATATCCAAATTGCCAATATCAAAAACGGAAATGAGAATACTAAAACATATCTTACAAAATACCAATTTCTATTCAAAATAAAAAAAAATTATATATCCTAATGAACACTAAGTAACAATGAGATATAATAATAAATAATATAAAAATAAGGAAATAGGGCCTCCCTGGTGGCGCAGCAGGTTGAGGGCTGCACTGTGAAGCATCCGCGGCACAGCAGCGTGAGTTCGATCCCCGGCCAGGGAGGGGACCCCCATGGCACAGCAGACCTCTCCTGTCTCGCCCACTGCTCCCCTCAGCAGTGTATTTTGGTTCATACACCTGATTCTGCTCCCTGCTCTGTCTCTGGTGAATCCTCTCACTTACCATGACTCTGGCCTGTACCCCAGCTCTTGTATGCATAAAATAAATAAATCTTAAAAAAATAAGGAAACACGAATAACATGAATTTAACAGTTTAGATGAAATGGACAAATGTCTTTCAGACACCATCTTCTAAAACAAATTGAAAGGGAAATAAAAAATTTGAGCAATCCTAATAAATATTATAATAACTGAATTTATTATCAAACTCCTTCCCCAAAGAGTCACTATGAGTTCACCATTGTCTATTAAGCATTTATGAAAGCAATGTCAATAGTATGCAAAATTTTCCAAAAATATGGGAAGAAGGGGTATTTCCTCAAATGCTTTCTGAGGCCAACATAACCTTCATATCAAAAGCTGACAGTGTCATTGGAAGGAAAGGAGATTATAGACTAATGTCTCTTATGAACAAGCAAACCAAAATCTTCAACAAAATATTAGCAAACTGAATTTTATACTATATACAGGTGTATCTAGGATTACACGATGTTTTAACATGGGAAAATCAATTTAACATAACACATTACTGAATAAGATAGAGAAATCATATACTCATCTGAAAAGATACAGAAAAAGAACTAAATGAAATCCAAAACCCATTCATGATAAGAAGGAAACTTTTTCAACCTAGTGGGAGAATTTATCAAAACAGCATAGCAACCATCATCCTTAGTGATTACAGAGAGAATCCTTCTCCATTTAAATTCTGAACCAGGCAAAGATGCTTCTTCTTTTTTTTTTTGTTAAAGATTTATTTATTTATGCATACAAGAGCTGGGGTACAAGCCAGAGTCGCAGGAGGTGAGAGGATTCACCAGAGACAGAGTGGGGAGCAGAACAGGCAGACCGACCGAAACACACTGCTGAGGGGAGCAGCGGGCACAGCAGGAGAGGTCTGCTGCGCCATGTGAGTCCCCCCCCCTGGCCCGCAGCAGGGATCGAACTCGTGCCGCAGTGGCTGCGGTTTGCTTCATAGTGCATTGCTTAACCCACTGTGCCACCAGGGAGGCCCCGTAAAGATGCTTCTTCTTATTCTAGTTGTACTGGATGTCCTTGGTCCTTAATGAGTATAATAATAAGGAAAGAGAACCAAATGAAAGACACATATCAAAAAAATTATATATATGTATATCTATGATTTTATTGACAAAGTACATGCTTTTCCGCATAGAAAATCCAGAGAAAGTCACAGAATAAAAGCTGGACATGCAAAGTTCATTGAACTACATACAAACAATGCATATTTGGAGAACAAAATTTAAAAATGAAATGCCTAGCTTGGCGGTGGTTGTGGCGTGGTAACAAACATTTGAAGGGTACGATTCTCTACCTCTAGCTCACATACCATTGTAAACCAATATTCATCTCAATAAAATAAGTAAAAATAAAGTACCTAGGAGTAAATTTAATGAAGGCTGTGTCAGAGTTTTACATTGTGAGCTACAATGTATTGTTGAAAGGAATGAAAGAAGGTCTAAGTTAGTTGAAAGACACATCCTCTTAATAGATTGGGAGATTAGATAGTGTTAAAGTGTCCTTTGTTCCCAAATTGATGTAAAGAGTCAATAAAATGCCAATCAAAGTCTCAGAGGCCTTTGCTTTTGCATAAATTTACAAAAATTCCTAAAATGTATCTAAAAAGGCAACCATCTAGATTAGCAAAAACAAGTTTTAAAAAGAATGATTTGGGACCTCCGTGGTGATGTAGGGGCTTAAGTGTCAGCACTATCAGCTTTACTGCTGTGGCCTGAGTGATCCCCGGTCAGGGAGGGGACCCACATGGCGCAGCAGACCTCTCCTGTTTCTCCCCCTCAGCAGTGGATTTCAGTAGATCCGTCTGTTCTGCTCCCCACTCTGTCTCTGGTGCATCCTCTCACCCTCCGCATTTTTGGCCTGTACTCCAGCTCTTGTATGCATCAATCAATCAATCAATCATCCTTAAAATATAAAATAAAGAGAACGACTTGGAAGTTCAAGCATTGATTTTCATTGCTTTTGTACTAGGTGTGTGTTGGAACAGCCACAAGCTACAACCCTCATCTTGCCTTGCAGATTTTTAAAAAAATATTTATTTATTTATGCATACAAGTACTGGGGTACAGGCCAGAGGTGTGGGGTGGTGAGAGGATTCACCAGAGACAGAGTGGGGAGCAGAACAGGCAGATCAACTGAAGTACACTGCTGAGGGGAGCAGCGGGCACAGCAGGAGAGGTCTGCCGTGCCATGTGGGTCCCCTCCCTGGCCGGCGGCAGGGATCGAACTCGTGCTGCAGTGGCTGCGATTTGCTTCATAGTGCATTGCTTAACCCACTGCGCCACCAGGGAGGCCCTTGCCTTGCAGATTTGAACAGAATGCCTGAAACTTCCAAACTTCATATTCTATCACTTGGTTGGGTTCGGTGATCCTGTGGGTGTGTGGGTGTGAACTTTGGTCAAATCTTTGTCCTGTGCATTTAAAATGTGTGAATTTTATTATTATAATTAGTCCTTGATAAAATCAGTCTTTACAACTGGGATGTTTTACATAGAATTTTGAATTTCCGTATTCTCTAGAAATCCTGGTCCAGTCACCTGACATTGGACAACCAGGTGGAGCTAAGATAATGTCACCCCATGCAGGGAACAAACATTTTTCTAAAGTCCCCGCAGGTCCCCCTTCCTCCTCCTTCAGCTATGCCATCTGTCACTTTCGGTCATCTTTCAAGTGACTTTTGACCTCTGCTCATTTATTTACTGGTGTCTTCAGCCATCAGTTATTCATCAAATATGTTCTCAATTCTTTGGACCAGCCCTTGTTTCTCCCCGAGATCAGCCCCTCTCGTTTGAGCAACAAAGCAAGTGCATCAAGTCCACTGTAACTCAGGGGGCTCCTTTGGTCTGGGCTGGGCGGCATATTTTGATTCTCTTGAATAAGGCAAGAAAGAGGGGTGTGGGATCACTCTCTGTGACTGTCCCGGGCTTCCTGGGTCTTTTCCCCAAGACCAGCTTTTGGGTGGGGGAGTATGTGCAGGAAACCCACTCAAGGCATATAAATCAGGGTCTGGGTCTGGAGTTCAAGAAAAGTGGGGTTTATGTAATGGATCAATCAGTTGTAGTCAAAGTGTGAAGTGAATGGCCTTAAATCAGAACATTTTCTTTCGGAATTCCTGTGCACGACTCGCTAAGCTAGTGTGGGACCATAAGCTCCAGCTGGAGCTGTGCAAGTCCACTGCCTCCCCTATAAAGCCGTTGAATGTTTTAACTAAATCTAATTTTTAAAATAATGATTTCTGAATCAAAACTTTGCTGGGAAGATTTACAGGCAAGTTTTATAAATCAGCAGCAAGATATATAACTCAGATAGTGAGAAGTACAGATTTATAAATCCAACTTGTAAATCAGGAGAAAAAACATCATGTTTTACACTAAATAATATTTTTACAAATGGCACCTCATACATCATGCAATTGCCACAAATCTTTCACGCGGGAGTCAAGACTACATAATAGAAGGCTGAATCACAAAGGAAATGGAGGCCTGGGTGGTGGTGTGGCGGCGGGGACACGTGGGTTTGGAGAAATGCTCCCGTAGGTTTGGGATTGCTCTTGGCAACTAAAGGGCTGTGTGATGGTGGGTCAGTGTTACCGCCCTCCTGGCTACCTGTCCTTTGTCAATGACTGTGAGGATTAAATGAGATAATAATTGTAAAGCAACTAGTTCAGGGTCTGGAAAACACAGAGTGATTAAAAATGTTCCTTATTACCTATGGAGCTATTATTAATTTACATCGTCGTCACAGCATCAGTCTATATCACTTCCCTGTTCGACGATAAAAGATCAGTCGTGGGGAGCAAAGACAGTGATGGGGGGGCTGTTGACAACGGAACCTGGTTTACGCTTCTCATCCCACTTGTGTCAAGCTGATCGCTGACCCAGTGGCCCCCAACTTCTGGCTGTCAGAATTTCCAGAAAAAGGCTCCTAAAGAGCCTTTGTGAGAACTGGCTTCAGCGTAGAATTTAAATAAAAGTTAATGTTTTTAAAAAGCTTGTTACAAAAGTAATACATTTTTATTGCAGAATGTTTGCAAAATAATGAAAATCACCTGTAGTCTTGCCACCCAGAGATAATCACTGATAACTTTTTTTTTTTTAAAGATTTTATTTTATTTATGCATACAAGCACTGGGGTACAGGCCAGAGGTGTGGGGTGGGTGAGAGGATTCACCAGAGACAGAGTGGGGAGCAGAACAGGCAGATGGACTGAAACACACTGCTGAGGGGAGCAGCGGGCGAGGCAGGAGAGGTCTGCTGCGCCATGTGGGTCCCCACCCCGGCCGGCAGCAGGGATCGAACTCGTGCTGCAGTGGCTGCGGTTTGCTTCATAGTGCGTTGCTTAACCCACTGCGCCACCAGGGAGGCCCAATCACTGATAACTTTTTGGTTATCCTCTTAAAGTCTTTTTCTATGCATAGATTTACATACATACATTTAAAAGAACAAAAAACAACAACAAAAAGATGAGACCACACTGTACAGGTTATTTTGCGACTCCCCTTACCGCCCCCCCCTTAACTATATATTGTGAGCCTTTTCCAAAGTCACTAAATAGTTCTCAGTATGATTTTTTTATGATCGTGGATTATACTGCACCATAATTTATTTAACTAGTTCCATATTGTCAGACATTTATTTTGTTTTTAATTTTTTGCTATTATAAACAACCTTCCAGGGAGCATCTTTTAAATAAATTGCTGTAGTTATTTATGATTATTTTCCAAGGATAAATTCCTAGAAGAGGGATCGCTGTGTAAATGGGCTATGCACATTTTTAAGAATTTTGCCAACTTACCCTCTGGAAAGCTTGTATCACTTTAAGCTCATGCCAGCAGCTATGGGTGCCGGATTTTCCCCCCGCTCGAGACCATCTTTTTTCTTTTTTTTAAACTGTCAATGTAATAGCTGAAAAATTGTGTTTCACTATTGTTTCAGTTTGCACATCTTTGACAGCTTGCAAAGTTAAACATTTTTCATATTTTTGCCTTTAGTACTTCTTTTGTGAATTTCCTAATCATGTCTTTTGTCCACATTGACATTTCTGAGCATTAAGAATATTAACCCTTTGGTGCCTGTTTGTACTTTTTCTTTTCTCAGTTTGTCATTTGCCCTTGCATTTTGCTTACGGCAGATTTTAATTTCTACGTAGATAATTCCAGCAGCATTTTTACTTTATTGTAAAATAGCATTTAAGAGACATTATAACCAAATACTTCCCTTTTTACCAGTCTAGCTCTGCATATAATTAACACACAGAAAATCCAGCCCCTAGGGGTGGCTGTCCAAAGGAAAGCTGGACTTATCCAAAACTGAAAAAGATTGGACAATCACAGATGACTATTTGCCAACAGATAGGCAGCTTATAATTTATAGTCTGGAACACATTTGAGCATGGAAGGGCACCTGACATGACAAGTGTGACAAGTGGGGAGACAGAGATTGCCCTGTGCAAGTGGAGACATGCAGTACCCTGAGCACAGACCCCGGGGAGAGATGTGGCTCCCTGCTCTGTGTTCAGCTCTGCTTAGTGCTCACACGAGAGGGGTCTGGACTGGCCCAGAGGTTCTGAAGTCATCAGCAGAAGCACTGATGGAATGATCAGGAAAGAAGCCAGAATGTCTGGTTGAAGATTGAGAGGAGGTGAGGGACTGGGGACAGTGTGTGGACACAGCTTTCTTAATCTGGGGTGATGGGAAGGGCAGCAGGGAGATAAGCAAGAGGAAGAGTGGTGAAGGAGACCAATTTTAAGGAGAGGAAACTAGTAGAAATTTGGGGGCTGGAAATTGTGATTGTCCAAGGGAGCCCTGAGAAGGCGGGACGAAGAGGGGCCTGTAACCAGAGGAAGCAGGGGCTGAGGCAGACGTAGGTCTGCCTACGGTGGGTGCTGGGAGATGAGAGACTCACACGTGATGGTCTCTCCCCGGTGAACTACAAGCCAAGGCTCTTTACCAAGATGCACATCTGGGGACAGAAGAGAGCCTGAGTCGTTGCTGAGACAAGAGGGCTGGAGGGGGACTGCACGAGATTATGAGCAGTGGGGGCGCTGGGAAAACACGGAAGCAGTCCTTGGGGCTCCCCTGTGATTAAGATGCTAAGGAAATGGCAGAGTCTTCGCAAGGCTGGGGTGTTCAGCTGTAGAACGCCCCTGAGAGGTCTGCGCATTTCCCACCCCACAGCCCGAGACTGACCCTGTTTGTGACCCAGAGTCCCTGTGTGGTGCGTTTGGGATGTGCAGAGGGCCAGCGCGGGCCAAGGGGCCTCGCTGCTAAGAGAACGCCATCGGTCAGGCGGAGGCGGAACGTGTGACCCTGTCTTTTTCAAGTTTATTTTTGCATAGAAGAACTGGGGTGCATGTCGGAGGTGTGAGAGGTGAGAAAATTCATGAGAGACAGAGTGGGGAGCCGAGCAGACGGATACACTGAAATACACCCCTAAGGAGAGCAGTGGAGAGACAGGAGAGGTCTGCTGTGCCCTGAGTGGGTCAGCTCCCTGGCCGGGGCTCGAACTCAGGCCATAGAGGTGATAGTGTTGAGACTTTATCCTTGTGCCACCAGGAATGCCCCGAAATGATCCTTTTTAAGCCCTCTTTTCAGTTTGAGGAGGTTGTTGATTGTGGGTTGGTGGAAATTGCATAATTCTCAAGTCTGGCTTCACTTTCCAGAAAGGAGGCAGGACCCGGGCTCTGGTATGGCATGTGCCCAGCCGGTAGCCGCCTTCCATGTGAGGAATGAGCAGGCCCACCCTGCGGCTCACTCTGCACTGACCATTCCAGAGGGTGGTTTGCCTTTGAAGAAATCCTAGCCGAATTATCACCTGCAGCTCTCACTCAGTCTCCTCCATTGGCATCTGACGAATGAATGAAAACCTCGAATGAAGATGTCGTAAAACGAAGTTGTGATGGATTCAACTTGATTTTTCATTTTCAAAGTTTTATTGGCATTCAAAGGATGACTTCTCTACAGGAGCTGGGGCTGCTGAAGAGGAAAGAGCCGACCTAACATCTAGGGGTTCCATGAGCCTCAAGACTAGAGAGTGAGCCCTGGAGGTGGCATTCGCCCTCCAGGTCTGGCTTCTGTGGGGCCCCATTCATCCCAGGGACTTACCCCACTAACCACATGGGGTTACAGCCGGCACCACAGCCCTGGGCTGGTTGTCTCCATAACAAACGTCACGTGAAACTTCCCTTTCCCCCCTCAGAATGCCAACGTGATTATGCATTAGGCTGTTGCTATTTACAGAGCTCTTAGCACAGAGAGCATTACACAGCCAGTGACACAGAATTACAACCATCTAGACATATGGTTTGGATAAACAAAGCACAAAGCGCAAATTAACCATGGTTGATTGTAACTCCCGCTCTGTACTCCCCAGGGAGGGACTTCAGTGAAACTCCCAGTCGGGGGAAGCAATACATATCAGAAAGGATAGTACATACAGCACGGTTTAGACAAACGCTAAGCCTTATTTAATGCTTCCATGGTGCCAGAACACAATGGCACCAACCTGTCTACAAAAGTTACAGCTTTGTGCCAGTTTCCTGTAAATAGTAACAACTCCTACGTGGCTGTGGGCTCCAAGACTGAGGGACATCTTCCATATGTCATCACCTTGCTTCTACTTCCTGTGTCCGCAAAGGGCTGTTGCCTCTGGCATCTGGATTGTTGCGTGGAGTTGCGCACAAGTAGCCTCCTCTGAGTAAGTGTCCTTCAACATCCTCTGTGGTCCCTCCCCTGATGGTGCCCACCCCCCATGCTTGTCTGCAGTGGACCCCCCTTTTCATTCTTGGGCAGTCAATGCTCACCCACCCACATGGGTGCCATTAGGACCTGCTGTTCCTATGTTCTGGCAGCAAAGGGTCCCCTCATTTCCTAGATCTTATATTTCATGAGAAATTCTTCTGGGACAGGAAACTTTCTGTGTGAGGTCCTTGGCCTCTTCATTGACACATGAACCTTTTAAACTTTGTTTGACAACAAAGAGTATAATATTTGCTTTTCATGATACATGTGCATTGCTTTCCAAAGGAGAGAGCAAAATAAATAAATAGCCAGAGTGAAAGGCTCCTGCTTGGCTTGAATACTTGACTGGAGTTTTTCAAAAAGGAAAAAAAATCCACAAAACACTCAGCTAAACATATACCTACATTTTTTTGGTCTTTAGTGGCTTTTCAGATGTAGGTATATGTAATTCTCTCTCTCTGTCTCTGTCTTTCTCTCTCTCACACACACACATATTCACACACATTTTCCAAAAATTAAAAATTGAGTTGGACAATTAAGAACCTTGTGGAATAGAACAAGCCCACGTGACTCTAAAGATCCCGAGGGCGCCGCCATGTGTCAGACCAACCTCAGAGACTTAAGATCTTATTAGTTGATAAGCCTCTGAGCCTTGTTATTCTATTAGCTGACCCTAATATCTTAAGTCCACACCAAGAACCAATTCTGCCGGCTGAGCTAAGCACACTCACATCCTTACGACTCGATGCCCCATGGGAGCGAGACTTCCAGGAGAGGGAGGGGCGCTGAGTGTCTCCTGTCCTCTCTGTGGAAATCCCCCATGTCAACCTGCAGAGCGCTGGTCACCTCGAGTCACGGGCGCTCTCTGAGAGCCATTCAAGTGGCTTTGACGGCTTCCTTCTTGCGAGGGTCGGGCGACAGCAGGAGTGTCCTCAGCCCTGGCTCCACAAGGGATTTATTGACATGTCTCCTTGCTGTCATGTTCATGTCTCATTTCCAACCCTCTGAAGTGAATCAGGAAGGCTACTGAATCACTCTGTGTCAGGCTAACTTGGCCAAACAGAAATGGGGTGGGACAGGGGCTGAGATTGCCAGGGCAAAGCTAATGGACTGACCAAAGCCACTTACCTGGATTCAATCATTCAAATCAACTCCATTCAATTCAGCAAATATTTCCTGAGTACCTCTTATGAAAGGAGTCCCTGTGCTGAGCCCCGGAGAAGATACAGGAAAAGACATTTTTTTTTTCTTTTGAAGTTCCAGTGTTGAACTGGAACAATTTAGGGCAAGAGAAACCGGATCGCAGAAAGACAAGAATGAGGGGAGTAAGAGGATGAGATGAGAGAAGAACCAATACTGGTTAGCACTGGGGAGCGAAAAGGGGGGAACTTGGACATTCCTCCAGAGCTTCAAAGTTTTCTCCAATCTAGAGAGGTTACAGGGTGTGTTTCAAGACTCCATGTTTCTTGTGTCTTTCCACCCCAAGAGTCCAATGGAAATATTTCCAAGCACACTGAAACTAACATCTGGTCACATGCATTTGACTAAGCCCTGCCCATTGTGGATTCTAGTATACACTGGATGTGTTTCATTTCGCTTCTATGTAAAACAGATTATATTAGCCTATAAAGAGAGATTTCACATTTAGGCTTATGTGACGTTCAATAGTAACATGTTCCATATGCACTTACAGATGTACGCTCAGGAAATTTGTGGGAAATCTCTTAGGGACTCAAAGAATTGATGACAAGGATGAAGACCGCACTTCAAACAAGACCAGGGCTCCAGGCACAGCCAGAGACCAGGTCAACTTGACCCAAATACTAGCTGGTCACTTCCTTCTCTCTGGAGTGCTGAGCTCTAACCACTGTCTGACTCCACGTCACGTCAGTGTACTGCAGGTTCAGAGGTCTTGGGGAGAGAGAGAGGCCAACTGCACAGGCTGGTGTCAAAGGAGCAGTTCTCAGCACTTCAGCTTACAGTCTTAATAAGACCCAACACAAAGAGGGAGGCAGAGTCTCCAGAAGGAAATCGGGTTGCCATTCTTGGAAATAAGGTGGAATGATGTTGGGTGGTCCAGACACACAGAATCCACCATCACTAATGGGACAAACACATGTAAATGCCAAGATAATTAAGTCATGGGCAGTAAAGAGAGGAATGCACTGGCTAGTGTTGGAGAGGAGACTCATAAATAACCAGCCATAAAAAAAGGAGGAAGGGAAAGTGCTAGAAGAGAGAAAGAAGGTAGACCTAAAGAGGGACTCAGGCAATCATGGGATGCCATGCGGACACAAAATGTTTTTGAGGAATTTGTACCCCTGGCTTACCTGTGATTGATGAAGGTTAACAGCAGTTTGACGTAAGGAGAATTTCACATTGTAGTGGAGTTATGGGTCTTTCCTCTTTTGTTTTGGCTTGAAGATAGTTGGCCACCCAATCCTTGACCATCCTGCTTCTAAATAGAATGGTTCTGTAGGACATGTGTATTACTGCAAACACACACACACACACACACACATACAACCTACCCAGAAAAATTCAGTGTCATATTAAATTTAATTTTCTGTGGTGAGTGTGTCTTTACCTCTCTGTGTCTGGGTAGCGCCAGACAAAATAGGCATGTGATAAATGTTGAATCAATAAAGGGAGCTGAGCATGCACCATCCTTTTCATCTTAGTCTTCTCACATGGGGGCAGAGTATACCCCTGGAAGTTGGCATTCTAACTGGTTGAATAGTTGTGTTGTTCCTATATAAGTTCTTTTGGTGGGTTTCCTGTTGTTTTCTGTAGTTGCCTCAATGGGAAGAGGTGTACACGTTGACCTTCATGGAACTTTCTGTCCCAGAAGCATGTAATTGCTCTGTGTTCACCAAAATCCATCCCCTCACCTCGAGGACAGAATCAGACTGTATTTCCCAGTGTCCTTTGCAATTAGGTATGACAACGAGAGTCCATTTTAGCCAATGGAAAGAAAGAGGACATGAAGAACACCACTTCCGGGAGGCCCATAAAACCTTCCTGCATGACTGTCCTTTCTTTCCTTCTCTGATAGCATAATGGAGGAAGCTAAGGCTCTTGTCACTCAGATTCACTAGCCAGTGGGACGGTTTCAGTTTGAATTAACTGAAAGTCAATAAAAACGAGAGTCAGAAACATCGTAATTCATGTAATAATGACTCCTCTCTTCCCCAGACCCAGTGACATGAAAATAAAATGTGATGTGGAACCAAAGGATTTCCTAGGTCTGCCTTGTGACTCAGATTTAAATGGGACCCAGGCCTAGAGGGACACAGAGACAGTGAGATAACGTGATACCCCAACCGATCAGGGGTCCCTCATCCTTTTCAATACCTCTTTACCACTCTTCTAGATGGGGGCACCTTATCATCCTGGGCACTTTCACATTTTAGACCCTTCCCTCAGCTTTTCCTTGCTGTGTGATCTCTCATTTAATGTCTCTGGACCTCAGTTCCCTCCTCTTTATGTGCCTAACTTTAGGAATAAGTTTCACAAAACTTGTATGTATATGGGCAGAGTTACTGTCTCTTAGATCTGCTCCTCTTTCCCCATTGTTATGTCATTTAGATATCCATTGGTCCCAGAGTTATCTGTTAACAAGGCAGTCTTTTCCATATTGACTTGTCTTTACTCTATAGTTACATGTCCTTAGTGGCTACCATGTGGAACAAGGAAGGAAAGGCCAGCTGGAAAGTTCTATTGGTCAACACTGCTCCAGAAGAGGTGAAAGTCTCAAAAAGGAGAAAACTTGAGTATGTGAACAGTACAAGAAGCAGACTCTTCCCCCATCATCACCACTGACTGGATTTGATAAGAAGAAAATAAACTTCTTTTATGTTGAATGTTTAGATGTGGGAGCTTATCATTCACCATAGTTAGTGATTTCTTATTTGAAATAGGGTCATGTCTTAAGATATTGACTCATTTAGTTCACATCTCTTTCTTCAGGCAACGGAGAACTAGTCCCACTTAGAGACCTGTCTTGTCCAAGAGCAGAGAACCAGTGACTCTCTGGGATACAGTATGTAAATATAGAAAACATGGAGGAAAGTACTAAGGCCTTCCTACCAGCTTTGAAGAATTCAAGTGTCTAAAGCCTGAAGATTTGCATCACTCACTCTTTCACTGCAGCCTTAGTGATGCACTAGTACTAACAAACACAGTCCTCACATTCCTAATCTGCATGTAGAGAACTCTTGATGTCTACAGTGATGCTAAAATGAGTTGAAAAATTAACGATTCAGCCACGTCATCATCCCAGCATCTCAGACAGTGCAAACTAAAATTCCCAGTGGAACATGCAATGTTATAAAACAATATTGAGCAAATTTAAAAGGCAATTTGAATATGACACTCTCTTTGTGAAAATCTTTTCATAATGTTTTTGTTGTTAGGTTCTTAGGAATGGCCTTCAGGGTCTCCATCATCATCTTTCAGCACATGTTCCCTCACTTAGGTAAGTGAGGACACCATACTCCAGTCCCACTGGATTTTTCTGCGTTCCTTCCAGTTACCTGATTGCCTCTACTAGCTCCCACATCTGCTCATGCTGGTCATCTGTTACTTATTCTTACTGATTCTCCATCCCAGTCACACTGATTTTCACATGTTGAACACTCCCTGATCACTTAGGTCTCCAGTAAAATGCCACCTCCTTAGAAAGACTTCTGATGACCTGGCCTACTACTCATCCCATCCCACTGCCCTGTATCATTGTCCCTTTACCATGTTTCTGACATCCTTCCTCTTGCACAAAAATGGTGCTCAGGGTGAGCTCAGCTCCAGGAGTAGAGCAGGCTACACTGCAAAGGGTGTTGAATGCATTGCCTCAATACACCAGCAGAGAAGATAAATATTTAAGAATGATTTGATGACTGGACTTCAGTGTTCACATAATATGTAATTTATAATTAATGAAAGTTAATTAATTAACTTTTCCTTGAGGATTTCATGGTCTTCCTCTGAAGTTAATGGATATTCTTGAGCAAATTAACCATCTTGACTATAGATTCTACAACTGAAAAAAAACTCGCAACAATTATGCACAATCTCTCATGGGGGCAGTGGGTCGGTGGAGACAGCCATTCTCATGAGACAAGCTTAAGGCAACTGATTTTTGGACTAGGATTTAGGGAGTAGCACCTTCTGAGTGTCACATTACATATTTAAACTTTCAAAGGTAAGTAATTGCTTCATCACAAAAATATTAATATAACTTAATGATATAATTGCTCCCTCTAAAAAGCCTGTTTATATGATGCAGGGATTCTATGGGCTGATATTGAGTTAAATTTCAATTATTAGACGGCACCATCTCAGATATGGAGATGGCGGATCTGTCAGCCCTGATGCATGCTTTATTTTCAGCTGCCTTCACAGTCATCCATGGACTGATTTCATATGAACATTTCGCTTACATAGGGCTGACTTGCACAATAGTGTCGTATTATATTTTAGAATGCCTGGATGGGAGAGAATGATAATAGAATCTTCTTTCCATAAAGATCTCCACCCACCTAAGAAAAATCCTTGTATTTTATGGATAAATTTCCAAACTATGCATAGTTATCCCTTGGAGTTTTAATTTTTTAATGTTCTGTTATAGGACTTTCTGTAGGCTGCTCACAGGCAGATACATCAAATTTAACAGTGATTTCATTGCATTCATTTTTATGGTCACAAAGTGTGGCAGAAGATTCTGACTTTTGTGATATACATTTTCACTTTTAAGGAAATTTAAGTTAAGATCTGACTCATCAGAGACAAATATTAGGAATGACTAGTAATACTGACATAAGATGATTCAACAAAAATCCTGAATGTGGTATGTAAATGACTAATGTTTGGGAAATTGCTTTGCATACCCGACGTTGTAAATGCCTTGGCCAAGTGAGACAATTTATTTCTGCACCAGTGTTTGGTACTGAATGACAGGTTCTTTTTTTTTTTAATATTTCATTTATTTTTTACGTCATTCTTCATTTTTGTACAGTGTATGCATTTTCTTCTTACATATAATCCCTGTGGAATTCCCACCACCAAGTCACCCATGCACCATCACCACAGTTCCTTGTGCTCTTCCAGCCCCTGTTTTGATCCCACTCCTACCTCTCCACCTGCAGAATGTCTCTGGTTTATATTACCTGTTGATTTTGATTTTTACTTTTTTACATTTTATTTTTTTCCTAAAAAAAAAAGGAAGGTTCTACATTCCTCTTACAAGTGAAATCATCCAGTATTTTTCTTTTTCTTTCTGGCTTATTTCACTAAGCTTGATCCCTTCCAGCACCTTCCATGTTGTTGTGAATGGCATGAGTTTATATTTTTTGATTGCTGAATAGTATTTCATTGTGTATATACACCACCCCTTGATCCAGTGATCTATTTTTTGGCATTTGACACAACTCAACCAAAACAAAGTAAACGATCCAGTCAAAAAAGGACAGAAGAGCTAAAAAGACACTTCTCCAAAGAGGAAATGCAAGTGGCCAACAGGTATATGAAAAATTTTTCAACATCTCTTGTAATCAGGGAAATGCAAATCAAAACCACAATGAGATACCACCTTAAACCAGTGAGAATGGCATATATTAAAAAAACTAGCAGCAACAAATGCTGATGAGGATGTGGTGAAAAAGGAACATCTCTGCTGGTGGGAATGTAAACTGGTCCAACCACTATGGAAAGCTGTGTGGAGGTTCCTCAAACTGCTTAAAATGGAGCTTCCATATGATCCAGGGATTCCACTACTAGGGATCTGCCTGAAGGACACAGAAACATTCAGTCAAAAGGACACCTGCACACCAATGTTTATGGCTGACGAGTTTTTTCCTTATTTTTTTCCTTTCAAATTTTAAGCCACTTACATTTGATACAATCCCTGGTGAAGTGGGATGGTTTATGGATGAAAGTGCAGTGTCTTAGTGTCAAGTAGGGAATAAACGCGAGTGTTCATGACACTGATGCAGAGGATGCAGGGTGAAAATGACCCGTCAGCTCAGATCTTATGACTACCGAGTTTATCTCCTTCACTGAAGCTGATTTGAAGTTCAAGAATCATGAAGGGTCTTCCCTAGAGCACCATCTTCCTGCTTTCTTGATGAGCTGTCTCTGCCCCTTACCTCATAAGAAGGGACCAGTGGAGGAGAAGCCCTTTCTGGGTTTGTGGCACTCCCAAAGCTGGTCCCTCTGGGCCGGTGTTACTTCCATCATTCACATCCTGGTAGTTGCTCCCAACTCTGTAGTTGAATAAAGAGTTGGGGGATAGACAGTTATTGTCTTAGTCACAATGACACACCCAGGTCCCAGTTGCCCTGTGGCTGGAACCCATTTTCCTAAGGAGAAGACATATTTTATCTAATTAACATTTAAAAATTTTATTTATTTTTGCTACAGGCCAGAGGTGTGGGGGTGAGCGGATTCACCAGAGACAGAGCAGGGAGCAGAACAGGCAGACTGACTGAAACACACTGCTGAGGGGAGCAGCGGGCGAGGCAGGAGAGGTCTGCTGTGCCACATGGGTCATCATCCTGGCCGAGGATCGAACTCATGCTGCAGTGGTTGCGGATACTTCATAGTGCAGTGCTTAACCCCTTGTACCACCAGGGAGGCCCATGGATACTTTTTAAAAAAATTTAAAAAAAAAAGATTATTTATTTATTTATGCATACAAAACTGGGGTACAGGCCAGCGGTGTGGCGGGGTGAGAAGATTCACCAGAGACAGAGTGGGGAGCAGAGAAGAACAGGCAGACTGACTGAAACACACTGCTGAGGGAAGCAGTGGGGAGGCAGGAGAGGTATGTGCCTTGTGGGTCCCCTCCCTGGCTGGGGATCGAACTCAGGCCTTAGTGGTGATAGCACTGAGATTTAACCCCTAGGCCACCAAGGAGGCCTGAGAAGACAGATCTTAAATGGCATGGGTGATGGGGAGCTCTTAGAGTGCCTCAGAAGATTGGAAACACCAACCAAGACTTCCGAATTTGACCCCAGCTTGTCCAACCTCACAAGTCTGCAAATGAGGAGATCTAGTTAAGACTGGTGACTTCTGCCCATTGTCGGGCTCCCAGGGCGATGAATGAACAGCTAAGCTCACTTCGTGTGGATGGTTCCAAGCGCAAGTGGGTGAAGTGAGGTGCAAGAAAAAAATAAAAAATAAACAGTCCCCTCCAACAATTGTCTGCAATTTGTTGCCTTTTCTCAAATTCTCAGCCCCCACAGACAGCCTCTCTTTCAAGGGTTTCCTTCTTTCCTGGATTACCCATTAAAATAATCCCATCAATATGGAAAGTAACTGTCCTAACATTTCACGATTTCATCTCAAATTTTTCTTACACCATCTGTAGTAGTGCTTCCTTTACCCCAAAAAATCAGCAAGGGAAGTTCAAATAAAAAAAGGGGGAAAGTTTTAAAAGGTTGGAACTTCTGAGAAGACTTGCTTCCCCTATCCACAGGGACGCTTTTCTATCCCCTCAAAGCTCCTCAGCCCAGAACTAAATTTATTGTTTTTCACGGAGGCCGCCTCTCCCAGGATTCTCCTGTCTCTGTCGCTGGTTGCACTATCTCCTGGGTGCTTGTGTTCTGCTGTGTTCTGCTACCAGGCCAGGCAACTCGTGCTCAGCCCCAGCTCATGTTTAGAGAAACTTCACGCTTCTTCTCTCCTGCCTGGAGCCCACCTGCTGGCTCCCAGTCCAGCCCTGGCTGTGCTCCTCCCTATCCTCCTTGGCTGTCTAGCGCCACCATGCTTCATGCTCCCTGAGAATTCAACCTACCTTACCCCTGGATCCTGGCTTATGCTGGTTCCTGTGGGAACTTGGGGCACCCTTCCTCACCTCCTGACCTGCTCCTCTATCTACCCTGCTGCCCAGTCACCCCTCCACCTGCTGGGCTCCCAGGCTGGTGTGCCTGTACCACTCCCATCCATGTTTATTCTGCTGCTGATTGATGTAGTAGGCCTTACCTTGACTATAAGTTGCCTGAGAACTGGAAATATACCCCCTCCATCCTCTCCATGTCCTTCTATTATATACAACACTTTACTATACATCATTATCTGTGAATAAATAATGAATGTTCCTAGTTAGATAGACAGACAGACAGACAGACAGATAGATAGATAGATAGATAGATAGATAGATAGACAGATAGACAGATAGATAGATTGATGAATAGATGATTTATTGGATAGGTGAGTGGATGGATGAATGGATGGAAGGATGGATGATGGATGGATGGATGGATGGATGGATGAACACATGCATGGATGGGTTGGTATATGGGTGGATGGGATGGATGAATGGATGAATGAACTGACCAGTGGAAAGACAGAGAGATAGAAGATAGATAGATAGATAGGTAGGTAGGTAGGTAGATAGGTGGATAGATAGATGAACCATGTGCAGGAATGTCTGAAGAATGAATCCTTCGTTTAGACCCTACTGAGTCTGTCAAGGACTCTTTGGACTATGAAAACAGGAACAATTATGATGTAAATGGACTTTGAAAATAGCAATAATTAGGTAATTAAAAATGTACTTCAGTTTCATTATGGTGTCCATAAAATTCCACCATCGAAAAACAAACTATTTTAACATATTTTACTTAATATAATTCATGTAATTGTGATTTTTATGTTCCACCTAGTTATGCAATTAAGGAGTACATGGCTATTTCTTACAATTAAACATTGCTAAAATCTGCCGCCAGTTCGGAACAGAGTATGATATATTTAACAACTTTTTATGCTAAACACTAGACACAGTTAACATTATACTCATTTAATTCCATTTTAATTAGTTGAATAATATTTTAACTGTGGATTTAGGCCTAGCTAGAATGGCATGTTACTTAAGGTTATTTTCCTTCAAATTATGTATCTATAACTTGTCGATGTTTCTCACCAAAGAAAATGGTTGCACGTGTGGTGTGTGAGTGGAGAATAAGGGCCTGGATTTTCTAGCGCTCCACCAAAGCTTGTCACTCATTGGTTCAATCCTTTCTCAGGACACTGGGCTTCCAGAAACTCCTACCCACGTTCCCTCTCTAAGAGTTAACCCAGGATGCTCTGGGAGTGCGTCCCGGGCGGCAGCCCGGTGACAGCCCGAGGCCAAGAAAGGCTGGTCACAGACGCCAGTGTTCCAGGAGCCTCTGCTTTGGGGACTCAGCTCTGGTTACCACAAAGTGAGCCGGCGCCCGCTGCCCGGTGAGCATCCCCGCTAGTCTCTCCCTACACGACTGTCTGAGCTTCCCTTTCCACAAACCGTTTCCTACTAACCAGGCTGCATGGATGCAGAGCAGAGAGACCATCTCTCTTTCGGGGAGGGATTCCCTAAAGCAGTTGAGCCGAGTTCCCAGAGATGAGTGAGGAGGGATTAACCAAGCGAAGAGGAGGAGGCAGATTTCAAGAAGGAAAACACTGAGTGCTGGCAGCAGTCATACTAGGCGTACAACTTCTCGTCTCCCTGTGGGTCCTGCCAGCCCGTGTCTACACAGCCTCGCATCTGGAACGCCCTTGGCTCCCTGGCAGCTCTGCCCCCCTCCCCACCCCCTGCAGGGACAGTCCCTCCAAGGAGACATTCTCAGCCGTGTCCACCCTCTTCTACCTCAGCCCTGCCTTCCCCCCACTGACAGCGTCCAGCGCTTGAATGAAGTGTCCTTATGGGGTATCTTGCTGCTTCCCCAAGCCAGGCCCCTGCCTTTTCTTCTGTCCGGGTGGAGTTTGGACCTGACCTACCTCCCTCTGTTCCCACATGAGCCCCCTCGTCCACGGGCGCTGTGGTCCTGCCCAAGCTAGGAGGAGGGGGGAGGCCGTTGGCACCTGCTTTTGAGGCGCCACCCCCTTGGAGTCAGGGAACCCCTGGCTGTTCTCCCGGCAGCGCTCTTCCTGCCTGGCTCCAGCACGCGGGGGATCTGGGTAGATTCCACGGCTCAGTTCTGCTCACATAAGGTCCACCTAACATGCCCCTTCCTGGGGATCGCTCAGGACTGAATGAGATGGGGCTTCTTAACCCACAGGACAACAGTAACACCCATAATAGCGCTAACGGAATAGCCTTGGTGCTTACTACATTCCTCATTTAATTTAGTTCCCACGCAGGCACAAATGAAGCTCTTCTCACTGCGCCATTTAGGGTGGGTTATGAGGCTGGTCCCGCACCCAAGCGAGGCACCCAGAACCAGAACACAGCTGAGCTGACTTCACGGCCTGTGGCTGCCCCCTGTGCAGCCCCTCGAGCAGGCAACCGGCGAAGAGGAGGCGCTGATAGGTGTTAGTTGCCGCGTCGAATCCCGAGGGAAACATCTTTCGCTTTGGCCCTCTTGCTTTCCCAAGCCTGACTCAACACTCAGTTTAGAATATTAATTTCCAGCTCGATTTTTGCACGCAGCCTACTCAGTCTCATTGGCAAGCTCAGTTTCTGGCTTTCTACATGCAGTTGCTTAGGTCTCTGCCTTTGGCCTTGAATTCCCTTGAACTCTGCCAGGCAGTCACCAGTGCCCTTGGATCCGGCACCTGGCAGTCTGCGGTCTGTCTGGAGGTCCCCGCCACAGCATGCTGCTCACGGCGCTTGGGGCATTTGGGACCCGCTGCCTTGCTAGCTCCAGAAGCAGCCTTGTTCCTCGTGGTTCCCGCGGTCTGGGCTCCGCTCCTCCCAAGCCCTAGTCGTCCTCAAATCGCGGCGTGCCTTGGTGCTGAACGAATGATCTGATGAGGGTTGCAGCAGCGCACAGGTCCTGCACGGAGCTGGGAGCTATCAGGAGCTGTAGGAAAGGGCTTGCCATGCCCCGGATTGGCACAGAAGAGCCCTGACTTGCTGTGGGCTATGCCTTTCCTTCCCCCGCAGAAAAGCAGCCCGGATGGACGCCTTGTCAGGTGCGCTCCTGCCGGGCGCAGCGTTTTGTCCATTTCTGATAACCACTCCAGCCCCAGGAGTGGCAGCACTCGCAGAAGGAGAGGGGAGACTCAGGGTTTAATGGCCGCATGCTGGTGTTGCCTGCCCAGGAAGCTATTTTCCTTGGAATACAGCACCTGCTTCTCCACAGCCTACCCCTTTCCATGTCAGCAGCCTCAGTGGGCTGCATTCAAGCCCTTCCGTGCCAAAAGACAGGCATGTGATACAAGCTACCAACTGGACTCTCTTTTCTGGGAGCCTGAACGTTGAGGGGAGGGAGAATGAGATAGAAAATGACTGGATCTGGCTCATCCTGGCTGGGTGCCAGAGAAACAGCATCAGTTCCTGCAGCCAGACCCTCGGGCTGCCCAGCCCTTGTCTTTTTCGAGACCCTTCCTCAGCCTTAGTTTTCCGTTCCCTATGTGACCCAACCCTCCTCCGATCATTAACCAGAGTTGATTGCTGTTGTTTGAAGCTCAAGAACTCTATGTAATAGAGGGACTTCCACCTATTTAATCATCTATTCATTCATCCATCTATTCATCCATCTGTCTGTCTGTCTGTCTGTCCCTCCCTCCCTCCAGCTAGTGGAGAGTTTGCAAGCATCTTCTCTGTGCATGGAGTTGTGAGAAGGCCAGACAAGCAAGAGCAGTCATTAATATAACTGGGTTTACATTTTAGGATGAAGAACCCGTCCTGGGTCATACACAGGACTGTGGCATGACTTGAAAGACGTGGAGATAGGCTATCCTGCATTTTGCACTATTTTAGAGCCCCAAGTGCTTTGTCCACATGTTGCTGAAATTTCACTCAAATTGATTGTTCCCTTCTCTACTGCACTGAACTGTAGCAAGAACAGTTCCAGTTATTTGAGACTATGAGAACAATTTTTTTCTGAAATTCCTTCATCCGGTTGGCCAAACCATTCTTTCTGGGTGACTTTTTGAGGTTCAATTTGCTGGGGTCAAAAAAATTCCTAATTGGAAGCCCGGAGACTGGGCTCAACGTGTGGATTTATCTCGAATTCCACTGTGAAATTAGACAGACCTGGGCTCCCTGTGAGTCTCAGTTTCTCTTTACGTAAATTGAGAAATTGTAGAGCTGATCTCTACTTTGATATTTTATAAACATCTTCTGTCAAGATTAAGCCTTTGGAATGAAGAGGGAAAAAAAAATCTGCTTCCCTCCTGAGATTTGAAGATTCTGAATGGCATAAAAGGAGTTAAGCTTTGCAGCACTCTGCAACATTGATAAAAAAAAAAGGTGTGTGTACTTTAATTTCTAATAAAAAAATCAAGCAGGTATGAATAGCAATAAAATTGCTCAAAAATTGTTCAAATTGAAGGGAAACAATTGGAAATGGATTTGGAAATATAATGTTTAGCTAAGCAAGCTATAATGTTCTGTTATTTTAATCAGCATTGTAAAGTAATTTAAATGATGCAGGAAGAGACTTTTATACCTTAATATATAATCACTCTTTTTTTCAATGCATTCATCAAAAGGCGTTTTGTGTTAATGATTCTATGGCTGACGACAGACACCAGCAATAATGGTCTTGCAAGCTCCTAGTTTATGTTTGGAGCTTTTTAGATTTGACTTTTTTCCAGCTCTTCTACTAGTCTTAAAGGAAAATTCCTGTTCTTTTGGAAGAAAACTGGTGTTGTTAAATGTTTCAAAGATTAAAAAAAAAATTAAACAGGGAATCTAGGAAATCTTGTTGATAACATTTCTTCTATAGTGCCAGGAAGTTAAAACAGAACTCGGGGGTTCTGAACAAGTTGCCTGCCTCCAGCCCCTTGAAATTCAAATAAATGAATCAATAAATAGATAAACATACAAACAAATAAATGATCTCTTCTCCAAAAAGTACAGAGCTTTTCTAAGTCTGTAGCCCTCTTGTCTGCGTTAAATAACTGCTAGCTGATCATTGAAGGTTTTGCATGAAAAAATGACAAATATTCCTTCTTGTTACTCAGTTTATGCCTACCATTGCTAACTGACTTTTTGAAAGTAACTTATAAAGAGTCACTTGAAAGTTTCTTTCCACAGACGATCCATCAAGAGGGGAATATAGGAAAAAGCAAAAGTACTTGTCATTTCCTAAATGGTGGTGGTAGAGCACACAGATTATGATGCTGTAGCCCTTCCTTTGGGCAAAGAGGACTCTGTCCTCCCCAGATAAAAGAGGTTTTTGTTTTCACCTGCTTTGCTTCTGCCACATTGGTACTTCTTCAGTAAGGATGCTTCTTCCCATCCACTCACCCATCCACCCACTCACCCATCCATTTATCTACCCACGCTTCCATCCACTCACCCATCCATCTGTCCACTATCTGTCCATCCACCCATCCATCCATCCAGCCAGCCATCCCTCCCTCCCTCCATCCATCCATCCTCCAACCTCTCAAAGAAAGAACAAAACATAGATGTGTCTTTAGATCTATCTAAATATTTCCAGATTGCAGAGTTTCTAGTTTAGTTATCTGGAAACATTTTTAGAAAAGAAGCCTAGTTTTTGTTAATTAGTATAAAACAGTGGCATCGGATCCAGACTGCTAAGGAGCTAGCTGGGTAGACCTTGGTGACTAGCTGAGAGTAGGGGCCCCGGCTGGGGGCCCAGGAGTCTTTGGGGTTGAATGTGCCCCAGTGGAGGGTCTAGAGGTCATTCTGTTCTGTGGGCTGCCAGAGTTAAACTGGGAAGCAGCAGCAGACAGCAGATTGATACCGCTTATTGGTGTGGCGGGCTCAACCTGGAGCTGCTTTGGGGACAGGAAGGAGGGAAGCTGCTGAGGTCCGAGGATCGTCCTTACTCCTGTCCTGAATTCCAATGGCTCACTTTTCAGTGCCCTTTTAGAGCAAAGAGATGAACCAAGGATTGGAGAAAGCAGTGATAGCTCAGAGCAAATGCAGAGAACACGAGTATGTCCAGAACAGCGGCAAGAGGGGAGTCCCTGAAACTCCTGAGTCCTTTTTGCCACCTGTAAATGGCAAATCTTAGCAATTCTTAGATCAGCCGCTATTGGGAGCACTGCGTGTGTAAAGCGGCATCACAAGCCTGGTGAATGGTGGCTTCTCTCTAGGAGAGCTGTAAATGGGGAACTGTGCCCCGAAGGAATCTCTAAGGAGGAGCCAAAACCCCTGAACCCTCCGGAACCCCCACAGCCAGGAAAGGCTGCAGACCTCTTGAGCCCTTGCAGGACCCCAAGCCCATCCTCCAGGCATCCTCCTCAGGTCAAGAGGAAGTCACGCCCCCCAAAGCCTCAACCCCATGTCACTCGTTCCTCATCCCTCCCTCCTGGGCAAAGAGCTTACTGGGTCCCTGCTGGGTCAATCTGACTCTTGGTGTCCCAGGGAGGGAAGGCTATTGTCTCCCCTGAGGACTTGCCACTTGCTGGGAGAAAAAACACTGCCCCAGGCAGCCCTTCTCAGGCCCCCGCGGGCATAGAGCAGGCCCCATCCTGCTAAGGGCAGACAAAGCTAATCACCTGGAGACCCCCTCAGCAACTCAACTGGGAGAAGTTTTCCATTTACTAGTAATCAAATACTGTGTACTACAGCTTCAATAAGTCAACATTATGTCTAAAAATAACCTTCTACTCATGCTTGGGGTAAGTGTGGGGAAATACTGGCAGCAATGAAATTTGCTAGAATAGAGGCATCTAGTTGGCACATTTACTTTACACAATTTTGTTATCATATGCACTGACTTTAGAAATACTCCTCCCACTTAAGATGAAATTCCATCATAGAAGGTTTCTGAAGATAATTTGGCAACATATATTGAAGGCCTTAAAAATGAATAGTGTTAGATCCACAATTCCGCACCTGATAATTTGTCCTGGGAAAATGATCATATATGTTCACAAATGTTTAGCACAACAACAGCCATCTCGTGTCACATCAAACAGAAGAAATTGGATTTGTTAGCAGTCTAATAATGATTGAGTCAACAAGAAGTCATAGCGTGCACAAACAATAGGCTACTGTTCTACCGTTAAAATGCAGAGAAGCACAACACTTCTCTAAATGGAAAAATGTTCAAGATGAAAAATGCTACAAAATAGAGTGGGATTAAGAAGGAATATATATATATACACACATACATACATAAAAATATGTCTGCGTACACACATAAAAATATATATATGCACACACACAAAATATATGCATGTATACATACATAAAATATACGCATGTACACACACATAAAATATGTGCATGTATACATACATAAAATATGTGCAGGTATACATACATAAATATACATAAAATATATGTATGTATACATATATATAACGCACATACAAATGTATTTTATCTATTTATCTGCATATGTATACCATCCATCCATCCATCCATCCATCCATCCATCCATCCATCCATCCATCCATCCATCTATCCATCCATCCATCTATCCATCCAGCACCCATGATCTTTATATCCTAGAAAACACCATAGTATAGTAATTTGCTATTTCTAAATTGTTACTTTTTTACAAATTTATTTTGTAAAATGGTCTTCATTAGCCTAATTTTTTTTCCCTTCAGATTACAAATTTATATTGGTCTCTGCATTTAGGAAAAAATAGCAATAGATGTTATTTCCAATTTTTAAACATGGATCTTGTGATTTCTAATAGTTAATAGAATTTGGTTTAAAAGATTAATATACAACTTAAAAAATATATCACTAGCATGGCCTCCCAGGAAGGACGAGGACGCCCATGGAAGTAGCTGACTGTGCTGGGCTGGGGAAGCTGGGCTGTCCTCCCCTCACTGGGGCTTGCTCAGCTTAGCCACACCATCCTCACCCTAGGCAGAGACCAGATTCTCTGGTTAAGGAGATGCTCCTTGGGTTATAGCTGCACCATCTTTTGTCAGTTTTTTCTATTAACCTTTGGTTATGTTATTGCTAAAGGGTATGTCTTAGCTAAGAAAAATAGCCCACTTCCCAAACACGTTGCTTTTTTTTTTACCTAAAGATTTATTTATTCATGCATACAAGAACTAGGGTACGGGTCAGAGGTACGGGGGATGAGAGGAGTCTCCAGAGACAGAGTGGGGAGCAGAATAGGTGTATCTACTGAAACACACTGCTGAGGGGAGCAGCGGGCGAGGCAGGAGAGGTCTGCTGCTCCACGTGAGTTCCCTCCCTGGCCAGGGATCGAACTTGTGCTGCAGTGGCTGTGGGTAGCTTCACAGTGCTATGCCTTGCATCACCAGGGAGGTCCCTTGGGTTTTGTTTTTTTAGTAATTTGATATTTTTTAAAGATTTGTTTATGTAGACAAGAGCTGGGGTATAGGCAAAAGTTGCAGGAGGTGAAAGGATTCACCAGAGACAGAGTGGGGAGCAGAACAGGCAGACTGACTGAAACACACTGCTGAGGGGAGCAGCGGGCGAGGCAAAAGAGGTCTGCTGCGCCATGTGGGTCCCCTCCCAGGCCAGGAATCGAACTTGCGCTGCTGTGCAGTGGAAGATTCACAGTGTAGTGCTCAACCCACTGCACCACCAGGAAGGCTCAATTTGATATTCTTACTAAATAATGTATACAAACAATAAACACAGAGATGCTTACTTTGAGATATCCAAATATTTTGAGCTTTGATTCTTTTTTCAGATTGCTTTTCATTTTTAGTTTTAACCAGCCTAGTCTTCTCTGCCTGGAGATTCCTATTTTAAAGTAGTTTTTTAATCCATCTCTGTGTGTGTTCAGGCTGAGAGAGAAATGGAGCCATTTAAAAAATTAAAGAATTGCAATTTGTGGAATAGCTCTATTGTCTACTGACTTGAAATGAAACTTCAACTTTATACTTAACTGTGTCCTTACTTGTATCAAGTAAATATTTAACATGTACCTGGCACCTTCCTCGGACAATATCAGACTTCTTTTTGAACTTTTTTCTGTTTAATTGATTTGTTTTTTTTTCTTGCTATCGCACTGTTTTAATTATGCTTGCTTTAAAGTATAATTCATTTTGTGGCATGTACAAGTCCACTTGATCTCTATCCCCTTTTTTTTTATTCTCAATTTTTCTAGTGGATTAGAAAATTTAACCTTAAAATCACTTTGTCAATTTTCTAACCAAACCAAACAAACTAACCAAATGACAACATGATAATTGCACTTGGTGTCCTGTCCAAGGAATACAGTACATTTCTTCAGTTATTTGATTATGTGCCAGGCACACCATAGATATTAAATCCATTACAGAGGTTGCTTCATTTTACCCTGAGAAAATACCAAAAGGTGAAAACTATTACCCTATAGAAACTGATGGGGAACTGAGGCACACAAAGCTTAAGCAATTGCTTAGGTGCACATGGGTAGCCAGTGTAACCTGGAGGGTGGCGACCCAGACCGTCAGAGGCACAACGGAGCGTAAGGCCATGCCTGGGCCTTCATGGGTGCTGCAGACTGTGAGCGCCAAGGCTTTTCAGAGAGGGTCTTTTCATCTTCAGGACAGCCCCATCCAGGGGGGACTTGGCAAATAACCATCGAGGGTTTACTTCCCCAAGAGGGATGCAGAGAGTGAAGATGATGAACTGGTGATTTGCTTTTAACAGATGCTGTTCCCTCAAAACGGAGATGCAATCGGTTTAAAAGGCTCTTGTTCAAAGCAGAGTCCCATATCTCGTAGCCTGGACTGGTCATATCATGTGTATGAAAAAGTCCGGTGCAGGCTGGGATTCAGGAGAAAATGATCAGACAGGAGGCAGAGGACAATTAGTAAACACAAATGGATGTTAAGAATGATAAAGGATTCCTTTTCTACGCAACATGAGGTCTCTCTGTGCCTTGTAAGACACTCGGGACAATCCCTAGTAGAGTCAGAACCTAATTTTGGGGGAAGCCTGCCTGTAGGTGTCTGTGTTATCATTTATGTGTGATGGCAGCAGTGGACCGATAGACATCAAGACACCACTCCTAACTGGCCTTTCTATGAGTCCCATGGCTTTGCTTTACACTGTTTTCCCCATTATCATCTCATCAGATGTTTAAAACCGTCAGTCAGCCTACTAAACCCAATAGAAGGGAGTTCACTACTTTCACATTTTCACTGCAATGTTTTTGTGTCAACAGAGTTGACATGGTATCTGTTGATGGAAAAAGAGATCAACAGGATGTGGGTTATAAAGATGGTGAAATACTATGCAGCAATGAAAAAAGAACTAAGTTGGCAACCAAATGGATATTGGGTGACAAAAAAAGGGAAAAACATTGCATTTCTATATTATTTACTTATATGTTTATATATGTCAATATATTTAGACATTTACTTCTACTAATATAAGAAAACATTTTTCACGAGGAAGGCATTTTAAATGTATATAGGGAAGGGTTATGAAAGAATCGATTAACTACAAGATAATGTGAGCTAGCATTCAGGTCTGATTATGACAGAATAAAGAATAGTGGACTTACCTCCCTCCACAAACAATTATAAAACCGAAAACGTTTCTGAAGTGTCTGTTTTCTTTTTATTAGATTTATTTAATTATATTTGACATTATTTGTAATCCCCAGGGAGTTCCCACCACCATTTCACCTGTGCACCTCAGTTCCTTGTGCTCTTCCTGCCCTCATCCCAGTCTCTACCCTACCCTCCCCCCGAATGATCCCTTTGGTTTATCTTTGACCTTTAGTTCCTGTTGTGTTTTTTATTTGTTTGTTTATTTTTGCTGTAATTGCTCCTTTCCTTGAGCTCTCTTTTATTTTTTTATAGTTGTTGTTTCTTTACATTCCTCCTAAATTGAAGTCATCCAATATTATTCTCTTGCCTTCTGACTTGTTTCACTGAGTATAATTCCTTCTAGCTCCATCCATGTTTCTATAAATAACTCTAGTTTATAATTTTTGATTGCTGAGTAGTACTCCATTGTGTAAATGTATCACATCTTCTTGATTCAGTCATCTACTTTTGGGCATTTGGGTTGTTTCCAGGTCTTACTGATTATAAACAGGGCTGCAATAAACATGGGGGTACAGGTATTCTTTGATCAGTGTTTTTGTGTCCTTTGGGTAGATTCCTAGGAGTGGGATTGCTGAGTCATATGGTAGTGAAGCTTCTGTTTTCATAAAGTGTAGGTGTTCTCCAAATTCACCCAGTTCTGCAGGGGAGGCACTTATCTGGATGTCAATATCAGAGTAATTCAGTTGTAACCCATGTGCTAATCCATATTAGAATGATTAAACGATTGTGTGCATTATATTTTTGTTTCCTGTGTCTTTTTGGTTAAAGAGAGCAAACTGAGTATTTGTTTTCTCTATTCCACTGGATTTTTAGCTCTTTGGTTTATTATTTGAGAGGTTGATCTAGGGATTATAATGTATTCTTACCTAATTACAGTCTACTTTGATAAAACATCATGCCACTCCACATTTAACAAAGAACCTTCCAATATCATACTTCTATTTAACTCTCTTGTATAACTGTGGTCAAATATTGACTTTTATGTGTTTTAAGCCCAACATATTGTTATGGTTTTAAATAGTGAAATGCTTTTAAAATAAATTATAAAAGGAGAAAGATGTCTCTTATGTTGGCGTTTTTTCCTGACTATTTTTTTCCATATGGACTAAGTTGCTATTTGATAGGATTCAGTCAAATTTTATTCCTTGAGTGGGGAAAAGTCTCACTAAATATCCTTTTATCTTGTCTTCATTTTCCAAGGATATTCTCATTATATACAGACTTCTTGTTTTATATGATATTTTATTCTAGCATTTTAAATATGTCATCTGTACTTTAAATATTTCTTTGTACTGTAATTTGCAATAGTTCTGATGAGAAATTAGCAATACTCATATCTTTGTTCTTGTGTATATAAAATAATATTTTATCTTTGACTGTTCTTGTGTGTATTCTGTTTGTGACTTTTTAATTTCTTGGCTCTCTTTCTTAGTTTCTTGGCTATTCACCAAACTTGGAAAATTTTTAGTAATTCTTTTCAAATAAACTTTTTCTGTCCCAAGCTTATCACTTTCTGATACTCCAGTTACTATGTTAAACCACTTGATTAAACTACTTTGGTCTCTATTAGTTTTTTAGATTGTTCTTAGTATTTCAGTTGGAGTAGCTTCTATTGATTTGTCTTCAACTTCACTGACTTTTCTTCAGCATTGTTCAGTCTGCCATTAATCTCATGTGCTGAAATTTTTATTTCAGATGTTTTTCTGTTCTGAATTTTCACTTTTTAACAGTTTGTCTCTGTTGAGATTTCCCATTTGTTCATTCATCATATAGCCTAAATTTCTTTGAAGTCCTTAACATATTTATAGTAGCTGTTATAAAGTCCTTATCTCCTAAATCCTGTAACTGTGCCATATTAGGTTCTATTTCTTTTTTTTAAATTTACTTAATTATATTTGACATCATTTGTATTCCCCAGGGAGTTTCCACCACCATTCCACACATGCACCATCACCTCAGTCCCTTGTGCTCTTTCTGTCCTGATCCCGTCTTTGTCCTCTCCTCCTTCCCCCCCCCCCCCCCCCNCCATCACCTCAGTCCCTTGTGCTCTTTCTGTCCTGATCCCGTCTTTGTCCTCTCCTCCTTCCCCTCCCCCCCCCCCCATGGTCCCTTTGGTTTATCTTCGACTTTTTGGTCTTGTTGATCTTTTTGTTTGCTTTTGGTTATACTTGCCCATTTCCTTGAGCTTCTTCTTCTTTTTTTTGGTTGTTGTCGTTGCTCTTTCATATTCCTCCTAATAGTGAAGCCATCTGATATTTTTCTCTCGCCTTCTGACTTGTTTCACTGAGTATAATTCCTTCTAGCTCTATCCATGTTTCTAAAAATGGCCCTAATTTCTCATTTCTGATTGCTGAATAGAACTCCATTGTGTAGATGGACCACATTTTCTTGATCCAGTCATCTATTTTTGGCCATTTGGGTTGTTTCCAGGTCTTACCAATGACAAATAGTGCTGCAATAAACATAGGCGTACAGGTGCTCTTTTGGATCGGTGTTTTTGTGTCCTTTGGGTAGATCCCTAGGAGCAGGATTGCCACATCATATGGTAGTTCCATTTCTAGTAGACTGAGGAACCTCCATACGGCCTTCCATAATGATTGGATTAGCTTGCATTCCCACCAGCAGTGTACTAGGGTTCCTTTTTCTCCACATCCTTGCCAGCATTTGTTGTTGGTTTTTTTTGATGTGTGCCATTCTTACCGGTGTGAGGTGGTACCTCATTGTGGTCTTAATTTGCATTTCCCTGATTATGAGAGATGTTGAGTATTTTTTCAAATGCCTATTGACCATGTGTATGTCCTCTTTGGAGAAGTGTCTTTTAAGTTCTTCTGCCCATTTTTTGATTGTGTTTTTTACTTTATTTTTCTTGAGTCTTATGAGTTCTTTGTCTATCTTTGTAATCAGACCCTTGTCTGTTGTGTGGAGCACAAAGATTTTTTTCCCATTCAGTGGGGTTTCTTTTTGTTTTGTTTAATGTTTCCTTTGCTGTACAGAAGCTTTTTATCTTGATGTAGTCCCACCTGTTTATCTTCTCTTTCATTTTTATTGCTTTGGGGACCGCCACCTTGAAGGCACTGTTGAGATGTATGTCTTGCAGCATTTTACCTATGTTTTCTTCTACATATTTTATAGTTTCGGGTCTTACATTTAGGTCTTTTATCCATTTTGAGTTGATTTTCATACATGGTGTGAGATAATGGTCCAGATTCATTTTTTTGCATATGGTGGACCAGTTTTGCCAGCACCATTTATTTAATAAATTCTATTTCTATAGCAAAGTGGTTCTTTCCCAGTCATAAGGCAACTTTTCCTCCCTTGCACATCTAGTAACTTTGTGTGTTAGATATTATGGGTGTGCCATAGTTGTGTATACACTTTGCCTTCTTCCTCTAATGAGTGTTGAGATTTGTTCATAGCTAATTTACTTGTTAGTTTGGTCACTCACTTTAGGTTTTTGGATGGAAGTAGAGTCATCCTGTTCTTAGGTTAAAGTATCCTACTCTGAAGATTTAGACTTCACAAGCTCTTAATTGAGTCCCTGAATGTTAGAAGAGTTTTTCCATCTTGGCTTCCCAGAACTCCAGAAATTGCTAGTGCTAGATATTACCTAGAATTTCCATTTTGTTCACATTCTCTCCTACAGCTCCCCCAATTCTGGCCTTGCAAAATTTTAACATATGCATGCAAAGCTTAGCACTCAGCCAAATATTCAAGGGAAACTCTGTGCAGGTTTGTTGGGTTGTTTCTTTGTGAAATTCTTTTCTTTTTAGTATCCTGGTTTGTCAGCCACCTCAGCTGTTCTAAACTTGAGTCTAATTAAAAGGCAGGTGATATCAGCTTCAGTAAATAAGTAAGACCTAACTCTATGCTATTGAAAGAGAAATACTAAAAGTATAAAGATTTTGTAATATAAATTATCTAGAAAAGAACTGATGTTCAGAATACGCACAGAACTTTTATGCCACTCAATAATTAGAAGATGACTCAATAAAAATGTGAACAGATATTTCACAAAGGAAGATTTGGAAATGACCAATAAGCTTTTGAAGAATTGGTCAATGTCAGTATTTATCAAGGAAATGCAAATTAAAATCATATTTGGGAAACTATACATGCACAATAGGAAAACTCATTAGAATGCTTAAAATTTAGTCTGTCAAAGTTAAATGTTGATGAAGACATGGAATGAGCATAATGTAGAACTCTCACATTTTATTGATTGAATGTAAAATGGTGCAACCACTTTAGAAAACAATTTGGTAGTTACTCATAGCATTAGACATACACCTATGCTATGATCCAGCAGGACCATGCCAAGTCACTTCTCAAGTGGAATCAAAATGCATGACTACAAAACATTTGCACCACAACTAACTTCATAATTGCTGAAATTGGAAACAACCCAAGTGTTCATCAAAAGCAAAACCGATTAAAAAATGTGTTGGAGTCATACAATAGCATACAACTCAGCAAAAATGAATAAACTATTGGTGACCATGACAGAGAGACACGAAAGGAGTTTGCTCTGGAGACGTTCACTTGGATAAATGGCATGGACTGGCTAGAAGCACAAAACTTTTTGAGGGTGATGAAAATGTTCTATATTCCAACAGGGATGTGGATTTCACATGTGTGTGCATTTGCCAAAACTCATTCATCACTATACTTATGTCCATTTTATTGTTTGCAAATTACATCTTTATTAAAAAGAAAACAATATGAGCCCATGGGGAATATGGGTTTAGGGACTCTGGGAGGACGGGCTAATAATTCAATAAATGTACGCACAGTGACCTGGCTGGGCTTACTCTTCCGCAGTGCCCAGAGCTGACTCAGTCCAATCACTTGCCAGCTGCCTTCTCAGGATTCTTTCACCCCTGCTCCAGAGCTAGCCTTCTCCCTGATCCCCATGGGAGGATATGGCAAACCATTGTTGCTCCCTCTGGTTTCCTCTGGCATCATTCTCTTCAGGGGCTGGGACCAGGGAAGGGAGTGTAGGGAAGGGTAAAAGGGAGGAGCCCCCTTGCTTTGACCCCTGGCTGCCCTGCAGATGAGCTCTGAGCCCAGGTAACTGGTGGGAGGCCCAGGAGGGGTGCAAGAGGCTCTGTGGATGCTGCAGAAATAAGGCTATAGAGTGCAGGGGTGAGGCGACTCTTCCCTCACTCTGTGCTTCTGTTTCCCCACTTGTGATTTTTCAGTCAGTATAATGTTTTTACCTTTGAACTCCAGGACCTCTGAAAGACTTCCCTGTCTCGGGAGAATGCAGTTCTGGGTGTCCACTCACTCTCTGCCCCGGCTCGGAGGCAAGGAGGTAGTCAGTGACCAGATGGCTTCCTCAACCCTTTGGGGGAAAAAAAGGCAATGGGACACGTTTTTCCGTCCCCTGTTCTCATTCTGCTCTGTTGACCTTTTGCTTAGCTTTTTGCTAATGTCATTTTCACTCTTGGTTGGGCTTTCTCGACAGTCAGGAAGACTTCTTTATGAAACCGTGGTGATAAACTAGGGTCATGCATTCATTCACGTGAGGGAAGCACTTCATCAGCTCCTACTCCAATATCAAATACCTCTAATCTAATCAGGAAAACAGCAAAACTGCAAAGTGCCCTGGTTAATCCTGTCACTTACTACCTCACCGGCTTTTGAAAAATGCAGTTTAATTAGCAAAATAAAAGAACTTAATCTTTCTCCATACTATTCACACAAGTAAAAATACATGCATTGGCTGAAGATAAAAATAAATTGCATGGGGGCTACTCACCAAAGGCAGGGGTGGGGGACGCAGGAGGCTGCCAGCGCCTGGATTTCAGGGAGCGAAAGGCAGTCCCCGCTTTCTTTGGGGCGCCTGGAAACTGTGCACCGGAGCTGCTTTCTCCATAAATATTTCACATAATTAATATAAAGAAGAACAAACGGTGTTCTAACATAGAGGAATGCCATCTCTATTTCAGAGTGTAGATTTCGTAAAGTGCAGTAGGGCTCAGCAGAGCTGATGCTGTGGCTTGTAATAGCCATCGCAGAGGTCCAGAGACAGTCTTTTCCCAACAATTATCTGTTTAAAGGAATTAAAACCCCGTTTTGAAAGATAGTTGCAACAGGACAAAAAGACACAATTTTCTCTTTCTGGTTTTTCCTCTTTCATGCTAGCCACCTCTACCCTCTTACATATTCATAAAATGTATACGGAGCTAATTTTGAATGTGCCCTTTATGACTATGTCACAGTCATAATATCGCCATGTTCTGAAGGTGTAATTAAAGATTTACCTAGATTTATGAGACTTTATCATTATCAATAGGGTTAAGGAATGCCGGGGAGACACATTGGTGGAAGGTTTTGCTCAGCAGTTTCTTGAGCAATGAGAGAACTGGTATTACTTTAGTGCTCAAAAAAATGACTGTTCGGCACTAATATATGGCCCTTTATTAGAAAGGGAACCAAAGACACTTCGTTCAAAACACTTCAGTGGCCTACCTGCCTCTTCCTTCCAGGCCATGGAAACAGGGAGAAGGCAGAATGTCTTGCTCATCGAAACGTGGAGTTGGAAACCTCAGCTCCCCACAGTGGAAGGCAGCTGACCTCTTAGATTTCCTTAATAAAGGTTGAGCCAAATTACCACGGAGCCGTGCGCCCCGAAACAATAGGATATGCTTTTCGTCGACCCTCACTCAGTCCTCTGGAAATCAGAGCTGCCTGGCTCATTGCCATTTTCTATATATGCAGGAAGGGAACCCCCAGGCACACCTGGTTCCCAACCTGCAAGCTTCTGAGGACTTCCAAATCCCTAGTCCGTGAAGCTGTGGGCGCAGGCCTTGTGCAGGGCCAGCCACGAGCTCGCCCACAGCGCCTAGCTAGTGTCTCGTCCTCCCCTCTGCAAGGCAGTCTCAGTCCTGTGCAACACCAGTCGCAGAACTGTACTTCTCAGGCAATGTATTTTTCACGAGGCAGCAGAGCAGGCCTGGCGCCTGTGGCCTGGCTCCCTGTCTTCAGGCTGGGAAGGAGGAGGCGCGTGCTGAACAGGCTGTCATTGTGACAACACCTGCAGGCTGGTGGCAGCGAGCGTCTCCTGTCCCCTGTTGGCCTCCACAGATGCGCTGCCTTCTTCCTGGCTCCTACTTGCATGAGTCAGAAGTCAGTTTTGCAGAGAAAGAGAACCACTAGGATGTACATAGATAGACAGACAAATAGACAGGTACACCCATACACACACAGAGAGAAATAAAGATGATAGAATAGATAGATAGATAGATAGATAGATAGATAGATAGATAGATAGATAGATAGGTGCGATTATATTGATTTATTTACGGAATGGACTCACATAAATCCTGGAAACTAGCAAGTCCAGAATCTTTCGGGTAGGGCAGCAGCTGGAGACCTAGGGAAGAAATGATGCTGTGGTTCAGGCTTAAATGTAGTTGGTTGGTACAATCTCTTCTTGGAGGGGCCTGTCCTTTCCTTATGACCTTTAACTGACTGGCGGACACCTACTCACATGGAGGGCGATCGACTAGACTCAGTCTATTGATTGAAATGTCATTCTCCTAAAAGGCTACCTTCACCAGAAGAGCCAAATGTGTTTGGGCACTTGGACACTGTGGGCAGCCAGTCACTGTGGTTGATGCATAAAATTAACCATAGTTTTCCTGTAAATTTTGCCTCACTCGTCAACCATTAAGGACATTCTTAGAACATACCGTAGAACATGTGAAACCCCATATTCACCTCTGACACAGGGTGGTCCTGTGGGGGGTTGGGTAAAGCAATGGAGAACACTGGGCTGCAGAGGAAGGTCACTCTGGAGAGAAAGTTGAGCGTCTTAGCATCACAGGCCCCAGCTGTTTCTTTCTTTTAGAGGAGGACATCTGCCTCACTTGGACAGAGGGAGCCTCATCATCTGCTGATTCGTTGGACCTGAACATCCCCAACGAAGGGACCATGTTTCCCTTCATAGAATTGGTTGAAGAAATGATAAAATGAATAAATAAATAGGAGGGTATATTGCAGCTCATAAGACAAATATGTCTGGTCCCTCAGAAGCAAATATATTTCTCATACACACTTGACCTTCACTCATGATCTCTGGTCTCAAATGCTTGGAATAGCCTCATTGTTGATACTGACAGAGATGTCATTTGTTTTGTTAATGAGGTGACTTTGGGGTGTACCTCTAGATGGGGTTACCAGTGGAGCCAGCCTTTGTATTAGAACTTTCAGTGCTGCTCCCTGACCTCCAAGGTGGGAGAGGGAGTGGATACTGAATCAGTAGCCAATGTCCAGTGAGCTAGCCAGTCATACCGATGTATGAGCCTCTATCAAGCTCCAAAGGGATGGACTTTGGAGAGATTCCAGGTGGGGGAACACTTGGAGATTTGGGGAGACTGACGTGCTCAGAGAGGGCATGGGAACCGTGTGCCTTTTATGATCAAAGCTGAGGAAGGTATGTTGAGGGAGCCTCTGACTTACAGCCAGCTGGTCAGATGTCCAGGTAACGAGCTGGACTTACAACTGGTGTCTGCTGTCCAGGAAGGAGCTCATGTGGAGCTCTGCTGTGTCGCTGGCCTGTCAAAGTCACAGGTAACAGGCCAGGCTTGTGGCTGACATCGGAAGTGGAAGGTGGTCTTGGGAGATTGAGTCCTTTACCTGGGCGGGCCATCTGATGCTATTTCTGGGCAGGTAGTGCCTACACTGAGTGAATGTATGGACATCTGGGGGTCTCCAGGCATTGCTTATGGGTGGCATGGGGACCACCCACACTGGAGCTTGGTACTGGAACCCCTTTAGCCACCAAGAGTCCCCTGGCCTAGGGTTGTATTTCAACCTCCTCACGGCTCTTCCTCACCAGTCGTCAATGGGCACATGGTCGGGATACAAATCGTCCTCCTGGGAGTCCAGGCAGTTAAGCTTACTTTCTGCTGCACAGTGTCTCCTCCTGGTGGCTGGCTTTGGCCTAGCTCCTCAGTGCCTGGCTGGGCTCCCTGTTCTCGCGTCCCAAGCCACTCAAAGGCCTCTCTCCTCTCACCTAGCCCTAGTACCCAGCCACCGTGGAGGGTACCTAAAGAAACACCCAGCACAGGGAGGAAACACCCCTTCCTGCACCAGGGGGTACAGACTCCCAGAACCAATGAATGACCCCTAACAGCAGCAGCACTGGGGTCCTGGCGGTTGATGTCTGTGCACATCTTCTCCCCACAAGATAGGCCTCGAAGTCACAGAATACTGGGGGATGGTTTCCCTTTTGTAATCACTCTAAATGATGACACCTCCTGTTCTTAAAAATGGCTGCTGTACATGGAAGATAAACTGGCGCAAGATGAGAGGAATCAGTGCCCTTTTGCTTGGTTCTTTAAAACTGATAAGTAGCTCTATTTTTTTTAAAAGATTTATTTATTTATGCATATAAGCACTGGGGTACAGGCCAGAGGAGTGGGGGGTGAGATGATCCACCAGAGACAGAGTGGGGAGCAGAACAGGCATTGATTGAAATACTCTGCTGAGGGGAGCAACGGGTGAGGCAGGAGAGGTCTGCTGTGCCATGTGGGTCCCCTCCCTGGCTGGGGATCGAACTTGTGCTACAGTAGCTATGGCTGCTTCATAGTGCAGTGCTTAACCCCTTGCACCACCAGGAACGCCCCAAAAAACTGAAAAGTAGCTCTAAATCTCTCCTACCTGGGTTCGCTGACATCTCGGTATCCAACGGGAGAGACTCCTCTTGCTGGGTCGTCTCTCACCGGAACGAGTGCTGGGAACAGCAGGTGGAAGTTCTACTCAGCGCACCGCCCAGAGGCCTGATGCTTCTGTGTAGAGAAATGAGATGGGGAATTGACAAGAGGGTGACAAAGCTCAACTTATCTTCTGCACTGCTCCCCTCTATGAGTCTACTGAATGGGTTGTGGGGGCCCGGAGGACTGTCCGGGAATGGCCAGATAAAGCGACAGGCCCAGGTGAGAAAGTGGGGGAAGTGGAAAAATGACCCGCTCATGGTTATCATAAAAGCAACAGAAATCCTGTCAAAGCGTCCAGCTCCCGCTTTGAATATCTTGCACGTGCAGGAGAAGGAACATCTGTGGCGTGCCCGGCAATATGTTTTAGCAACAGTTTTTGGGACCAAAATTAACATCAACATGAAGACAGGTTTGTGTTTCCCTGTATTTTCACTTATTAACACAACAATCTGAAGGTGATTAGCAATTCTGAGCTATGTTGGGCTGTGGGTTTCCATGTGAAGCACCGAGACGTAGCACAAACCGCCGCACTCTTAGCTCAGACGTTGGGCTTGGGGAAATTTCAGGGTGCCAAATAACTTTGAAAAGCTGGGATGACTTTCAGTCCCTGTTTAGACATGAGGAACCATGCACCAGAGAAGCAGAAATTCCACTGGGCAACTGTGGTCCAGTGTTAGCTAAGTGCCTGGGTTGGGCCAGGCCCCAGAGACGCAGGTGTGAGGCCTCGGCCTTCCACTGCATGACCTGCTGTCTAGGTGTCTCTATTCATTCCTTCATTTACACATTCATCATCATTGACTTAGCACTTTCTGAGTGGCAGGTACTGCGAGGTACTGCCAAGCACTGGGTTTCAGTGATAATGAGATGTCAGACTGACCTGGAGGAGAACACACAAGGGTAACCAAGACAAGCAAATGCAAGACAAGCAAAAGCACAAGTCACCAAGACCAGGTGATTTGCCAAACTTTGTTTTGGGGAAAGTCCAAGGAATAGAGGCCACTTCTGGCTGTTGGTCCTGTATACATCTCCCATGTCTCCATGAATCTGTGCTGCTCAATCTTATTGGGCTGGAGTGAATGTTGGAAGTCCATAGAACAGTGAGTGGCCATGTAGGAACAGTGAGATGTCGTGGTGCATCACCCCCACAATCACCATCATCACCAATAAAACACCACTGCTACCACCATCACTACCATCATTGTCGCCACCACCACTATCACCATCACCATCACCACCACAACCATCACCATCACTACCACCATCAACATTGTCATCACCACCACCATCATTGTCACCACCATCACCACCACTACCATCACCATCATCATGACCACCACCATCACCACCATCACCATCACCACCACCACCATCATTACTGTCATTGCCACCACCATCACCATCACCATCACCACCACCACCACCACCATTACTACCGTCATTGCCACCACCACCACCATCACCATCACCACCACCATCACCGTCACCACCACCACCATCACTACCGTCATTGCCACCACCACCAACATCACCCTTACCACCACCACTACCATCACCATCATCACCACCATCACGACCACAACCATTACCACCATCACCATTACCACCATCACCATCACCACCACCACCATCACTACCATCATTGCCACCACCATCACCATCACCACCACCACCATCACTACTGTCATTGCCACCACCACCATCACCATCACCACCACCACTACCATTACCATCATCATCACCACCATCATCACCACCACCACCATCACCACCATCATTGCCGCCACCACCACCATCACTATCATCACCACCATTACCACCACTACAATCACCATCACCACTACCATTACCATTACCATCACCATCACCACCATCACCATCACTACCGTCATTGCCACCACCACCACCATCACCATCACCACCACCACTACCATTACCATCACCCTCACCACCATCATCGCCACCACCATCGCCACCATCATTGCCGCTGCCACCACCATCACCATCATCACCACCATTACCACCACTATAATCACCATCACCACTACCATTACCATCACTATCACCACCATCACCATTACCACCGCCAACATCACCATCGTCATCACCACCACCACCATCACTGCCATCATCGTCACCACTACCATCACCACCACTACCATCACCATCACCACCATCATCGTCACCACCACTATTATCAATATCATCGTCACCACCATCACCTTCATCATCATCTGTTTGCCCCTGCAGATTGATTCCCCATTCTTTTCCATGTTGCTCTGGACCTGAGGATTCTGACCCCTGTGAATTTTATTTACAGACTTTCTTTCCTTTTTGCTTTCAGTTGGGAATGGTGATGGAGACTCCCACAAGATAAGGAGGCCAGAGAGATGTTGAGCATTAATCGCCCTGGCTTTCTTGCTCTAAGCCACATGCTTTCAGTTGCTGCATTCTCCTACCAGCCGAATCTTTCCCTCTGCTACACCTCTCTGAATCTGGGGATGGCTCCTTCCTTGGCCTTTAGGTTTTGGGGTGGTGATGCTGATGGCTGCTAGCCCAGGTGACAATGGAGTGCATTGTCACCCCATGATGGTGTCCCTTAGTCCTTCCCCACCCATGGTGAGCGGTTCTACCATGAAACTCCCTCTGGGTACCCTAAGGAGCACCCCCAGAATTCCTGCAGGAATCTGACCATCCAGACATCAGGGCCATGAGCAAAGCCAGATGGTTGCTGTCAAGGTCTCCTCCAGCAAGGTCTCTCATTGTCCTGTTGGCCACTGTTTTACTTTTTAAAAGATTTTATTTATATATTTTTGTGTAGAAGAACAGAGGTGCAGGCCAGAGGTGTGGGGAAGGGATGAAAGGATTCACCAGAGACAGGGTAGGGAGCAGAATAGGCAGATAAACTAAAATACATTTCTGAGGGGAGCAGCGGGGAGACAGGAGAGGTCTACTGTGCGATGTGGGTCAGCTCCCTGGCCGGGGATGGAACTTGTGCTGCAGTGGTTGCAGATGCTTCATAGTGCTGAGCCTTAACCCCTTGCATCTCCATGGAGGCCTTGAACCCCTGTTTCATTGTTACCTTCCACATCAGGTTTTTCTCACAGCTCTGCCCTCACCCCACTCCTGCCTGGTGCATAAACTAGTGTGACAATATCCCTGACCCTTCAGATGTGAGCTTCAAATAAGAAATTCCTGATGAGACCCAAAATTAGTATTCAACAGTTGTGACAGACAGAAAAAAATGCCCCCCTAGAGATATTCCCTACCTTTCCCCTAAAACCTGCGAATAGCACCACATCAGGCAAAGAGTAGACATGACTTCATGTGGAAAAACTGATTTTGCTAGGTGGACCTTAAACTTCACTATGCCTTTCCCTTTACGAGGGGATTAGACCCCAAAGATGTGCAGAAGAGAAGCCCCTGCCGACTAGAGCTGAGGCTGGAGGCGGCCACTCTATGTCAAAGAGCGTCAAGGTCAAGGACTGCCAGGGCTGCCAGGCCTGGACGAGGCAACAACCAGACAGTCCCTTAGAGGCCCTGTGGAGCACGACCCTGCCGACACCCTCACTTCAGACTTCTCACCTCCAGAAGTGTGAGGGGACGCGCTTCTCTCGTCTGACGCTCCAGTCTGTGGTGATTTGTTACAGTAGCCCCAGGAAATGACCACGATAAACTTCCAATAGCCTTGGCCATTTTCTTTGTGACCTGCCTACTTGGTTCTGGGCCCAGAGATGGGAGGTGTCAGAGTGGGATTCCAGCCGGGCCTGAGGGGAGCTGAGCGGGTCACGTGGGCAGAGCCCTTGGGGGAGCCTCCGCTGCTGGCATCCTTCCCTGTGCCCCCACTAGAGACAAGGGCCTAGGCTCTTGAACCTTCCCTGAAGGTTCAACCTGAAGGTGAACCTTCCCTACTCACAGAGGCTGGAATTTCCTCAAGTGCCATATCACCTCAGAGGCTGTGGTGCTGGGGCCATGGTGGTGTCCTCAGCCCACACATGCTCTGTGCTTCCTGCCCTTCTGCCCTGTGTGGTCAGAGCACCCCAGAACACAAGTGAGGTTTGGGGTATTTATAGTGGGGATGACCGTGTACAAAGCCTCAGTCATGACACAGGTGGGGGCGGGGTCTGGGCTGAGACAAAGTCTCCCCTGGTGTGGACCGCTTTTATGTGGGGTGCTAATTGGATCACAGTGGGTGCTGAGGGTATGGGGCGGACACTCGGACGTTATGGTGAGTTAGGAGGATGTGAGAGAAGCCCACTGGGTCCAGAAGGCTTTGATTATAGAGTCATGTGGAGGGGACATAGTGATCGAGGAGAGAACATAGGACCTTCCTTGCCTGATGTTCTCTAGGCTGGGGGTTTCCAGAAGACAGTGGGTGAGGAGTCACGGATGGAGGACCCCCCCAGACACACTGCATGGGTTCCAGGGTGCCAAGTCCAGGGCCTCTGAGTGCCCAGGGGTGCCATGTTGCGGGCTGGATATGAGCGAGACCACAGGGGAGGTGGCCTCATCTTCCCCGTGGAGAAGGTCTGAACCTCCCACCTAACAGCTCCTGTAATTGAGTCAGCCGGTGCCTGTCAGGCATTGAAACTTCAAATTTGATCTGGTCAGCATGGCCGGGTGCTGCCAAGGTGGTTTGAAGCTGGATTTGGATTGCTGGAGAGCTGTCTCCACCAATGAAACAAACAGTCTCTGAGGTTAGTTGACTGTGACAGCTGCCAGCACCGTTCTCAGATGGGAGGAAGGGGAGGAGACGTGTTTCTGGCGGGCGCCCACGGGCCCGGCACACACCTGGCCCTGCCTGTGCCCAGGCGTCCCTGGCGGCCTTCTTGTTTCACTCCCGAGGCTGCGGTGCCAGGAACACCCAGCGCTGCCCAGTGGGTATTTCAAGGGATCTGTGGGTAACAAACTCGACATTAAATTTTGGTTGTCAGTCTTACTTGTGAGCTTGGCTTCTCTCCTCTCCAAGCCTCGGTTGTCCGTGTCTGGGAAAAGGGGGCAGCCAGCAGCCAGTGGAACGAGTGCCAGGTGGGTGCCACAAGCTTCCTTGTTCTTCATTCATTCAATGCAGTCAGGAAGAAAACACCTGTCTTGCCTTAGATAGGGAGGTGCATGCTGGGAACCATAGGCCAAGTCTGCCTCCAAAGACAACAGCCCCTTGCAGTGATGGGACAGGCCGTTTCAGACTCTTCAAGCCACTATGAGAACACCTATGCAGAGGGCAGAACCAGGTAAGCACTCCAGGTAAGCAGCCCCAGGGGTGCCAGCCCCAGGAGCCCCACTGCAGTGCTGTCCACAGCCTGTGCAGCAGCCCCAGGATGGCCAGGGAACCTCTCGAGAGATGACCTGGGTAAAGATCCAGGTGCAAAGAGGTCCGGCCAGGGAAGGTGCAAAGGTGGCAGTGACCTTGGCGAGGGCTGGGGGCTGGGAGAACCAGTGAAGGGGAGCTGGGAGGCAGGCGGGGGCTGGACGTGTGGTTTTGGAGGCCGCGGCCAGAGATCTGCATTTATTTTAAGTATGACCAGACCAGAATGCACCACGGAGCCACAGAGCGAGTGTCACGGCCTGACGGGTGTTTTAAAAGCCACAGCATCGTTCTCACTTTCCTCCTCCAGCTCCTGGGAGTTCGAAAGACTTGGCCCCTGCCACACTTTCCAAACCCAAAGTCACCTTTAGACCCGTGTACATAGAAGCTTGGCGTGTGGCGCTTCCCAGCCCATTTATCCATCCTCCTGGATGGACGGCCCCTCCCTCCCGCCTTGAGGCCAGTATGCACACTGCTGTGGGCACCCACGGTCCTGCCTTCCCTCCCGAGGGTGGAGGTTGGCACTGCCTGGTGTGGCTCAGGTGGTCCAGAAAGTAACCGATGATTTCCCCAAGTGGCTGTGCCAGTTCTCAGCTGCAGCTGCAGCCCGGTAGGGCAGGTGAGCTCCGCAGTCTCCAGGTACTCATCCACCCTCGGGACTCCCCACCTTCCCGTGTTTGCCACTTTTGAGATCTGGTGTCTTCTTACCTGCATTTTCCTGATGGTGGCTGAGACTAACAGCTTTCCATACATTCATGGCTAGTTGCATAGCTGCATCCGTAAATTGTCTCTGCATCTTTTTCTACTTTTCTAATGGGTTGTTTTGTTAGCGTGCAGAATGAGGGGACCCCTGAGACCCCCAAACTTGCATGCGCTATAAAGCGTTCTGTCATCTGCTGCATAAAGAGCATACGTACTGTGAAAGGACAACAGAACGATTGCGTGTAGACAGAGAAGAGAAAGGATATCATTTCCAGTGAAATGCCAGTCACCCATCTCCTCCTATCAGGCAAATGCCCAGCTGAACAGGGTTGGCCCAGAGCAGGTCCACTAAGGCTTTAAAACCTGCCACACATCTAAGGCACCTTCTGGAGGGATCCATAGCAAAGGGCAGAGGGGACCTGCAAATCAAGGATGAAGGAGCAAAAATGAAAATCAAGATAAAGGCTGCCATTGTCAGCCTCCCCACGTGTCTCTCACCCGCGTCTCTTCCAAGTGTCTCTAACATGTCTTCATCCCACACGTCTTCTCCAAGTGCCTCAAGTCCCTGGTGCAAATCCAAAGCTTCTTCACATTTCTTTCTGCATCACGTGTCTCTCGAAAATCCTCTCCAAATCTTCTCTAGGTTTCTTTTGCCACTGGGCTCCACCTTCATGAGGTGGGGAAGGAACAGGGAACCTCTCCTTTTTGGGGGAGTACCCCCAAAATAATTCCTCTCCTTAACATGTTCTTACTGACTTATCTATGTTCTTTTTCAACTTTGTGTTCCAAAGTCACTTAAAAAATATTTTTTTTTAGTTAGTGACTTTTTTTAGATTTACGTATGCATTTATTTACTTCCAAGAGCTGGGGTGCAGACCATAGGTGTGGGATGAGAGGATTCACCAGAGACAGAGAGGGGAGCAGAACAGGCAGATGGACTGAAACACACTGCTGAGGGGAGCAGTGGGGAGACGGGAGAGGTCTGCTGCGCCACGTGTGTCAGCTCCCTGCCCAGGGGTGAAATAGCTTGATAGCGCTGAGACTTTAACCCCTGCACCACCAGGGGTGCCCCAAAGTCACTTTTAAAAGTTAAAAGATTTGGGGCCTCCCTGGTGGTTAATCTCAGCACTATCTAGCTATCATTGCCACTGCAGCACGAGTTCGATCCCCGGCCAGGGAGGGGACCCACATGGCACAGCAGACCTCTCCTGCCTCCCCGCTGCTCCCCTCAGCAGTGTGTTTCAGTAGCTCCTCCCGTTCTCCTTATTCTGTCTCTGGTGACTCCTCTCACCCCCATGCCTCTGGCCTACACCCAGTTCTTGTGTGCATAAACAGATAGAAATACATCTTACATAAAAGGTGAGGAGACGTGATCGTTGGCTCCGACGACGTTTCCCTCCCCCTATTTTACCTGTTGGGCCGGAGGCTTCTGGTGGCAGGTCCAGTAGGGCTTCCTCTGCGGTTGGTTGTTCCTGTCACCAGGCCTTGCCTCAGCCCCTGTGGGTCACTTGCCTGCCTGTGAAAACCGACGCCTCCTGCAGCTGTCACAGAGCTGACCTACCTTGGGCTCCGCAGACCCGAGAGAGGTCCTTGGGGTGCTTTCCCGTCTGGCCCCCGAGGGCGCTTCCTCTCCGTGCTCGTCCTCTGGGACTGTACCTTCTTGGGGCAGACCTCTGTCACCTTGGTGTCCAGAGCGGGGGCTGCCTGCGGCCGGGCACAGAACCAGGCTCCCAACAGGCCCCAAGGCCGGGCTCCTCCTCCCCCACCTCTCCTGGCCGGCCCGACCGGCATCCCCCAGAGCCAGAAGGACAAGATGGAGCAGACGCGGTGCCCGAGGCTCAACGTCTCCGCCCTGCTAGTCTGCCTTGCACACCTAGGGTCTGAGCAGGGGTCTCTGCGCCCCTTCCATGTAACCCCGCGCAGGGCCCTGTGCCGCAAGCCGCACACCCCCGCCTCTGACACTGTGACCACGAACGCCACTGAGCCCCCCGGGCCCTCTCTGCAGGGAGTCCGAGGACAACACGGTGCCTCTAAAATCAGCCGTTTGGCCTCAAACTTATTTTATTTTTTTGCAAAGCTCTCATTTTATTTATTTATTTTTTTAAAGATTTATTCATTTATGCACACAAGAGCTGGGGTACAGGCCAGAGTCCGGGGGCGGGGTGAGAGGATTCACCAGACAGAGTGGGGGGCAGAACAGGCAGATGGACTGAAACACACTGCTGAGGGGAGCAGCGGGCGAGGCAGGAGAGGTCTACTAGGCCATGTGGGTCCCCTCCCTGGCCGGGGGCAGGGATCGAACTCATGCTGCAGTGGCTGCAGTTTGCTTCACAGTGCATTGCTTAACCCACTGCACCACCAGGGAGGCCCTCAAACTTATTTTAAAGAAATCCCATGACAGTTTGGGAGAGGCGGTCTTAGCTTAAGTCATCCGTGGGGCATTTTTCTTCACAGTTTTGATAACGTTTATGCACCGTCTTCTTTCCCGCTTTTTTCTTCGGTCAGCAACATTGAAGGCACCACCGGCTTGTTGCAGGGAGGCGGCCATGTCTTTCTGCTCTGGGCCTCTGGGGCAGCCTTGCCAGCGTGACGAACTGGGCCCTCTGCTGGCCCCTTGTCCTGCAGGTTGTCCCTGGGGCCTGGGGTGAGACCGTCATGCCCGTTTCCACTTGCACTGGCTCTCCCGTTCCCAGAGAAGCTGGCCTGGGAGCGGCCCCGCTTGGGCTTTGATTTGCTGTGTTGGCTCATAGTCAGCCGGGTCAGGACAGGAAATGTCTCGCTTCAGATTAAAAATAAAAGCCAGAATGCATGCAGGGGGATTTGGCTGTCAGAGATGGATTTCTGCTTCTTCCCATAAGGTTTGATCTCATCCCATTTACTTCCTCCTCTGCCCGCGCCCCCATCCCATCCTGTCTTCCCACGGCTCCTTCTGCTTCTCATCAAGCGCCATTCCTTCTCTGCACCAGCTTCACCTGGCCTCAGGAAAACTCCATGCCTCTCATTCCGAGTCTCAAATCAGACTTGCAATTGCCGTCCCTCCATTGACTCACTGGCTCATGCCTTCAACAGACAGCTGGTGGAGACTGCAGTCACATGGTTGTCCAGAGACATAGATGAGCAACCAAATAATGAAGAAACACCGATAAACATGATGGGGAACACACAGGTGTGATGGCTAACTTAATGTGTCCAGTTGACGGAGCCATGGCATGCCCAGATATTTGGTTAAATATCATTCTTAGTGTGTTTTTGAGGGTGTTTTTGCATGAGATAAACACTTGAATCAGGAGACTGTACAAAGCAGATTGCCCTACCTAATGCGGGTGGGCCTCATGTAATCAGTTGAAGGTTTAAAGCAAGAATGCTCATCTTTCCTAAGTCAGAGGTAATGACTCCTGCTGACTGCATTGGCTAGGGCATCAGTCTTTGCCTGCCTCCCATTTAAACAGAAGAACATCTGCTCTTCTTGAGTCTCAAGACCACTGGGTTTAAGAGTGGAATTTATACTCTTAGCTCTCCTGGCTTCCGAGCTTGAAAACTATTGACTTGGGAACTTCTGTCTGTGCAGCTACATGAACCAACTCCTCACAATTACTCTTTTTCTCTCTAGACATGCATCCTGTGGACTTGGTTTCCCTGGATAACCCTGGATAATACAGGAGAGCTATGGTAGGGAGCAAATGGCTTTGAGAGGATATCTGAATGAATGAGGAGAAAGTGCAGCTGTTCAAAGTTCTGAGAGAAAGACTTTTGGACACAGGGAATACTGTGTACAAAGGCCTGGGGGTGGGCACAGATTTGATGATTAAGACACAGACAGGGGACCTCCCCAGTGGCACCAGGGATTAAGCACCACACTTTGAAGCATCTGTAGCCATTGCAGCATGAGTTGGATCCCCGGCCAGGGAGGGACCCACATGGTGCGGCAGACCTCTTCTGCCTCTCCCACTGCTCCCCTCAGCAGTGTATTTCAGTCAGTCTGCCTGTTCCCCACTCTGTCTCTGGTGAATCCTCTCACCCTCCACACCTCTGTCCTGTACCCCAGTTATTGTATGCATAAATGAATAATTCTTAAAAAAAAAGACAGATAGAAAGCAAGATATCTAAGTTTGCATCATTTAATGCCCAGAACTTCCTCATATGAGAAAATTCCTCAACTGGGGTGTGCATGATATATTCTTAATTTAACCTGCTACATTTAGTTGAACGACATTAAATTCTATGGGTAAGGCCATAGCAGTTTAGACCAAATGTAGATTTCTTGTTTTTTCACAAACAAAGCAGTCATTAGATTTGTCATTTACAAACTAGTTTGCATGAATTAAATGAGATCTTGGAATCATCTTCTCGCTTCTCTGTCAGCGCCCACATTTAATCTGTTAGGTAAGCAAGTCTGATCGTTCTTTAGAATATTCCCTCATCTTACTCCAGGTATCAGTATCCACCTCTTTGTTCTGTGACTTTGTTCCTGGAGATACTTCTGAAATACAATGTGATTTATATGTTTATTATACTTTTTATTTAGTGTTTCTCTTTCCACTGGAATGGAAAAGGGTAGAGATTTTTTTTTTCAGCTTTGTTCACTGGTGGCATATGGTAGGTGCCCAAGAATTCGAGGTTCACTGAAGGAACGTTTGCCTGTGCATTTCTTGAGTATGTGTGAATTTCATGTTTTGCATTTCAGGCTTGTGTGAAAGTTAAGGTAACAAAGTCTCAGTGAGTAGCTGGAGTTCTGCACCACCGCTGCCACTGCCAGCTACTATTTTTTTTTAAGATTTATTTATTTATGCATACAAGAGCTGGGGCCAGAGGTGTGGGGGTATGTGTGAGAGGATTCACCACAGACAGAGTGGGGAGCAGAACAGGCAGATCAACAGAAGTACACTGCTGAGGGGAGCAGCGGACACAGCAGGAGAGGTCTGCTGCACCATGTGGGTCCCCCACCTGGCCGGCAGCAGGGATCGAACTCGTGCTGCAGTGGCTGCGGTTTGCTTCACAGTGCGTTGCTTAACCCACTGCGCCACCAGGGCGGGCCCTGCCAGCTACTATTAATCGAAAGCTTGCTCTGTGCCAGGTATTAGACTAAGTAGTTGTCCGGTTTTGCTTTTTACAAACTATCTTATTAAGTTGACAGTGTTCTCTCCCCCACTTATAGACGAGGAAACTGAGTCATGAAGTGGCTAAGCAACTTGCCTAAGTTGATGTTCTGAGTAGTCGAGGCTGACCCAAGATCCTGGTGTGGCCCCCTTCTGGGGGCATCATGATGCTGAGCAGCTGAGCCTGTGGGGGTGGGCTGGAGGCACTTCTGCATCTGTTGGGCCCCACACTCTCACCTGAACAGGACCCTGCCAGTATCGACTGGAAGAACCAGCAGGCCTCAGTGACACCTGCCATGAAGATAGGTGAGCATTACCTGGAAGGAGTAGGGGCTCGAGATGGCTCCTGGGGTCTCCCTTTAGGGGCCTAAAGAGGAAGGTGATGCTGGGGAAATCGGACACGAGGTAATGTCTGATGGGCTCTAGTTGGAGAGAGGGAACAACCTGGAGCAGAATGGATGGTTCTGGTAGAAGGTCTTCTAAAAACCAGAGTTCTGGTCCTGGTGTGTAGTTCTGGTCCTCTCACTGCCTGGTCTATACTTATGATTTAGGGACCATGTGGCTTTAGAAATAGACCCTTCCATAGATTTTAAATAAATACCTTTCGTGGGCATCTTTCTTCTCTCGAAGCTCGTTCAGAGCAGGGGACTGGAAGGCAAAGAGACAGGCTCTGGGGCTGGAGCAGGGAGCTGAACAGGGAGTTCCCTCTGCCTCTCCCAGTGGCTCCGAGTGCATTTTCACAAGCACTTCTCCCCACCAAGCATAAATTTTCTCATTTCGATCTGTTATACCTAATTCTCTTTCTAAAGGATTTTTATTCTGAGAAACAAGTTGATTTCTCTATTGAAGGGTTCCACTGTAATTAAACTGATTGCTGAAAAAGACATCATTCTTCTTTTAATAAGGCAATTTGCATATTCAATAACTTTAGCCTCACTTGCCTTTGAAAGACAGTTTGAAAGTTTGTTTGTATATTCTCCCTCAACTGTTTTCAGATTGCCTTACCTCATTTCCAGTAATATGGTGATAATTGCAGAAAAATACAAGAGAACATTTCTTTTAATAAAAAAAAATAGTTGTTTCAAAACATCGTTACAATTAATAGACAACAGGGCTGCTGTGGGAGAATATATTTTCAGATTAAGTTGTTCTTTTGCAGGTAACCTTTAATTTCCTATTCAAAAACTGCACTCTAAGTCCAGCTGGACTTGAAGGGGTGAGGGAAATATGGGGTGTGGAGGGATGCATGGAGCAAATGGGCAGAAGACCCTCAGAGCGGAGTGGGGAGGGTAGAGACTCTAGCTCAGAATGGGCCAGTGAAGATGAAACATTTGTTATGCACTGAAAGTTTGGGAGCCTCTCACTCCCCACAAGGCATATTTGAAGTGCTAATTCCCCAATGTGATGTTTTTGGAATTGGGACTTAAGCATGATAATCAGCATTAGCAGAGGTCATGAGGGTGGGGCCCTGTGACTGATTAGTGAGTGCCCTTGTAAGGAGAGAAAGAGACCAGCATACAGCCCCTCTCTCTCTTCCTTTTCCTTCTCCTCCTCTCTCTCCTCGGCCCTTCTCTCACTGTACAGGCACATGTACCTTCTCATGTACAGGCACAGGGAGAAAATGGTGTCTGTGAGCAAGGAAGAGAGTCCTCAGTAGAACTCAACCCTCATCTCAGGTATCCAGGCCCCAGAACTGTGACAAATAAATATCAGTTATTTTAATCACCCAGTCTATGGTCTTTTTAAAATTTATTTTTATATCTTCTCTTTCCTTTTTTTTTAAAGGATTTTCTGAGTGTGTGTGTGTGTGTGTGTATAGAAGACCTGGGGTATAGGCCAGAAGTGCAGGGGGTGTGAGGATCCAGCAGAGATAGAGCAGAACAGATAGATGTACTGAAATGCACTGCTGAGGGGAGCAGTGTCTGCTGTGCCATGTGAGTGCCCTCCTGGGCTGGGGATCAAACTTGTGCTGCAGTGGCTGCGGATGCTTTGCTGGTGCTGAGACTTAACCCCCTGTACCATTAAGAAGGCCCACACATGGCCTTTTTAAAGGATACCTTGATGTCTGTGTATCACATTGTAACTTGGGATTCCTGGCCACGCTCAGGGAGAGTGTGGAGTCCAACTGCTGGCTTCAGCAAAGGGGCAAGAAAGGAATTTTGTTTGTTTGTTTGTTTTTGTTCTTGAACAAAGATGTTTCCAAAATATTAGTTTAACTAGTGCAATTAGTTGGGCTCAAAGGGCAAAGCCTTACCAATTACAAATAGTGCTACAATAAACATAGGTGTACAGGTGCTCTTTTGGATCAGTGTTTTTGTGTCCTTTGGGTAGATTCCTAGGAGTGGTATTGCCGCATCATATAGTAGTTCCATTTCTAGTGCAACACTATTTGTAATTGGTAAGACCTGGAAACAACCCAAATGGCCAAAAATAGATGACTGGATCAAGAAAATGTGGTATATTTACACAATGGAATATTATTCAGCGATCAAAAATGAGAAACTAGGGCCATTTATAGAAACATGGATGGAGCTAGAAGGAATTATACTCAGTGAAACAATCAGAGGGCAAGAGAAAAATATTGGATGGCTTCACTATTAGGAGGAATATGAAAGAGCAGCAACTACCGCTACAACAACAACAATAAAAGAAGCTCAAGGAAATGGGCAATTATAACCAAAAGCAAACAAAAAACTCAACAAGACCAAAAAGTCAAAGATAAACCAAAGGGACTATGGGGAGGGGGAGGGGAAGGAGGGGGATAAGGGCAGAAACCACAAGAGACTGAGGTGATGGTGCACGGGTGGAATGGTGGTGGGTACTCCCTGGGAATACAAATGATGTCAAATATAATTAAATAAAAAAATTGCAGAGATAAACAGTAAAAAAAACCCACAAAAACAAAGGGCAAAGTCAACTCTCCAGAAGGACAAAAATGCAAACTTCCCAGGGGGAGGGAGAGTCTGCCAGACTTTCTTTTGGGGCGCCCCACTAACCCCGCACACATGCTGCTGGAGCCAGAGAAGCTGCAGTCCAAAGCTTTGGCGGTCTTTGGTGATACTAACTTGTATCTGTGGGTGGCACATAGGCTGCATGGTAAAGAGGATTGGAGGAAACAGACAGATGCCTCGTCTTTCCTTTTCAAATTGTGTTAAAATACAGATAATGTAAAACTTGCCATCTTAACCATTCTAAAGTGTGTATTTCAATCACTTCTCGGCCTTTGGGCTAAGATCAAGTGTAAAGTGTGTATTTCAGTGGTGTTAATAAGTACGTTTTTGCTGTTTTGCAGCCATCTGCCCCCTCCGTGTGCAGAACTCTTTGATCTTGCAACACGAGTGTCTGCACCTATGGGTCCTAGACACGATACCATCCCCGCTGCCAGTTCTGGGCACCCCCTGTCCACCTTCTGTGTCCATGAAGGTGGCTCCTCCAGTTCCTCATGGAAGGGGAATTGTCCTCTATTTGTGCCCGACTTGCTCACTTAGCAGGACGTCGTTAAGGTTAAGTCCTTCTTATAAAAGGAGTGTTACAGGGCAGGGAGAGGAGCACTTTAGAAACTTCAAATTTGCTCTCTCTGAATGGGTTTTGTTATTTGCTGTATTAAGATAAACATATACAATTTTTAATGGAAAGGAACTTTAATATAAGTAGGGTATAATATAGAAAGGATAAAGAACATAGTTACTAAGTTAAGCATTTAAAGTTACTTATCGCTTTGAAGGTAAAAGTTTAGCTAAATAGGATTGGCCTAAAGTAAGAACCAAAAGCCTGCCGTACATTTAAAGGACTTTTTAGTAGAGACCCATAGAAAAGGGTTAGAAAGAGTTAGACAAATTTGGGAGGAAAAGAGCAAAATTAAAATTAAGATGAAAGCTGCCATTGTTAACCTTTTTACGGTTTTTTTTTTACCCACATTTGCTTTAACTAGTTTAAGACTAAAAAGCAAGAACAGTTTTTTCACTTGTTTTTTTTTTTCTTTATGTGCCTCCTCCAGGTCTTTTTGTTGCTTTGTATTTTGCAGATTTTTTTTTGTTGTTGTTTAGCTTTACCTACTTAGGGCCTAACCAGGATTCTGGAACTTCCCCCTTTCCTGGGGACGACCCTGTTACAGGAGGACTTATAAAAAAATAGCTCATTGGATGCATGTACCACAATTTGTTCATACACTCATCCGTCAGTGGACACTTGGGTTGCTGTGACCACTTGGCAGTCGTGAACAAGGCTGTTAATAAACGTGGGCTACAGACACAAATATCTTTTCCAGATGCTACTTTCAGTTGTGTGAGTGTGTGCCCAGCAGTGAAGTGCTAAATCAAGTGCAAGGCTATGTTGACTATTATGAGGAACTTCCATGCCGTTTTCCATAGTAGCTACTCTGTTCTGCATTCCCACTGGGTTTTTTTCTTTAATTCTTTTTGGTGTTTAACTTATTCTTTTAAAATTTTTTATTTATGTCTTTTACATTATTGTGTAGTCCCTGTAAAATTCTCACCACCAATTCACCCGTGAGCCATCACCATAGTCCCTTATGCTCTTGTCTCCCCTTGTTTGATCCCCTTTCCTCTCCCTCCCTCAGAGAATGTCTCTGATTTATGGTTGTCTGCTATTTTATTAATTTTTTCTGACCCCTTATATTCCTTTTATATGTGAAATCATTCGATATTTTTCTTTATCCTTTTAGCTTTTAAGAGAGCCAACTCTCTGCTTGAACAACAAGTCTTTTATTTTTTTCAATATCTGTTTAAAATAATATCAAGCTCCCTAGGAAGAGTGACCGCCCTCCCTACCTTTGTATTCCTCCCGTTTTCAGCATTTTAAGTTGCGTTTAGTTGTATGATATGTTCTGTCCATATGTTCAAATATAGGATTGAATTCATTAATTTAATAAATATTTATTTAATAGAAGAACTGGGGTGCAGGCCAGAGCACAGGGGCTGAGAGGAGTCACCAGAGACAGAGTGGGGAGCAGAACAGAAATACACTGCTGAGGGGAGCGGCGGGCAAGACAGGAGAGGTCTGCAGCTCCCTGGCTGGGGATCGAACTCGGGCCATACCAGTGGTAGCACTGAGACTCAACCCCTAGGCCACCAGGGAGGCCCCAAATAAAGAATTCCATTTATAAAGTAGGTGGAGACTTGGGTGGAGACCTTCACCGCCATTGGATTATCTCCTCCCTCCAGATATCTGAGGGCGCTGTCCCCTGCTGGATGTGTGATTGGTGCTGATTCTTCAGTCACGCATCTTGCAGGGACCACACCCTGTGGACTCCACTTTGGTGGCCTAGTACGAGGCCTGGGACAGAATCTGCAGCACCCCAGAAGTCTGGAGCCATTGAGAAGAATAGAGGCAAATGCAAGACCTGGGATTCCTTTGTTAGGTGGCCCCCAAATTACATCCACTCTCCACGCCTCTCTAAGACTTCAGCTGCTGATGGACGCAGCACCACTCTCTACGTCTAGGTGATCAGGATGGTGCGTTCCAAACGAGTTGCTTATGGTGTCTGCAGTTTCTCAAGGGGAATCTAAGCATTTTGCTCACTCTACTTCCCGGTGCTCCAGTTGTTTGCGATGCCACCCTGCAAGGGTGAATTTGGACAGCGCAGCTTGGCCATTTTGAGCACATATGCTAGAACTAAGTCTTTTTGGCTCAGCTGTAGCTTGAATCTAATGAAAATGACAGATAATGCAGCGCTCTGTGTGCCTGCCAAAAAAGAGGATATTTCCCATGAGATAGCACCTGGTGATGCAGAAATAGACACTATAGATTTGTGATTGGCTGGTGCGTACCCGTATTCATATCTAGTCTGTATTATCAACCACACAAGATCACATCCTGGATAATAACAGCAACAATGGCATGCATAAAAATTACTGCAGCAAAAAGGGAAAAAATACTAGATCAATTATGTCAATTATGTGCTAGTACTTTTTCCCCTCACAGTTTCAGCGCTGAGAAAAGGTGGCATCTATCTCTGATCTAATTATTCACATGTTATGTGTGGGTCCCCTATTTTTTTCCTCTCCTTTTTTAAACGCAGATATAAAGGATCTTTCTTCTAGAAACACACCGCGCACACAAATGTGCTTCCATACATATGTGACTTACATTTTAGCAGTTGAATAATCAGTTACTTGAAAGAAAAGGGGCTCTGCCTCTCCCCTTGGGTGTGTGATTCTATGGGGAGGGGAGGTTTGGGGTGGGGTTCACTGAGATGACCTTACCTTAGAGCCAAAATGCCATCAGCCTCGAAAAGGGCCATAAATTCAGTTGCTACTTAAGCCCTGATTCTATGGAAAGGGTCCGAATTTCCAAGGTGCCTTTAAGGACTCTGACCTCTGACCTGTGACCATGAGCTATGTCCCCAACAGAGGCCCTGAGCAAACACGAAAAATGCACAGCTCTGGAGAGAGCCTGCTTTTGCTTTTTCTTCCACTCCTTTCTTCTTCCTTTTTGTTTTCCTTCCATTTTTCCTGTTTCTCACCCCCACTCTGTTTCTGCCCCTCCCCCCTCCCTTTAGAGGGCAGCTGGGAAGCAGCAGAGCTCAGGGAGGGGGACCTGGGGCTCGGCAGGTGGCCTGTGTCATGTCCTGCTCACCTGCTGGGTGACCTTGAAGTTGGGGTCCCCACCCAGCAGAACCTCCATTCGCCCATCTTCAGCATGAGAGAGCTTGAATGAGACATTGGCTCAGGTCCCGTCAAGCTCTCAGGTTTGAAGAGAAGAGTAATTTACCTAGGCTAGCTAAGGCGGAAGGTGATTTTGAAAGAGAAATACAAAATCATTAAGCAGATCAGTAAATTTGATAATGAATTGTTTCAATTAGATTCAGGTGGCAGCAGATGTTAAATTACTTTAGCAGAACCAAGCTTAGAGGTCTGTGGTTTACTCTTCTCATTTAAATATACAGATTCCCAAGGATAAATCAGTTGGGCCTGCTCAACAAAAGGACCTACTATGTGGAGACGCCAGGAGGTCTGTGGCCGGGGAGACAGAAGTGAGGGTTCTGTTCTCAGGAGCCTCTCCTGGCATTTCAGCCTGGGGGAGCCTGATCCCCTGTGTCTCAGGTGTCCCCGCTATAGATGAGGAGCAGACGCATCTCTTGTCCTAAATGGGTCACACTTCTCTTGCATCGCTGTCTGCCTTTGCCAGACCCATTATACGTGTGTCAAGTCCATTTGTGTTGGGGGTTTAAAGTGCGAATTCAGGCTTCTTAGCTGCCAGGACGAGAGGCTCTGTCGGGCAGGACCCCCGACGGATGAGGCACAGCGCCCTTGCACCTGACAGGGGCCCAGGTTTTCTAGGGAGAACTGTGAGGTCCATGGGGGCCATGACGGCAGTGCTCCCACTGATGGTGAAGTGGGAGGGCCGTGATGGTGAAATGGGAGCACCACCACGACAGTGGGAACACCACGACAGTGGGAACACCACCACGACAGTGGGATGACTATGATGACGTCAGCGGGAGGACTATGATGACGTCAGCGGGAGGACTGTCATGACGTCAGCGGGAGGACGATGATGACGACAGCGGGAGGATCATAATGATGATGGCGTGGAGGTTGCTGGAGTCGAGAGAGGTAACAGGGACTGGGCATTTCCTCCTGGCACCAAACCAACTCAACCTCAGTGAACTCTCCAAACGGGGAGGCCCACCAGCCGGTTGTTCCCAGGGGAGGCTGGACCCCAGGACCGGGAGGAGGGTGAAGGTGCAGGCTGGTGCCAGGATCCCGCTCTCCGGCTTCCCTAACCGTATGGCTCGGGTCGATGACTGGCCCCAGGGCCTGGCTCCAGCGTGCCTACCCAGAGAGGGCGCGATGCAGGCGGCGTCCAGACCTCCCGGCAGGCCCCGGCGTGCCAGGCTCCCTGCCTCGTAGCATGTAACAAAACCCACCGGGTCTGCTGAGCTCCCGAGAAAACGGCCTCTTTAAGAACTTATCTCATATTTTCAGAAATTGACTGTGAAAATTCTAAGTAATGGTGTGACATGATCACACTCACTTTCTGTAGTTAATCCTTCACGAGGGTCAGGAGCCCCTCTCTGCTCAGTGGCTCATTTGATTGTCACCTACCTTGCACAAAACCTCCCAGCCCCAAGCACTGTCTGGTGGGATGACAGGCAGTCAGAGTGCTGAGCGCTGTGCAGGGATAACTGAATTAGAAAAAAGCTGCTGGCACTGTAATAAAGCGTTTAATGGACAGACAGCCTCTCTTGCCTTCCTTGGGGTAACACTAAATCCCTTTTTATTGTGGTTTGCACAGATGTTAGTGAGTTATCCATTTCTCTAATCATACTAGAAGTTGGCACATCCATCTTAAATAAGAAGACCAGCCCACTTGCCTTTACAGAGTCCTTTTTCTAATAAACTTGTGTCAGTTTCAGGTCAGTTTTACCAATACAAATAAAATTCAAACAAATAAAAAGTATATTGTCTCGTGATGAGATTTATGTAATTATGTCCCTTAGGTCACTTTAAATTTACACAGGGAGTTCCACCCTGCCTAACCCTCATTACAGCCCGGATTTTCCTGCAAGTCCAGGAAATACACACAAGCACACACCCACGACTTTACATTATTGGATCCCCAGGTCATGCGGAACCTTTGGTGCTGAGCAGCCCTAGTTTCCCTCCGGGGCTGAGAGGGCCGGTGGGTGAGTAGCTCAGTTCTCTTCTGCAGCATCCCCAGGAGGTCACATATTTGTTTTAGCCTTTTTTTTTTTTTTTTTTTTTGTGGCTTCTTTTNATCCCCAGGAGGTCACATATTTGTTTTAGCCTTTTTTTTTTTTTTTTTTTTGGTGACTTCTTTTCACATACAATCTGCTCTCTTGCCAAGCCAACTTTGCTCCCTTATTTGGCTTGTGGACCACCCAGAGCTCTTTTTGCAAAAGAACATTTTGCAAAAGAGGGTCATGGAGCAGGAAAAAGAATTGTTTGTTAAAAGGAGAAGGGGGTAAAAAAGAAAAAAAAATCCTTACACACCAAGGTGCTCCCCACTGCAACTTCTGTGGAACTGCAAAGGTCGCCTGAAGTTCAGGCCAGGATAAATAATTGCTGTGGTGAGGGGTTCCTTTTTTCCTTGCCATGGAGTTGATGGGTTCACAGCGGTAGCTGAATGTTGATGGATCGGCAGATGCTGAAAGGCAGCGCTAAGCAGTGACCGGGGCAGAGCTGCACTTCGGTTCCTGGGGCAAAGGGTGGGTCGCCCAGGTCGCTGGGCCGGGGTGGACAGCAGAGGCCAGGTGACAAAGCCACCTCTGTCCCCCCACGGGGCAGGAGCCGGCACTCGCCTGGCCTGGTTCTCGGACTGGTTGAGGCAGGGTGGGCCCCCAGGCGGCTCGCCATTGTGATACAGAATTACTGCTCTCCTCGGCCTCTCCCTGCAAGGGAGAAGGGCTGTCTCTGCAGTGCTTCCTGGTCCAATCGGCCACTTCATAAATCAGAGATGATGGTGGGGAGTTAACTATTTTGTGTCCTCTTGCAGGGAGGGAAAAGATCTACAGCGGCCGCAATCGGGGAGCTGTACCCCACCCAGAGAGCAGAAATGGAGTGGGGTCCAGAGAGTCTGAAGACCAGAAACTGAGGCCTGAGAGGGGGGCAGATGTGACTTGTCTGAGGTTCATCTAACCAGGGGTTGGAAGAGCTTAGATGGGGCGAGAGGGTCTGGGTCACCTCATTCATTTCTTCACTCTCATTCATTCCTTTATTCAGCAAACATTTACAGGGTACCTATGACATGTCCAAGCACTGCGAGGCTCCAGGAGGCTGAGAAAGTATTTAGAAAAGGGTCTAGCTCTTCATTTTCACAAAGAAATGTTAGTTTCTCTTAATTTGGTTATTAATTAGTGTTGAAGTATTAAATTAAAATATAATTTAGGTGTGTACACTCCTTAATATCTTAGTGGTTTAGGGTTCCATATGCTGTAGAAAACCACATCAATATGAGGCACCTGACCCAAGATCACCAAAATATTTGAAAAAAGTTGCCTTGGTGGTGTGGATGCATTTACACGCATATATACATGCAGAGCATTCACCCCTGTGTGTACCAGGGACTTTTCCACGCCAGATATGTGCATCTGTATCTGTAGCATATGTATGCGCGTAACATGGGTATATGCACACAATATGCGTATATGCATGTAACATGCGTATATACTGATATATGCATGTATACACATGAGTATATGCATACAGATATGCACACTAAGGAACACATTAATAATTGTAAACTAAAAGGTCACTGATAATGGAACTGTGTAAAGAAATCTTGAGCTGTGGAAATAGCCTTGGAAAGAGAATGAGGACTGGATAAAATAAGTGAGAAAGGCAAGGGGTTGAATGTCAAATTCACGCACATATATTAATATAGAAAAATATTTTTTAGTAAATATATCTGCATTGAATAGGTACAAATATATCGAGTCCAGACAAAGATATTTGAATTGCATGCACGTTATATATGTGAACATATAGAACATATATGTTTGAATATGTTCACTATTCAGTGTATGTTCACTATTCAGTGTATGTTCACTATTCGGTGTATGTTCACTATGCAGTATAATCAAACTGCCCTTCATTCAAGGCTCTTGGGAATGGAGGCTTTCTCTACAGCTGCTGGGCTAGCAATTGGCTACATGGAGCACCTGAAAAGGGAGTCCGACTCAGTCCTCAGAGAGCATGTTGGGGGCAGACTGAACATCTGGATCCCACGGCCTGGCCCTGTACCCCCTTGTGGCCTCTGTGACCTTGGGCACATTACTTAACTTCTTTGCACCTTACTTGTGAGATGGAAGAACAAGAGCACCCGCCTTAGTATTAATATAAACACACTAATTTCTTTTTCTTTTTTCAGTGGGTGCAGGTCAGAGGTGCAGGGGTAAGAAGATTCACCAGAGACAGTGGGGAGCAGAACAGGCAGATCTACTGAAGTACATTGCTGAGGGGGAGCAGCGGGTGAGACAGGAGATGTCTGCTGTGCCATGTGGGTCCGCTCCCTGGCCAGGCATCGAACTCAGGTTTTAGTGGTGATAGCACTGAGACTCAACCCCTAGACTACCAGGGAGGCCCCTAGAATGTGTTAATTTCTAAGCACTGGGCCTGGCGCATGGCCAGTTCTGGATAAACATAGGCTGCTGTAGGTATTATTCATTCTATGGGCTGAGGTGTGTTTCTCCAAACTACAGGAACAACTTTGAGGACAAGATTTCCGCTCAGTTAACATTGGTCACCACCGGTGAGCTGTATTATTGGCAGAACACAGACAGGTCTGTGACCTCAGGGAGCATGGTGTAATACAGAGAATTGGAGCCTACTGGGTCGATTTCCATTTTCTTGTAGCCACATTTGAACTACAGAGAGGAGCAGGTGAAATTAATTTTAATATATTTTATTTTGCTTAGTTTGATGGACCAGATGAAGAATGCTTCGAAGACATCCGGAACCTGTAAATGGGTTCAGTTACACAGCAAAAGAGATGCTGCGGATGGAATTCAGGTTGCTAAGCAGCTGAGTTAAGCTCTTGGTCAGGATGGTCTGGGTGGGGGGGGCAGTGTAATCACCAGGGTCCTTAGCTCTGAAAAGGGAGGCACAAGAGGTCAAAAGGATGTCATCTGAGGACTTGACCAGCTCCTGCTGGATTGAAGATGGAGCCAAGGAAAATGGAAGCCCTTCTGGAGGTGGAGAAGATTGTTCCAAGCCTGCAGAGAGGAATGCAGCCTTCCCGCACCTTCCTCTGAGCATGTTGGACTCATAATCTGCTGAACTATAAGGTAATAAATCTGTGTGGTTTTAAGTCACCCAGCCTGCAGTCATTTGTTAGAGCTGCAATGGAAAACTAATACACCGATACACCAAATATTATCATTTCAAATCAATCAATATGACAAACTACTAATGAGATATATTGCATTCTTTTTAAAATACCATGTCCTTGAAATCAGCATGTATTTGACATTGACAGGCCATCGTTAGATTTCGAGTGTTCGATAGCCATGTGTGCGCTGGGTGGTCCCATCTCCAGTGAGATTGAGAGTAACTCGGTGTCGTGTTAGTAGCAGGAAAACACAACCAGGAGCTCCTCACCATACATTTGCATAAATTTCTCATGTAAACTCCAAATATCATTTGTCTGAAATAAGTTCTTATTTATTTATTTTTTATTTATGCATACAAAAACTAGGGTGTAGGGCAGAGGTGTGGGGGATGGTGGGTGAGAGAATTCACCAGACAGAGCGGGGAGCAGAGCAGGCGGATCGACTGAAATACACTGCTGAGGGGAGCAGCGGGGAGACAGGAGAGGTCTGCTGCGCCATGTGGGTCAGCTCCCTGGCTGGGGATTGAACTCAGGCTACTGTTGCTGGCAATAATTTGATAACACTGAGGCTTAACCCTTTGTGCCACCAGGGACACCCTTAAAATAAGTTCTTCTTAACTTTAGTCCTCTGTTAGAGCTGTCCCTGGCAATTGAAGGGATCATTCACTGTATTAGGGGGAGATGGGGATTTGGGGTGGGAGCTCACGAATGCTTGTGCTCCAGGGACACGACCCACCCCCTATGGGAGCATAATTTCATTGTATCAAGTCTATATAAGAGAAGAAATAAATCATTATCTGCTTGTAACCTTCACTCTCCTCAACCAGGTGTCCTTAGGTCTTGCTTTGGATAATTAGAGTAATGAAGGAGGTTGACAAACCTCCAGTCCATTTCTTCCGATCCAACATACAGAGAGCCAGACATTTTTGTGCTTGATTCACATATATGGTGCTATTAGGTATTATGCCACAATTATGTCTTTTTCTTTCAGCATTCCTCTGTAGTGGTGGTGAAGGGTACAGCTCAATTTAAAAAGAGGCCAGCATACTTTTTGGGAAAAAGTTCAGATAGCAAATATTTTGGGCTTTGCTGTTCTTAGAATGTTTGTCACCACTAGGGACACTTGAGGACTTTCAAAAGCAGTGATAGACAAGATGTCAACGAATGGGTGTAATTATCTTCCAATCAAACTTTGCTTACAAAAAACAGACTGATGAGATGCAGCCTTCTGTCCACAGTTGTTCTACTCTTACTCTGATTTGTCCATTTTAGCTGCTATGTAGTATTCCTCTCTTTGAATAGAGCAAGGGTCATTTTTTCCCCTACTGCTCCTTTGAACAGTAAAAAGCTTGCCATCATTTCCCAGTATTGCGAGCATCTTGTGCACCTGCAAGAGTGTTTCTCTCAGTTAACTTCTGACAAGGAAACTGCTGGGTTAGAGTGGCAGCATTCGTTCAATTCAATACCTGCAGTCAGCTTGCTCTCTGAAATGGTTGTACCAATTTATACCCTGCTGTCATGCTGAAAGGTGCCTGTTTTCCCTTCAGTCTTGTAGTCATTCCACAAGGGACTCCCTGAGCTGTGACATGAGGGAGAGAAGACACCTGCCAGCTTCAGCCCTGTGGACTGGTATCCTCTGTCTCTTGCTTACGAGAGGTCAATTCTGCTGGTCGTGACTATGGAAGGGGCCAAGGTCAACTGCTCGTGTTAAGTCATGACTCTTGTTTAAAGGATGCTCTTTCATTTGATTGCATTGTGTTAGGCTTAACTTACAAAAAATATTGTGTATACACACACACTCACACACACGTAACGGAGCATGCATCATTTATGTCCTTATATGGAAAAGACCATATATATAATATATATATATATAAATGGAATGGAAAATACTTTATATATATATAAAGAAATCCATGAACCAGTTAGTTCGGACACTGATGACTCCAAAATGATTTTGCAATGTAAGAAATCAATTTCCTGACCTTATAAGATCATTTCCGGAGGTGTGATCACCAGAAGAGATGATGCTTCCATAAAGATCTTTGTATTTCGGCAAGAGGATAACGATCCAGGAGAAGCCACTCCATTAAGTAGAGACCCTGCAAGGTTGTCTGATGTCTGCTCATGCTCTTGGCCAACTAGGACTGGAGCAGGTGGCAGGTGTTGCCCAGCTAGGAATGGTCTTTTTTTTTTTTTTAAGCATGAAACACAATGACCATTAGAATAGGAAGACTCCTTCAGGAAAATGTAAGAATCTTTCCATTGGGGTTATTATAACCTAAGTTCTGAAAAATCTTGCTTTTTCTTCTCTTAGTCATTTATGAAATTGATAGTATTTATTAAACACCTATTATGTATTGGACACTGTTTCAGGTATTCATAATAAATCAAATGTGACTGATAAAGTATCTGGTCTTCCTGTAGCATACGACATAGAAAGTGGGCAAATGATGATGATAAGAAGAGTAAGTAAGGGAACAACATCTGTTCATTTATTTTATTGCATATGTACTATGTCCTAGGAGTTGAGGTTTCTCAGACAGTTCGAAATCTCAAGTGGTGCAAGCTTCTATAGGTGAAGCAGGTGAATAAAAGAAATGCATTATAATGCAATCATTAGTCCATTATTCAGGTTGTATTCTTAATGTGCATTTAATGCAACAGAGCAAGCATCATTCATGCCATTAAGGGATTATGACAGGTTATGCTCCAGAGAATGGAGAAGACCCTTTGAAGTATCATGCTGTATTAGTTAAGGTTCTCCAAAGAAGCAGAAGTAACAGAAGTTATCTCTGTCTGTCTGTTTGTCTGTCAGATTGTCTGTCTACCTGTTTATCTTTCTATCTATCTACACACATATAATGTAATATATATTAATTGATTTAAAGATCCATATTGAAAATCCACATGTAACTTTTGATCCCCCCAAAATACTTAGAGCAGCCTGTTATTGACCAGAAAAGTTACCAATAATATAAAATAAAATCAATTAATACATGTTTGCATGCTCTATGTATTTCAATGACGTATTCTCACAATAAAGTCAGCTAAAGAAAAGTTTATTTAAAAAATCATAAGGAAGAGAAAATACATTTCCTGTACTGTCCTATATTTATCAATACCTTAAGTTTATGTCATCTATTTACAAGATAAATTGGCCTACAGTACCCACATCAATATTGTGTTATGTGATGCCGAACACTGTCAATGTTATACATATTACTAACATTAGACATCAAAAATGAAAAGATAATGTGAAAGAGAAATCCACATTTATCTACACGTATAGTGATTCATGAGTTGATAATGACAAACAGTAATATGATTGCAATATGATTTTTATATTAATTGAAGACATTCACATATAAGTGGACCCTTACAGTGTTGTTCGAGGGTCTATCTCTGTCTGTCTGTGTATATTATATTTATCTATCCACCCATCCATCCACCCACCTATCTCCCTCTCTCCCATGTATCTAACAGGAATTGACTCATGTGATTAGAGACTGAGGAGTTCCAAGCTCTGCCAGTGGTGGAGTTAAGTTCAGATCTGAAGGCTGGCGAACAATAAGTGTCCCTGTTCCAGGGTTGGAGAAGATGCACATCCCAGTTTAACCAGAGAGCAATCCCCCTTCCTCTGCCTTTCTGTTCTATCGAGGTCCTCAAGGGATAGAACGACTCCCATGAGTGTTGATGAGTCTACCGGCTTGAATGCTGATCTCTTCCAGAAGCACTCCCTCTGACTTGGCTACCTGGTCATCCGATGACCTAGCAGAGTTGACCCACAAAATTAGTCATTACAAAGGCCTTTGGGTTTTGGAAAACAAAGAAGATATTTCCAAGTAGAGGAAGATGGAAGAAGGATTCAGGGCAGAGGAAGGACATGGGATATTCAGCAATGGTTCTGGAGACAGGACACCTGCAAACTCACGAGGGGCAGGGGGGCAGGAAGGCTTAGGTGTAGCTTGTATCTGCAAGCCATCTAAAGTCTGCAGGCTCTGGACCTTTCCGCCCGAGCAGGCTGCTGGTCACCGTGGTAGCAGTCAATCCACAGAATCAATCCAAAGAACAAGGAGATGAGGGCCCGAGACACAGAGAAAAAATGTATCAACCACAACCCCATTATTCCATTTCTCAAGGGGACAATCGCTTTCATGCAGCCAACAATGTTTGGAGAGCCTGCAGAGAAACAAATTGGACTTATGGTTATTCCTTTGTTTTAAAAATGCAGTCATCTTGAAGGCAGAATTCCAACATTCCTTATGTAACGTGCTGCTCCCTGTTGCAGGGGGTTATCTGAGGCGACTAAGAGACAGGAAGGCCAAGGGCTCCGGGGCAAGTATTCTTCACCTAAATCACATGGATCCTGTTAGAGCAAGAACCTGGTGGACAAGAGGCCCGAGCCACTGTGTACACTACTCACTGTGAGGAAGGAGCAGGTGTGCAGCGTGGGGGTGGGGGTGAACCCCGTGGGCTATCTCTGCTTGTTTAGTGTTTGCTCTGATAGTAAACAGACTTGGTGCTTCCCTTTGGGATGGTCTCTGATAACCATATGTCTTTCAGGACTCAACTCTTTCTTTTCGGAGATCCTGGGGCATGTAAATCCCCCTCTGTTAGCCTAGAATCTCATCTGTGAAGTGGGGAACCTTAAACCAAAGGGCCAAAAGAGACAACACACACATGGAAGAGCAGAGGACACTACTTGGCTCTTAGGTGGGCTCATTTTTTGGGGGGGGGCTTCTTTTATGTCTCCTCTGCTGTTCACTGAGGGATGAAAGGCAGAAGACTTTGTTTTAGATTTATTTTGATTTATTTATGTATACAAGAACTAGGGTCTAGGCCAGAGCTGCAGGGGCTGAGAGGATTCACTGGAGACAGAGTGGGGAGCAGAGCAGGCGATCTACTGAAATACACTGCTGAGGGGAGCAGCGGTTGAGACAGGAGAGGTCTGCTGCGCCATGTGGGTCACCTCCCTGGCTGGGGCTTGAACTCATGCTGAAGTGTCTGGTAATAGCTTGATAGTACTGAGACTTTAACCCCTGTACCACCAGGGAGGTCCAGATGATGTGGTTTGCGCATGGAAATGTCTGCTGTGGTCATTTTGGGCAGCTTAATGTCAAGTGTAGGATTGTCCTTCAAGGGGTCTGGGTGCCACACAGCTGAGACAGAAGAAGATGACGCATCGCCTTACATAGCTGCCTCACACACAAGCGCACCATGTCAGCAGCACACAGCGATGAGCGTTTATGCAGCTCACGCAGTGGTGGGCTGGTTGGGGGCTGACCCGTGCAGGCTGAGTTCACCTGGGCCAGTGCTCTAAGTGACTTGAGTTCTCAGGGACCAGCAGGCGAGTGTAGGTGATGACAGAAGTGCAAGAGGTGAGCAGAAATATGCAAGAGCTCTAAAGGAAAAGGTCCAGAATTGACTCAGCGTCATTTCTAACTCATTTGACAGTTCAAAGCCAGTCTGTTGGTCAAAGGCAAGGTCAGTAGATGGGGAGATTTGCTCCACCCCTTCAATGAGAGGAACTACACTTTTTAAAAATATTTATTTATTTATTTATGCATACAAGGGTACAGGCCAGAGTCACGGGAGGTGAGAGGACTCACCGGAGACAGAGTGGGGAGCAGAACAGGCAGATCAACTGAAGCACACTGCTGAGGGGAGCAGTGGGCAAGGCAGGAGAGGTCTGCTGCACCCTGTGGGTCCCTTCCCTGGCCAGGATTGAACTTGCGCTGCTGTGCCACAGATGCTTCACAGATGCTTCACCGCTGCGCCACCAGGGAGGCCCCTGAGGAACGAAAAATTTATATGGCAAAGATCCTAAGGCAGAGAGGGTCCAAAAATTCCACTCTCTATGGCAGTTGGTGGTCTTAGGGCACCTGTAACAACCAGGTTAAGTGATAAATCAATTTATGGGTTTAGCGATTATTTTTTGAACACTCATTGTGAAGGAATGTGCTACCATGACAAAAAAGAAGGGTAAAACCTTGCTCTTAGAGATCACAGTCTAGAAGGGAAGATAAGTAAGCAAGTAATGCAATGAAAAGATTAGTTGTTGAGTATTTCGAAACAAAGCAGAAGTTCGTGTGATAGTGGGTGCTGAGGTGTGGAACAACTTTAAAATATTGGGGGGGGTTCTGCTCATTAAACTATGGCAACTACTGACTGTCAACCAGGTATCACTGGCCTAAGGGTTGTAGCCTTTGACATTCTCCCCAAGACCCCAATGGCCCTCAGTTCACACGAGGGTTCTTCTATCCTTTCCTCTTTGCTTATAACTCTCTTAAGTGGAGAATATTTTGAAAATTTATTTTTGTGTGGAAGAACTTGGGTGTAAACCAGAGGCGTGGGAGGAGGGGGTGAAAGGATTCCCCAGAGACAGAGCTGGGAGAAAAGAGGCACCATGTGGCTCAGCTCCCTGGCCAGGGATCAAACTCAGGCCACAGTGGTGACAGCTCTGAGCCTTAACCTTAGGCCATTGGGGCCCCCCAACGTTGCATTATTTTTATCTACTTATTGGCACTGGGCTAATCTAACAGTAACTTTACTTCTTTGGTTCTGCTGGGAAACTGAGATGCTCCTTTCAAGGCGTGGTCATGGAGTTTCCATGGAGCTCCATAAGTTTCCTGGAGCACCTGTCAGGTAGTTCACAGAAGTCGGGTAGTGAGCAGTAAGTGTGGACCTGAAATGAACAAGGTGCTGAACATGGTTGCATCCTACATTTGTACATAGTAGGCAGTTCAAGAGGGGTGGATACTTGTGGAGATCCAGCCGTGTCCCAGATGGGAAATCCCAGTTCCCTACAGTGGGGCTGCCTTCACCCCAAGGCCTGGAGCTTTGATGCACCTGAATGTCCTAGATAAGAGCCAGTTGCTTTTGTGCTCAGTAAGGTTAGAATTATCCCAAGACCACAAAGCTCTGGACTCAAGAGGATAACCTCTGCTTCTACTATGTATTTGTTCTTCCTTTTCCAATTGAAACCAGGCAAACCTGGGGAATGTCACAGTTCATAGGTCCTTACCTATGTGCTTACAATTGCAAGACACAGCTCAAACGCAGAGTGTAACAACAGGGTTTACGTACAGGGGGAATTAGGAGATAGAAAGAGAGTTTCTAAGGTCACAAATGGCCCTCTATCCTGCCCCGAATAGTGCCCATAGTGCCCAGTAGTCCGAGCTAAAAGCTGCTCATGAAAGCTGGCACTGCAGTCGATGACAGTCTGGTGCTGGCGGCACACCGATAAGCAGTGGACCAGGACCCAATGCACGTCGGCAGCAGGAGGTAGCCACTGGTGGCGCTGCTGAAGCAGCAGTGATCCAGGGCCAGTCCAGGCAGTGCCAGAGGCAACAGCAGCAGGAGGCAGCTCCAGAGACGGATGGCACAGACACAGGCAGCACCAACCAGGCAGCAGCGATAGGCAGCTGCAGACAGCTCTTAGAGGTCGCACGGGCACCTATGGTGCCAGTTGGGAGGTGGTGCAGGAGGATACAGCAGAAGTAAGGAGGTGAAACCACAACAAAACAGAACAAAAATAAACAGACAGCTACAAAACAGAGACACTCTGTAGGGAGGAGGGAAGGACTGGGATCTAGGCAGGGCTGGGAAGCGCACAGGGACTATGGTGATGGTGCGTGGGTGAACTGGTGGTGGAAATTCTCTGGGGACTACACTTAAAAAAATAATTTAAAAAATGTACAGGGCTTGCATGGTGGCACAAGGGGTTGAGCACCGAACTACAGGGCTTCCGCAGCCACTGTAGTGTGAGTTCGATCCCCGGCCAGGGAGGGGCCCACATGGCGCAGCAGACCTCTCCTGCCTCGCCCGCTGCTCCCCTCAGCAGTGTGTTTCAGTAGATCTGCCTGTTCTGCTCCCCACTCTGTCTCTGGTGAATCCTCTCACCTCCCGCGACTCTGGCCTGTACCCCAGCTCTTGTATGCATAAATAAATAAAACCTTAAAAAATTTACAATAAAAGAAAGAAGTCAGGAGGTGGAGGGGGTCAAGCCAGGGGCAGAATAGCGAGGATAGGAAATGATGAACGGGTCCTGTGAGCCAGAGATCTGAAGACACCAAGGAGCCGGTTGTCTCCGGGTGCCAGTTCTGAATCTGACTGCTCCCCCGACTTTTATGGCCTCAGGTTCTCTCCCCTAGCTCGCAACAGTGGAGCCGGTTTCAAACCTGATTGGGATATTTTCAAAACGGGTGCAGGTTTCAAAACCCATGAAAACCCCTGAAACGCGCCCTGCATCAGGACAGACTGTCTTGCACTGGAGAGGGGGTGGGTGCACAGGCGTAGCTGATCGGGGTACGCTCTGCTGCGTCCCCAAACCAGGAGTCGCAGAGCTGCCCTTCCATAACCGCGCCGGAAGCCACACCTCGCCACCCCTCGGCTTCTCACCCTGGTTGAACTGCACAGCCATGTCTGAGAAATGGAAAAGCAGCTGCAGAGAGGGCCGGCAAAGGAACGCCCACCACACCCAACGTCACACTCACGCACACACATAGTGTGGGGGACCCTCCAGCGCTAGCTACGTGGAAAGACGGGGAGTGGGGGGCTACGAGCCCACCTCTGTGTCCTCGGGACATTCTAGCCAACACCCAACAAGGGACTTTTCCTTTTCTTTTTTCTCCTACTTCTTTTTTTTTTTTTTAATTTTTATACAAGACAGAAATCTTAGTCTGTAGAAATGTCTCGTGAGAAATTTACAGGGAGAATTGACTCTTTGTCTCTACAAAGCCATGAAGGAAAGAGTCTGAGTGATAATTGCATGCAGTTCAAAATATTTTAAATGAACTTGTTCTTACAAAGAAATAAGTTATGAAGTTAACTTTTGTGTGTGTGTGAATAATTAAACTATTGTCACCACTTTAAATTATCATCCATTGTTAACTTACATCATTAAATCTTACCTCTTTGCTAGAGAATAATGAAAAAAAATGCACTTAATTAACAGTTATTGCAGGCTCCGGGCCTTCGAGAACACAGTCTGGGCTTCACGGCATGTTGTGTCTTCCTCTCTGTTGTCTTGGCAAGTGCGTCTGATTCCCCCACATCAGGACAAACTGTCCCTGAATCTGCACTCTTCTGGAATCATCCAATCATATTAGGGTTTTGCTTCTGTGCAAGGGGGGGGGGCACTGGGGTCCCAGCTGAGTCTTTGTTCTCCTTATGGGATTTATAAAAACGGCCTCGGCCAAGGCCATATCGGAGAACAACTCCTCCCCCAGCATCCTGCCGTTTATTTCATAGTTGGGCCTGGGGAAGAAAGGGGCCAGCAGGAAGGGGTTTGGGTGGGTTTCTCAAAGGATCCCCGAGGAAGAAGATGACTCGTGTTCACCTCCTTGTTGTTTCGATTAAAGAGGTGATAGATTTTTTTTTTCTGGATATTGTTAAAGAGGCTTGCCAGGCCTGTAAGGAGCGCGTGGCATTCTTCAGATGAAATAAGGCCAATCAGTGGGATAATGAGGAAAGTAATATCTCCCCAGAGAGGCTGATGGGGTTTTCATCAAATCAGCCAACCTTTTCCCGTCACTTACGCCGCCATGCACTCCAGGCGGGCCTGCTCCTGCCCCTTCTCTTTCCTCCCCTTTGTCAAAACTCCCCTGTGGTTATCGCTGATGGCCAAATTCTCGGGGATCCGGTGCATTCATGAGTGCTGGGTGCCTCCTCTTTTAGAAAATAATCACTAGTCCTACTATTCTTTGGACTCAACTGCTTCTCAAATGCCAGAGGAGAGTGGGCATTGCGGAGAGAGGTCTTCTTCTTGCTGATCTCTGCGGCCTTGAACCTGAACTGAGACGGGCCGTTCTGCCACAGCCTGACCATGGGCAGGGACCAGAGGGTCCCCTGCGAAGGACTAGCTGGCACTGCGGGGGCCCCAGGGGACTCAGTGACACAGGTTGACATCAGCCTTACCGACAATGGTACCTGGAAGCCGCTGGGTTTCTGGAAAAGGCCCCTTTTCCCCAGGGCCTTCGGAGAACAGCAGGGCCCAAAGGGAGAAAGGACTACCTAGCTGGCTTGGAACATGTGCTGCGGAACATCTGGTGTGTCTGGCCCGTGGTCGAGGCCCTTCCTCGTAGCTGGCCACCATCTGCATTGTGGCACCACGCCGCCTGCGCTCCTCGAAGCTCACCTCTCAGCGGCAGGGTCTCCCCAGAGATCCAGGGGTGCACAGTTGCAGTGGGGGGGGGCGGGGAGCTGGCAGGTCAGCACATGAACGCCGGTCGTGGCTTGCCAGCTCCCACCGGGGCAGTTGCCCGATGGCTGAGAGGCATGTGAGGTCTCTGCCAGAGACTGCACCAGACAGTTTACTGGGGTGCCATTCTCCTGGGAGAACCTCAGGATGGCGGGGCCCCCGGGCCTCCGAAGGGGAGAAGAGAGGCAGGACTCTGCTCCGACAAGCTGACAGCATGCCAGCCCATCCTCAGACCTCAGGGCAGAGCTGGGGAGTCCCGGACAGCCCCGGAGCTTCCCAGGAGTCCCAGGTTTCCTGTGCAGGGGCTGGGGTCCACGCTCACCAAAGAAGGGGAGAAAAGCAGTGTGAGCATGTGAAAGTTTTCCAAATTAACTGGGTTCCATTCATGAGTCCTCCCACCAAGCTCGGCAAATGATTCAAAGCCTCCACATGATTTCATCTGTGCAGGCTCTAATCCACTTACTTAATGAAATACATAATTAACATATTATAATTGCAGTAAAGATGGTTTTGACAGAAATCATTTCCCGTATCTAATACCGTGGTAATTTAATCTGTTCCCCACTCCCTAACACGACCCTCTATGATTAAGTTTCATAAGAATTTTTTGATTGATTGACTCATCTGACGGGCCTGGGTCCTCGCTGAAGGAGTGTCTGTCAGCTTCAGGAGCGGGTGCAGCCGCGGCAGATGGCCGCGCAGGCTCGGTGCGCCGGCTCCCTGTGTGGTCCCCCGTCTCGCGCGCTTTCTCTTCCGTTCCTCTTCTCCTAAATGCCCTGATAATCCACCCTCGCTCGCCTGAACTGCCAAAGCCCGCATGTTGTTATCTGCTGCGCCTCCGTCGTGGGCACGCTTATTACAGGCGCGGAAGCCCAGACGTGCTCGGGCGGTGGAGCCAGATGCCAGCCTCCTGCACGCCCGCGCGTCGGGCCCCAGCCTTGCATGTGGGGGTTCCGCTGACCCCCACTTTCCAGTCCTGCTGACCGCTATGTGATGGCTGGGGAGGCATAGCCGCTCCTCCCCACCTGTCACCCCTCTACCAGTTTCCTGCTCTGCCCCTGGGGTGCTGCCCACCTGGGCGCAGCGCTGGCCCCACCGCCCATGGCCCTGGAGAGGGAGAACGGGCCCGTTGCCTGAATAAGCGGCGGGATGGGAGCACCTCGGGCTCCTCGGTTGTCTGGTGGGGCCCCGGGGCGTGGAGAATCAGAGAGGCCACGCTGACTGGACTGGCCAGTTCCTGGGGAAGGGCCGGTGAGAGCAGCAGGCGAGCGCCCTGAGCAGGTGAGACTTCCCTGCGTTCCCTTGAAGGGGCAGGAACGTGGAAGGGCCGTGCCAAGCGGGACCCTGCGAGGCCTGCACCCGTCGACTCCTCAGTGCCTTGCAAAGTCGCTACTGCGCGTGAGGCACCCACAGGGCGCCCACAGCGCACCGGGCACCTTCAGCGGATGAGAAATGCGCCTGCGTGGGGCCCAGTGCTGTGCTCACGGGTGGCCTTCTGTTAGCCTAGCGGCAACCCGGCTGATGGCAGCGGGGGCGCTGCAGGAGCGAAGCCGGGTGGGAGGCCTCTGACCGAGGCGAAGGCCAGGAAGGGGCCGCTGGGCTTGCGGATGCGGGTGCTCAGGCTGGTGGCTCCGGCCGCTGCCTGCGGTCAGCTGGAGCTGGCCCTACAGGCCTCCTCCCGTGACCAGGGAGGGCCCTTCCCCGCAGGCTCACCCCCACTCTTCAACACACTCACCCATTGCCCACGCCTCTCTGCTGCAGCCAACATCCTTGCCCCAAAGCGCGTCCTTCGCACTCTCCCTCCGTCTCCTCCTGGAGTGAGGCCGGGGTCTCCCGGCACCTTGGGGTACAGGCACGCTGCTCGGAATCTGTGGAATAACCGCCTAACCGCCTCCCGCCCCGACCTCCACCCGAGCCCAGGGAGCCCGAAGGGGAGAGGCCTGGAGCCCCAAGCCTCCCTCCCAGAGACTTCCCTCCACCCCCACTGCTGCTTTGGGGGTCCGACTGGCAAGCTGCAGGGGCTTGGGCTCTGAAAGCAAGGTGGGCGCTGCTGTGGGGTGCCCAGAGGCTGCTCAGCCACCTCCAGACTTTGATACCCCTGACCCCACCACACTATCCTTCTGGGCCTCTTCCTCCGTAAAAACATATACAAAATTCTATTTCCTCATGACATTGATGGAAAGACAAACAGACTCTTGGGCATTGAAAGTTCACTTTTTTTCCTGATGTTAATCCAAAGCATTTTTAATCAAACCATTTTTAAATGGAATAACCTGGAGGCATCCTGGGTCTGTGCTGCTTGTCCTGCTGGAGAGCCGGGCAACGCTGGGGAGCAGAAGCAGCACCCCCACCCCTGGTCACCCTGGCTGCTTTCCCTGGAGCTCACGCTGAGGGCTGGAGGGGCCCCCAGAATGTCCTTTGATGTCATAGTGACCCTCTTGTGTCCCTGTGTGATGTCAGTCCCCAGCACACCCTCCTCCTGCATCACCCCACCAAGCGGGAGGTCCTCCGAGGGTTCAGGCGTTTGCCTTTGCGTTGGTGTGGGGTCACTATCTCAGCAGCAGGAACCACAGGGTGGGAGCTCCTCCTTATTTCCCAGAATCTTAGCAGAACCAGGCCATGTAATAAAAGCAGCTGTGCCTCTCTGCAGCTGAAGACTTGGGATACCAAAACGCAGCGATAGGCTCTGGGGTTGGGCTTGGGGCTAGCCTGGGGATGGGGCTAGCTTGGACACTAGTCAGGGCCAGGCCTGGGCTGTGGCCAGAGGAAGGGCATCTGCGGCCCTGGGGGACCCCGAGAGCTCCCCTGCACGCCTGCAGCTGCCCCAGGCTCGCCGAGCCCCAGCTGGGCGGGTGGCAGGCCCTGGCGGGCGGCTCAGGACAGCCCGCTCTGGCACCGGGGTGGGGGAGGGGCGGCCCTGTGTGACTGGCAAGTGTACATGAACACCACCACGTCAACTGCCAATATGTTATGAGGCCTTGGTAACAATCCCGAGTCTCCGGGGAGCGCTGCTGCAGTTCAAGTGCGCACCAGACAGAGAGAAAACAATTTCTGGTGCCAATAATGCAGCACAGATGAAAAATGTTTTAATATTTGAAGCTGCTTTATGGCAGAAGCGATGACAGTGATGGACTCAATGTCAGCTTTTTTTCCTGAAATGTCATCTTTCGTCTATGAGTTTTCCCTGCTCCGGAGGCATGCAAGCCTAATGCCGGCTCGTAGCAGCCATTGATCATTGATTTTGTTCTAAATGGAAAGCTTGCCAGAAGACTAGAAATTCTGGAATTTATTAGGATTTCTTTAAGAGGCACTTTAGCTCAACAGTTCTCATTACTGTCTTTACAATGTTACTTATTTTTCTTTTTATGTCATATGATTTGTAAAGGGTTAGTACTCAGAGAACAATATACGATTAAACCATTGTGCACACAGAGCTGCTGGCTTAGTGAAAAGGATTCTCGGGGGGCTAAGTGCATATTTGACTAGGGAACGGCGGCGTGTGGCTATTTTACCAGCAAAATCCGTATGTTGAAATTTGCTGATAGGGTTTGTGTTTCAATGGAAGTTTTGATTAAACCGGGTCACTTATAAATGAATACCTCTTAACTCCATGTCGGAAGGGGGAAACATTTATGTCCTGGTGCTGGTTCCATAAACATCCCGGGGTGGGTACCACACACCTGCAGGTTGGACATGGGCCCTGCTCAGCCCCTCTCCGGCTGGGGATGGGCCAGGGAAGGCCTAGAGGCTTCATTTACAGGGACCCTCACGTCTTCCCCGGGAGAGCGTCTCGAGACGTTAGGACGTGCTAACGTTTCACGTACTCCTTTGGCCACGTCTCGGTGACCGTTCTTCATTTGACTGGAAAGAACTCATTTGCATTAGACACTTGGTTAAATGTTTTTCTTTTCTGATGTGTTTCCACTGGCACAAGACTAGTTCAGATAGGTATGTTAGCTCTTGGCTGGGCTGCCTGACATCCAGGCTTTATTACAGAGCTAGGTGCCCGGGGAACGTGAATTACACTTTGGATCAGCCTTGGTCTCCTAAACACATCAGTCAGCCTAGTTGATTATGGAATTTGCTCTGGAGCTGGGGCCTGCAGATCCCTCTCCGAGCGGGCTTGCCTGTTTGCACAGCGCCAGCAACCCACAGTAGCTGCTGTGGTCACACAAAGAGAAACCCGAGGAGAAGGAGAAGGGAGGCTGAGAGGGGGGAGCAGAGAAGACAGAGCCGCCTCCCGGGCTGAGGTTCACGGCGGCTGCGTCCGAGACAGTAGACCCTGCCCAGCCCTCTGCTAAAGCAGGCGGCATGGCAGCTGAAGCGGATGAGGAAACTTTCTGGAAAATGAAATCCACATCGGCGAGGCCGGGCCTGGATCTGCAGGAGTGTCTGGAGCAGAGTGTCCCCTCGCGGCCCGGGGACGCCACCAGCCGCAGCTCTGTGTGTGGCTGGAGTCTGGTGCGGCCCGCCCTCGCACGCTGGGAGGCCTTTTGCAGATGGACGGGGCTGCGAGCAGCAGGCAGGCACCACATGGCACTCGGGCGCTGCGGGATGAAAGGAAACTCCCTACCCTTGACCTCCGAGCCGGGCCAGAAACCACTGTGCTGTGCTGGTAGTACCCGCTTCACCGCGAGACCACCACTCCCTAACAGATAACTAACTGCCACCAAGATACTCCCCTCCGCGGTCACCCTGCTTCCCCCGCGTCCCGGCCTCAGCCCCACCCGTGGTCCCATGGCAGCTAGAGCACACTTAAAACAGAAGACAGGTCGTGTGACCTGCCAGCTCTTGCCCACATGGCTTCCTACTTCACTTGGAGAAGATGCCAGCGATTTTTAGGACCTATCGGCCCACGTGGTCTGGGTCCCTGTCCTTTGTCTGACCTCGTTGTCTACTGCTCTCTCCTCACGCAGCGTGGCCCTGCCTGCCCCAGGGCCTTTGCACGTGGGGCTGCACTGAGGACCAGCTTCCCCCGGGCTCTCAGTGCTCCTGCCTTTACTTTCCTTCTGTGGCATCCACAGCTTTTCTCTGCGCCCTGCTCTGTCGGGCTGAGAACTCCAGAGGGAAACGGACACGCAGTGGCACTTGGAGGCAGCGCGTCTGCGAGGGCGCCTCACTGTGCGAGCGCACGGGAAGCAGGATGGGGCAGAGGAAGACTTTGAACCAGGATGCAGGTGGCTGGGGAGCCGGTGTCCGCCGTCAGAGGCGCCCGGAGGCCCGAGAGGCCGGGTGTCATGTGCGGCGTGCTTATTGCCAGATGGAGGCTGCCCAGAGGGCAGGCTGGTCGGGGCGGCTCTCTGCAGCAGGGGCCCCCTGGGAAGGGGCAGCAGAGCTCAGGCTCCCAGCTGGGCACAAGCCTCCTTCCCGAGGGCACTTCCACACCCTCTTCGGTCTTGACTGTGCTCGCACCACTTGGGGTAACCCCCGGCTGCGTGACGTGCATCACCGCCTCTCCAGGAGGGAGTGCCTTGTCCATCCTGCTCATCCCCTGAGTCTGCAAAGAGTTTGCAGGAAGTAGCAGCTCAGTAAAAGTCGTGGAGTGGGACAAGCTGACTGAGCATCGTCACTGCCTTCTCCAGTACCCCTAAAGGTTGGCGTTACCCACATGGCATTCTTAGGAAACGGAGATTTGAGAAACAAGCAGACAAGTTCAGAAAATCTGACAGCCAGGGCCACGAGAGCTCAGATATGGGGTGCACGGCTGCTGATGCATGTTTTTAGCCCCATGGCCCATGGAGGGGCCCTGTGTTGCCTGGGATGAGAGGAGGAGGCCAGACCTCGGCAGTGAGGGCTGAGCACCCAGAGAGACTCGGAGTTGGCCAGGTATGCAAAGGTCGGGCCGTCCTGCCCCTCGGGCGAGGGCCACACAGAGGTGGGGGAGAGGGCGGCTTTGAGGTTGCCTTGCGAGGTGGGCGATTCTGAGCTCAGCTTGGCCTTGCCCCATTCTGCAGCCGACAGCGAGGTTCTGAGAGCCACTGTTTGCTCCTTTGTCCAACTTCCTAAGGGTGCTTCTCAGTGCCATGGTCTAGGGGCCATGGACTACAGGCCTTGAAGGACCCATTGGGTTTATAATAAAGAATGCATGTTTCCAGGCTGGATTCTTCAATGCTACCACATCTGGCTCTGTTCAATATGCTACAAGATCGCTTACTCTTTTTTTTTTGTTTTAATATTTTTCATATATTTTCTCTTCTTTATTATTATACTTGTGTAGAACTTGAGTGTAGGCCAGAGGTGCAGGGGGTGAGAGGATTCACCAGAGACAGAGTGGGGAGCAGCGGGGAGGCAGGAGAGGTCTGCTGCGCCATGCGTGTCCCCTCCCTGGCCAAGGATCGAACTTGAGCTGCAGTGACTGTGGATGCTTCATAGTGTGGTGCTTAACCCCTGTGCCACCAGGAAGGTCCCTTTCCTGCACTTCTACTTGAGGATTTCACCCTCCCTTTTTTGGAAGGGACTTGATGAAGAGAAGGAATGTTACCCAAGCAACGCCGACTTCCTGAGTTCAAGCCCTGAGCAGGGCACCGAGAGTCTTGATTCATCGACCCCTGTCTCACCTGAGCGAGATCTGACAGCTCGAGCAGCACTGATTCTGGACTCCCTCCAGAATGCTTCTCCACTTCCTTTCTCCTCACTTCTTTACAGTCTCCCAGTTACTCCCCGTTCTACCAAGAATTTCCCTCTGATGATGCTCTGTGAGAAAAGTGTGAGAAACACACACGCCCAGGTAGACCTGAGTGGGGACAAGGTGTGGAGCGAAAAGGAATATAAGGGAACCAAATAAGGATCAAGGAAAGGAATAAGAACAACAATAATAACAATAACAGCAATAAAGACACAAAAACCAAAAATGAGGAGATAAGGACAGACTGGGGACACTTGGTGGGAAGGGGAGGGGGAGGGTTGAGGGAAGATGGGAGCACGAGGGACTGAAGTGATGGTCACTGGTGAGATGGTGATGGGGAATACATGGGGATTACAATTGATGGCAAGTATATGTAAATTTAAAAAAAAATTATATTAATTAAAAAAAAAAAAGAAATGTCCCTGGATCCAACACCTGTTGAAAGCACCTGCTCACTTAGTTCTTGCCTATCTTTCATGAAGCTTCTGTGTCGGTTTGCTGCAGGCTCACTCACCGTGAGCGCGTGAAAAAAACTACAAGGGCAGTGGGAAGAATTCAAGGGAGAATCATTTCTGTGCGGCTCTGTTAGGCTCTGAGGCCCTAAAGTCAGAGCACAGGGACGCCGGTCAGTCACGCCTCTCACTCATGGAGAGGAGGCAGCAGCTTTTGTGGGGACATTGAGTCACCCGTGTAGAAGTTGGGGCACCATCCAGACCCAGACCCTGATCCATACCATGCCTTCTCTTCGAAGAGGGGCGCTGGAAGTTTGTGACCCAAATTCGTCACAAGGGTCGGCTTTCTTTGGCCTATGTAGGGTTTCATGTATCGAGAGAAACTTATATTAAAAAGGGATCGTTCGTGCAAGATCTGGACCTCCACCGCCCACCCATTTAATTCCCATCTGGCAGCGTGGGCAGCATTTCTAGGTGCTGGCCTGACTGGACGCTGGTGCGAGCAGCAGGCAACCCTGTGAGGACTTGCCCTCTGCCGTCACCTGCTGTCACCTCCCAGGTCGGCTTCCTGGTTTCTGTTACTGACGTTTACATCGTTTATATGTGGGGTGCCCCTCCCCCACCCTCGGGCGACCAGGCACAGGAGCCGTGAGGTGGGCCTGAACTGGACCGTGAAAGGGTTGGGCTCAGGAGAAGGGCCGAGGTGCCCCAGGCAGAGAGGTGGGGTGAACCTGGCATCAGGGAGGCTGTGAGGGAGCTGCCAGGTGAGCCAGGCGCCTGTGGTTGGAAACTTACCGGGCAAGTGGGCCATGGGAAGGACTGGGCCTTGCACCACAGGGTGGGGGACGGGCACTGCGGTGTCTGGTTAGGAGGAAGCTGATCTCCTGAGGGGGTCCCTCAACCCACCCCGGCCAGGCTGCCTGACTCACCCAGGGAAGCTGCAGCTTCTCCGAGTCCTCAGGCCAGGCCAGGGGACCCCCCAGGGTGTGCGGCTGGAATTCCACTCTGGAGAAGGAGCAGGAGACAACACAAGCACGGTTCGCTTTCCAAACCAGCCTCAACACGGCGAATCGTCCGTGGGGTCTAATCAGACCCCTTCACCGCTGAGACTCAGTTTCCTCATCTGGGAGCCTGCACTGATGTTGCCTCTGTCAGGCAGTTGTGGGAGAGCCGAGTGCTTGTGAGGGGCCGAGGGCAGCGTCTGAAGCATCCCGTGCTCAGTAAGTGCTAGTGACATCAGGCATTCGAGGAGACTTCCAGAAATCAGTGGGCACACACACTTTCGGCAGCTCCCGGGAGGGAAAGGCTGAGGTCAGGGGCAACTGTCCTGACAGAAACAAGGCAGGAGCTCCCGACGGCCTTCCTCTGACCCTCACACCATGCTCCGGGTTCCTCTCATGGCCTGGCACCCTGGCCCTTTCTGCAGACAGGCCCAGCACTCCGCAGAGCGTGACCCCTCTGAAGAGACCCCTGCGCTCACAGGCGTGTCCTGACTTGGTGGCTGTGAGGAGGCCCTGGCTGGGCGGCCGCAGGGCCTCAGAGACGGGAGAGTGTGGCGGAGAGCTTCATCCTCCTATTCCTCCCCACGCGGCAGCCACCAAACTCCGGTCTCTGTGCCAGGCCTGTGGGAGACAGCAGGAATAAATGATGCCATCTGTGCCCTCAGGAGCCCTTGGGATGCCTGCCCACCTCAATTATCACACTTGGAGGACCTTCCCTGAGTCACTCCTACAGACTGTCCAAACTCATGGCTAATGCGTTCATATTTCAAAATTCACATTATTTCACATCTCACACAAAAATGACTTCATTAATGTTTTTATCGCAGTATCTCATATTTGTGCAAGTCCAGGGTGCGGTGTATGCAGCCTGCTGTTTTTACAGCCTGTCCCCGGTTGAGTCTGAGCTTCTAGAAGGCCGACACCTGTATTACAGAACTAAGAGCATCGGGGTTGCCAAGGAGAGTGAGGTAAATGTGGTCCAGCTAGGACATCGCCACATCTTAATGTGGATCCGCCTTCGGGAGCAACAACATGACCGTGGCCTCGGCCTTCTAGCCAGCAACACGCCAGTGCCACAGTTACTGTTTCTGCCTCAGTTTCCTTATTTTAAACTCAGCAAGACTGCTTGTTCTCTGAGCTTCGTTGCATGCTCACATCCTGGAGACTGTGGAGGTGAGGATTCCTGGTCCTGAGCGGGGCTGGGAGAGCACCCCTCCTGACCTGGGCGTGAAGATAGCCCTGCTCCCAGGCTCAGGGGGTAGAGAACAGCACCCAAGGAATGGCTGGTGGGCGGCGGAAGCAAGATGGCGGGTGATTGGCCGACTTGGATGTGGGCGAAGGGAAGTTAGAAGAGAAGTGTGGTGGATAAATGCAGAAGACGACCAGCGGGCAAAGGCTCACCTGTGGGACAGGTCTGGCGCTGTGTGCTAACACCCCCTCCAGGTCCCCAGGCGCCTGTCTGTGGATATGTCTCTGATCTTCCCAGCACCTGGAGGCTGTATTTGCTGGAGGGCACCGTGGGAAGACCCTGGGGTAGACCTTCCAGAACAGCTCAGTTTTCCTGCTTGAGAAACGAGTGCAAGCTGCAGAGGGGACCGAACTGCCAACCAACTCTGGTGGAAAGTAGAAGTAGCTGAGCCCTAGCGAAACAGAAATCCATAAGTGCCCTTAATCACATCTCTTCAAGAAGCATTAAAGACAATCTGGTGACAGACGAGACCCAACAAAGATGAATGTTTCTCAGAGCTGTTCGTGGACGCAGTGATGGGGGAGGAGTTGGACAGAGGGGTGCAACATGTGGATCTCCAAAGCACAGCTTGGGCTCAACAGGATCTCCTCAAACTTGCTCCCGAACCCAGTCCGCGTGGGTGGAGATGTGGGCTTCCCTGTAATTACCGACCACCCCTTATCTATTAACCAATCCCACTGCGAACTGGCTCGCCTGTGAAGGCCTCTTGTTTTAATTAGCGCGTCTCAGATGAAGAGTAAACAAACATTCTAACAAACTATTATGACATAAAGTTGATTTTTCAGTTACTCAACTGCTATGCCGTGGATATGGTGAATTTAGAATTAAATGCCTCTCTCAGAGGCTTTAATGATCTCAGTCAAGAACGTTTTGATTAAATTAAAGCTATTGAAAATGTGTTTTTTGAAAGAGTGTGAACAAAACACCCAGGAGTGAGTCAAGTCCTGGGTCCAGGCTCCTCCTTGGTCCAAGCTGGTTGGAGGAGCGGGCACGTCGGGGCCCCCTGTGGACTGCGCCAGGGTGGCTCATGGAAGAGACCACTCGGATTGCCATTTAGCAGACTCAAGTGTTGGGGTCTCAGTTAGGGCTCCTTAGAAGCTGAGTATCGAGGACTCTGGTATAAGTAATTTATGGAGGGGGTGCTCTCGGTGGGGTGTGAGGTTGTGCAGGAAGTAGGGGAGGCTGTGCATGCAGCTGGAGCCTAGCTCAGCTGGCTCCTGCAGGGAGCTATGGGATCTTAATGGCGCCACAGAGGTGTCCTGCCTTAACACAAGGGCCAGTCAGTCACTGGATGGAGACCCTGCCCCTGAGGGAGGTGCAGGCTCGCAGGCTCTCCCTAGTCATGAGGGTGTGTCTCCAGAGGATGGAGCAGGCATGAGTCATTAGCAGCCACCTCACAGCAGCTGGTGGGAGCGTGCACCAGCTCAGGACAGTGGACCTGGCCCAGCACCAAGGCCACACTTGGCTACACCAGCAGGTGCCATGTCTCCTTTTTCATCCCCAAAGAACTTCCGCTTACGGGGTCTTGTTCAGCCTCCTTCCAAAATCCAGGAGCTAGAACAAGAGTCATCTACCAGGTAGGCAATTACAGATGAGGACCTAGGGCCAGAGAGGTCCTCTGAGGCCACTCCACAAAGGAGGGCAAGGTGGGCCTTTGCCACCAGGCCCCCTGTCTCCACCAGGCCAGTCGTGACGCCCCAGCTTGACTGCCCCTCTGCCAACGTGACCGGGCCCTGGCAGTCGATCAGGCTGGATGCTGAGTCTGCCCAAATGTCCACTGGGAGAGTAGGGGCTAAGGGGAGTGGGGACAGATGCATTTATCTTCTGGGGAACGAGACGACTCGAGGGTCACTCAAAGGGGCCACACCTCCCCCACTTTTCCCAAATCCCTCTCCTTTGGGCAGAAACAAGCTGATTGGAGCAACCTCTGTCACAGCTGACAGGGGATCTGCGCCCCCACCCTACCTGACACCTGTCGACAAGCTGCGCCATTCTTCGGGACCTTTCTCAGCCGCCTGCCCCAGCTTCCCACGTAGTGAACACTTTCAGACAGACCCTACTCTTGCCTTCTAAAAGCACGGACCTGACCTCCCCAAGAGAGCGTGGGCTTGACCCTTCCAAGGGCCACCCCAGCTCGGTGCTAAGGTCCGGACTAAGGGCTGGTCCAACTCCAGACTGCCAGCACCAGCACCGTCTTACTATTCCAGGAAGAGCGATAGTCCCTGGCTCCCTCACAGGAATTCTCCCCCTCCCCCTCCCCCTCCCCTCCCTTCCCCTCCCCCTCCCCTCCCTTCCCCTCTCCCTCCCTCCCCCTTTCCCCTCCCCCCCCCCATTTTCCCCATCTGTTGGTGGATATTTGGGTTGTTCCTAATTTGGGGCGTTTGCAGAGAAAGATGCTCATGCCCTTTGTATAGATGTGTATTTCCTGTCCTTTAGGTTGATACCTATGGTTGGAATGGTTGGAGGATATGGCAAATGTTTGACTTAATTTCCAAGTAATAGCCAAACTGTCCTTCAAAATGGTTGACCGTTTTACAGTCCTACCCAGCACCAGAAGGGAGATTTAGTTCCTCTATTGTTTTGATATGATGGAGGTGGTCCGTCCATTGTAGTTCTTTAAACTTTACCTATTTAATAAGGTGTTTCGTGGTATCTCACTGGATTTCATTTGTATTGTTCTAATGATTAACAGTGGTGAGCATATTGTGTGTGTGATCTGTTTGTCTTCTTTGGTAAAATTTCCATTCAAATAGTTTGCCTGGGTGTTTTTGTTGAATTTTGAGAGTTTTAAAAATATATTCTGGACACAAGTTTCTTATCAGATACATGCTTTGCCAGAAGTTTCTACGCGTTTATGACTTATCTTTTCATTCTCCTAGCAATAGGTTTTGAGAGCAGAATGTATTTTCAGTAAAGTACAGTTTACCATTTTGTTCTTGTATGGATGATGCTCTGGAATTATATCTATTTTGCTGTCATTCAAGGTCACAAAGATTTTCTCCCATATTTTCTTCTAGGTGTTTTGTAGCTTTACATTTTATACTTAGGTCCATGCTCAACTTTTTAAAAGATTTATTTATTTATGCATTTAAGAGTTGGGGTGCAGGCCAGAGGTGGGGGGGTAAGAGGATTCACCAGGGACAAAGTGGGGAGCAGAAAAGGCAAATATACTGAAATACACTTTTGAGGGGTGCAGTGGGAGAGACAGGAGAGGTCTGCTGTGCCATGTGGGTCAGCTCCTTGGCCAGGGATCACACTCGTGCTGCAGTGGCTGCGAATAGCTTCATAATACTGAGACTTACCCCCTTGCTCCACCAGGGATGCCCAGTACATGCGCCATTGTAAGTTAATTTGGCATGTTGTGTGCAGTTTCAATCCAAATTTACTTCCAGTCTTCCCTGATCTGTTTGTTGAAAAAAATAGTCTTCCAGTACACTGCTGTTGCTCCTTCCTGAAAATTAGTCATCTAAATATACATGTATTTATATTTATTTATTTCTGAATACCAAGTTCCATTTTATCCATCTATTTTTTTCTATCTTTATACCAATACCATATTGTTTTGATAACTGTAGCTTTATAATAATTCTTGAAATCAATGGTAGTCATTTTCCAGCTGGATTTTCTACTTTCAGAGTTATTTCGGTTATTCTATGTCCTTTTTTTTTCTGAAAGTTTTAAAATCATTTCATCAATATTTACAAATAGTCTGCTAAGATTTTGACTGATTGAAATATTGTTAAATCAATTTGGGAAGAACTGACATCTTAATAACATTGATCCTTCTAACCCATCAGCAAGGTCTGCATCTCTCCATCTAGAGGGTTCCTCTTTAATTTCTCTCACAATATTTGCTCTTGTCTGTGTACACGTCTTTCACATCTTTTGTCAGATAAATGACTGTTCTATATTTTTGATGCTATCATAAACGGTAGCTTTAAAGATGGCAATTTTGATTGATTGTTCATTGCCAGTATCTGGAAATATAATTCTGTATTATATTGCTTAGTAGGTTACAAACTTGCTGAACTTAGTTTTATTAACTTTTCTCTAATGCCATCAGATTTTCTACATAGGTGATTATGTTATTTGTGGATTAAGAGACCTCTACTTCTTCCCTGAAGCTTAGTAGACTTCAGAACATGTGTGCAGACAGCATAGGTGATGCCACATGTTGTCCTGATGCTGAGCAGGGACTTGTCATATGGCAGCGCTGAGGATCTGCTGAGAGCAGGTACGAGAGGCACAGAGGCTCTCTTGCCCTCTCTCCCAGGCAGAGCTTGGTAACGTGATGTATCTGTTTGACACCAAAACATGCAGTAGTGAAATGAAAATTTCAGAAAACAAGCACGATCATTTGGCGTAATACGAATGAAACTTTTATTTAGTTATCACTCCTTTGAACCAATTTAATTCTCTACATATCTGTCGATCCATTGTATCTTTCTATCAATCTATTGATCTGCCAAAAGATTGTTCATTACTAGGATCTGGAAATACAGTTCTGTTTTCCGTCATCTATTTATCGACCAATGTATCATCTATCTACCCACCCATTTATTCCAGAATTCAGAGAAAATAGGACATGTGCGTAAATGTCCTCGGTCCAGATTGTATTGTCTTAAGAATATGCTCTGGATTGATCTAAGCTCTAGGCTTATGTGACCCAGGAAACATTGTCATTCTGTAGACTCAGCTAGTTGTGGCATATTTGGGGGAACTTACTCCATATCAGGCTGTTATGTTGATTGTGGTTTCTCAGTTGATGGCATAAACTCCCCGCTTTCAGTGATTCCACTTCTTTGTGTGGGAGAGAGGAAAACAAATCTCTATGTTGCTATGAGGATGTATTTCATATCCAAACCCATACTCATGCTCAAATCTGTGCCTCTAAAGAATGACAAGGTCTAGAAAAGAGCATAACAAAAGGGACTCACTGAGTTTCTTATTGTCATGTAGCCGGCCCAGCCGGGTAGGTGCATCATCGGTTCCAGCAGCCTCCTTTTCGTCTGCGCTGTTCTCATGACGTTGTCTACTATACCCTACTGCACTCCGCCAATCTCCACCGCAGTTCGGCTGCTTGTGGTATCCCTGTGACGTCAGCCTTATAGACCCACTCTCTTTGTGCAGGTGCACCCACTGGGCATGCCCACACCCCACTTGAGGTGCCGCCATTAGGCGTGCGTGCAGGACACAGGTGTCTATCACTGATAACTATGGCGGGAGGGCGGAAAGACCTGATCACCTTTGTTTACCCTGCACTCATGTTAAAATCTTTGGAGTTATCCTTGATTTCTTTTTTTCCCTCAAGTCCACAACCCAGTCATGTGTTAAGATGGCAATGACTGAGCTCAAGTTTTGAGAGAAGACAGAGTTAGGTGTTACACATGGTGTGTCTGAGATTCCTGATAGATCTCCAAGTAACTACTTAATTATAAGGATCTGATGGTTAGATGTTGTTGGCTCAAAAACTGGGAGGTTAGCAAAAAGTTGGCTAGAATGTGGCTTAGAATGTGCATTTAGGAGAAGTTGGGAGAGTGTGTCCTACAGCACCATGGCACTGAGACTGGGAAGGGAAAGGAGAAAGGATGTCAGAGGAAAATAAGGATTGACCTGTGGTGTGGGGAGAAACATAGGTGAGCCCTGCCCTTTAAGATATGGAATAGCAGCCTTAACGAGGAGGACGATTCAACTGTTTCAAATGCTGTTGAGACAACGTGTTGGGTAAAGACAAAAACCTGATGATCTCATTTGACAACAGGGAGCTCACTGGGAACCTTGAAGAGAGCAGTTTTGATGATGAGATGAGCCAAGTCTTGGAGGGTTTGAGATCTGTGGATCACACTTGCACCTTCTACTTTTCTTTCTCATGTTCCAGAGTAGGAAAGGGTTCTGTCATCAACTGCGAGAACCCAGAGGAGGTCACTAAACTTGTGAATTAGTCTAGTTCAGTGGGGTGAGCCCACCTTCCCAATGCATCTGTGAGAAAAGGTAAGAGCAAAAAAGTTATCTTAATTTGTTATACAAGCAGTGAGGAATGAAAATGAAGGTCAATATTCTGGAGTATTTTTACTTAAGTGCTAACTTATTTAATCCTTATTAAATTTAATCCCAGAAGGTAAACACTTACCTAATTTTACAGAAACTGAACCAGGAAAACTACCGAACAAACAAAAAAACTACCAGAATTCCAGAGTGGAATTGGAATTCAAAGCTCGGCGTTTGGAGATAACTTCTGTCTTGCCCAGCAAACATGAGCAGTCGTGACTAAGTAGCAAGGTCATGTTCCTCCATGACTACTGAATTCTGCTCTCAGAAGACCTCCATGGATCTCATAAAAATGGCAACATTGTACTTTCTGTGATTATTTTTGGTTTTGAGTTCAATGGCCAGTGGCTCAAATGGAATATTCGTTTTTGTTTTCATTCAGCAAGGACTTATTTCAAGTATATACATGTTTGACTCAGGGAGAAAGCCTGGGAAAATTTAATTGATGAAAAATGCCTCTAAATTCTGAAATGTTTGCTGTCTACAGTTTGGTAAAATAGGTAGATTATTTAAGGAGAAATACTTTTCACTGTTGGTGGCACAGGGTCTCAGGGCTAATGCTAAACTGTGAAGGTCACACCTCCAGAGACTTCCAGCAGAATCACACTTCCTGTGAAGAGTAAATAGCAACTATTTTAAACTTTCTGGGCCATACAGTCTCTGTCACAACTACTCAACTTTGCTGTTGTAGTGCAAAAGCAACCGTAGACAATACATCAACAAATGAGCATGGCTGTGTTCCAGTAAAACTTTATTTATGGACTTTGAAAGAAGAACTTAGTATAATTTTTACATGGTAAAAAAAAATATCAACCTTCTTTATTTCCCCAACCATTTAAAGACGGAAAGACCATTTTTAAGCTGATGGGTCACATAAAGCAGGCGGTAAGCCAGATTTGTCCCACGGCTGTAGTGTGCAGTCCTCGTCTTCTGTGCTAAGGAATGACCAAAGACTGGGACTAGGGATGTAGGCAACTGCTGGTGGAGGTTGGGATCCTAAAGAAATCAAGGAATCATAAAAGGTAGACTGGAAGCCCTGTCCTTGAGAGGATGTCTTGCAATTATAGGTTTAGGTTGTGAGATTCAGTAGGTATAAATCATTTCATTTCATACTTATTATTGGAAGAAATCCAAGTTCCTCTCATCACTTATACTCAGAAATTCTGCAACAATCGGGGCCCTTTCTTATACAAGTGACAAAAATTTAATGCAAATTGACTCAAGGGAGGCAAAGGAAATTGATCAGCTCATGTAAGTGGAAAATGTAGATGTATGTTTGGCTTCAGGTATGTCTGGATATAGATATTAAGATAAAATATTCAGGAATTGGTTTCCAGCCCTCTCAATCTCTTGGCTTGGGTCTTCTTCCATCGACTTTGTGTCCATTCCAGGTGGACGTGTCCTCAGTTAGCAAACGCTGTGGGAGGAGACCACTCACTCTCAAGACCATCACCCACGTCGTGGGCTGTCGTCTCTCTGACCTGACTCAGGTGACATGTGACTTGTGCATCTCTGAATCACCGCTCTAGGAGTTTCAGGGCTGAGGGCCTGTGTTTGACTGGGGAGAAGAGGAAGGGAAACACTTCTCCAACATAGAGACTGAGAACAGGGAGAGGCAGGCCACAAATGAAAATGGCGGCATTCACTGCAGAAGAAAGTGGGATGGAAGTAGACCAGTGAAAAGGATAAAACTTTGGGTATAGCATGTGACAGGAGTCTTCCGAGAGAAGTCACTTCCTGGAACTAGTAGAGAAGAGACTCTTTCCCCTGTGACAAGGTCGGTGTCAGTCTAAGATACGTCTGAGGACCCCACACGTGCAGACCTCATTCTGTTACTCCTGAGACACGGAAAACCAAACCAAGAACTGAGGTACTAAGAAACTGTGGTGGGCCTCAGGTTTTTTAATTTGATACTCCAGCTCAGCATCAAAGGAAATCTGGGGGCCCTCTTTAGGGGACCTCTGGTTCCTGTTTCTAAGTAAAAGAGAGAAAAAACCACAGTCCTCATGCGACAGTGCCACTTTCTCACAGCGCGTGGACACCAACTTCACGCAACGAAAATGTCCTTGATGTTGTCACAGAATATGGTCCACTCCACGGAGGGACAGTGGCAGCTGTCACACGCTGCATTCCCTGAGAAGCTCTGAGATGGGGATTTGGGTATGGAATGTTCACGAGGGGTTGGGAGGGAGCAGTCAGGCTGCAGTATGTCTCGCGGGTCTCAGTAGCGGAGCTCTGGAACTGGAGCGGCCGTTGGGGTTGTGCTGAGGTGGGGATGGGCATGGGCCTTTATTAGCTGCTCACGCCCTCCCTAAATGGGGCTGCTTTGGAACTAGGCAGCTGCTTCCAGCCCGGGGGATCCCCAAATCAGGCTGACACTAGCAGAAGATCAGCCAATGACTTACCCAGAAGCTGGAGAGCACGCCCTTCATTCCCAGCATGGCAGTCAGTGCGACACGGCACATGCACCACCCAGACATGCCCCCCTTTGCTTGGTACAAGCGCCACACCTCACTTTTCTGTGGTGAGCCCACACATTCCCCACCTCACTCCCGTGGTTGCGGTGTACCTGCCCAAAGCCCTAGCTCCAAACCTGGCTGGTCAGAGTATACCCTGTCTCCACCTGCCTCCACCTCCATCACAGGTGGAGTCCACGTGGGCACGTGGCCTAAACGCTGCAGAAGAAAGTCACTTCCGGGACCCCTGGCACTGCCGATGTGGTAGGTGTCAGCCTAGAGCCACCACATGGGAACCCTCCGCCAAGAGGGCAGCAGAACCGACATGGGGGAAACTTGGCTTCTTTCATGTTTATGATTGTTCCTTTTTTTTTTAAGATTTATTTGTTTATGCACACAAGAGCTGGGGGACAGGCCAGAGTCGTGGGAGGTGAGAGAATTCACCAGAGACAGAGCAGGAAGCAGAACAGGCAGATTGATCGAAACATACTGCTGAGAGAGCAGCAGGGAGGCAGGAGAGGTCTGCTGTGCCATGTGGGTCCCCTCGCTGGCCGGGGATCGAACTCACTCTGCTGTGCCGCGGATGCTTCACAGTGAGGCGCTCAATCCGCTGCACCACCAGGGAGGCCCCAATGACTGTTCTTGAGCCATTTTTGTGGTGGTATAATTTATGTATGGGAATGTGCATAGCTCTTAACTGTGCTGCTCGATGTAGTTTTACATTGCCACACACTGGGGTGCACCAAGGTATAGAACATTTCAACCAGCACCCCAAAACTCTCCCTGCATCTCCTTCCAGTCAGTACAGTCCCAAGGAGAACCCTTCATTCTGAATTTCAAATACATCAAATCACTCCTATAAGTTGCAAGATGTCTGTGCCCGGATCCTCCCCGCACACACTGTGCCGTGAGTCTGTTCACGCTGCCGTGTTGTGTGTTGTTTCAGTGGTGTTCTCTTTTGAATTCTGTTTCACTCTATGACTATTTTCCACTTTACCTACTTGTCCTACTTTAATGGCCACTGGGTCACCTTTTGTCTATGACAACCAGTAAAGTGGCTGTGACAGTGTTGTGTGCATCTGTGGTGGACGTGACCGTCCATTTTGCCTGGAGTCAGGCCGAACGTGAACTAGGACGGGATGTGTGTTTGCACAGCTTCTGCAGACACCGTCCGGCAACGGACGGAGCTGCTTGTGCCAAGTTCCGCTTTCTCCTGCAATGGAGGACACGCCCTTCTGCTCTCCGTCCTGTCCACTGTTGCTTCTGCTGGAAACCTGATGCAGAGGGGATGTTTCTTGAGCTTCTGGGATCAATTGTATTTGGAATCAGGCGATCCCTGGGTCCTTTCATGGTGGTGGGCAAGTGCATTTCTGTTCCTCCTTTGAGCACGTGGCCTCGGTTTCTGCACGTGTCCTGCAGTGGATGCAGCCATGGAGTATTCCAGAGACCAGCTCACACCTAGGGCTTGAGACTGCCTGGTGGTGCAATGATGGTCCCTTTTCAGGGCCTGGAAAGGGAGTCTCCTGTGGGTGTGATGGTGGGAGATGGCGAGATGTGTGAGTATGAGGTTCTAGAAGTGGGGTGCTGTGTCTAACTTGTCTTGGACTGGACTTAAACGGTCAGAAGGTTTGCAGAGCCAAGTGAAGGTTTGCATCAAGGGCTGTGGGTAACCAGGCGGCTGAGATGTGCCATCTCAGCTGTCCGGGGAAGGAAGGGAGTTGGCTTCCGTGGGCTGTCTCTGCTGTGTCAGGGGCCAACTGCAAGCTCATAGGGAGGGGGAAGCAGTAGGGGGCAGGCTGAGAGTGTGATTCATCAACACCTACCAGTGCTGAGCCTGGTAGGATTGGGGCAGGTGGAGACAGATGGGATGAGAAAACGGAGCCCAGGAGACCATGGGGGATTGCTCCAGCCGGAGGCCCACGGAACCAGGGGTGGTGAGCTGCCCCTCGCTGGCTCCCTTGTGGACTCAGGCCTGGGTCTGCAGGGAGCTGAGGCTCCTTTGTCTCCTCCCATGGGAACTTTCCGGAGTCCCCAAGACACGTGGGCATTATGATTCCACTTTACTTGAGGAAACTGATGCTCAGGTAGCACCGTCAAGGTTTCCAGACTCTCCGACAAGGGCATGGTCATCCACGGGCTAGAGCCCTCGGTGGATGGCTGCCCTATGGAGCCCTCTGGACCAGGCACCCAGCAGGCTCCAGAAAGCCCCGAGGGAAGGGTAGGAGGCGAGGGCTGCTGGCAGCACTTTTTGGTGGCAGTGAGGACCGAGCGCTGGGACAGGCAGGCCAGGGAGCTGGTCTTCCAGACCTTGGGTGGAATTGAGGTTCGGGGGAAGAGGCCTTAGAGCAGACAGCAGGCCTGGGATGCCCCAGCTTGCTCCACAATGGACAGGGCACAGAGACCTCAGCCAGGCTGGCACAGAGCTGACCGTGAAGATGCTGAACCCAGGAAGGCCCTGAGTCATGGGGATGGCCTGACCCCAAGCCTGGCCTCGAGTTGTCTGCTCCCCTGGGCCCTCAGCAACGCAGAGCTCGAGGCTGGGAGTCCTTTGCGGGCATGGGGGCCCTCTGCCTGAAGATCCCCCAGATTCTCTAAAGCACTGGGGAGCATAAGCAGGAGGGAGTGACATACTGGGGAGGAGTGAAACTGTGGCGTCTGGGTGATGCTATAAATATTTGGTTTGAAACAGCAGAGACATTCGAGATAAAAGTTAAATAGAAATAAAAGCAGTCAGATGTTTATTATATGTTGCCATAAAATTCAAGAGCAGTCTAAAAAGGCAGATCAGGATTTGTTTAACAAATAAGAAGGGAGAATGAAAGAGGTAGAGGTCTGAACGGGGGAGGGTATACTTGTGTTCATGTGGCTGTGTTGGAAGCAAAGGCGAGAGGCTGGTTCACAGCCCTGGGGGGTGGCTGTCCCCTTCAGGAGGGACCCCCAGGTCACACGACCTTGTGGAGCCCTACAAACCCCTGACTGTTCCGCTAGAGAGGGGGGTCCAAGGTAGGGGGTCAGTCCCTGGGAGGCAGACACCACGGGGGTCCTGGGCACATAGGTACTGGTGAGAAAGACTCACAACTGACACCATGAGGTCAACGTCTCCTTGCTTCAATTTGGACACTCCAGCCACAGCCACTCCAAAGAGTCATCAGGTAGTCATACTGCAGGTGAACACAACTAGAAGGGGCCTCATAGACTCCCATGTTGGTAGGGGTGAAGGTGGGCGTCCGACTCTTTCTGGATAGGGTTAATGAGTAAATATTTCTGACTCTGAGGACCATTCTGTTTTTATCAAGACTCCCTGTGCCATTGTGGCAGGAAGGCAGTCATAGACCTATAAGTGAATGTGTCTGCCTGCTTTCAATAAAGTTTTATTGACATAAACAGGTGGGGGGCCAAATTGACCTTTGGGTTGGCATTTGCCAATCTCTGTTCTACTTTAATCTTCATTTTATAGGTAAGGAAATTAAAGTACAAAGAAGCAAAGATACTTCCAAAGTCACCCAATTAGTGAAGGAGTTGAGGGAAGATCTAGGACTCCAAAACACTTGTTCTGTGTAATTTGCATTATATCTGGTGGTATTGTCTTCAAGAAGAGTCTGACATTAGTCCTGACTGAATACTGATTTGTACTTGACTTGCTATTGGGCTGAAGATTGTAAAAGATGGAATTAAGAGAGAGATGTGAACTGACACGGTTTGTCAATTGCTAAGATTAAAATGGAAGACATATTTCTTCTGATCTGCTGAGTGTACATAAAGAAAATTATAGGTTGAATGGTGATTCCTCAAAATAATATGTCCATTTTTCCAGAAACTGTGGATGTGACCTTATTTGGAAGAAAAGTCTTTATAGATGTAAAGAAGTCAAGGATCTTGAGATGAAGTCATCTTGAACTACCCAGATGGGTCCCAAATCCAATGACAAGAGTCTTTATACAAGACTGAAGGGAGATGACAGAGGCAGAGACTGGAGGGATGGGGCCACAAGCCGTGGAACACCGGGAGGCACCAGAAGCTGGGAGAAGCAAGGATTCTCCAGTCTCCACAGGATGTTTTGATTTCAGACCTTGGTCTCCAGAACTGTGAGAAATACATTTCCACCAGGTTTGTAGTAATGTGTTAAGACGGTCACAGAAAACTAATACAGTGATTTCATCTTGAAACCTAAATTTGGCAAAGAAAGCAAATTTGAAGAGAAAGGAGGGTCAAGCTTCATAAGCAAAGGGCCAAGGATTTTTAGAATTGAGGAGTCTAGCAAGGGCATGAGGTATCCAGGTCCAAGAGGCTGAGATGACCATCTGCAGGAGGACTGGCACTGTGTGTCCTGGCCAGGAAACCGTGATGCCTTAAATGCAGCCCCTCCCACAGCCTCACAGGCAGGGCTAGGACAGCAGAGGCCTGCAAGCACTCACCACGAAGTGCGGGAGTTTGGACTGTGATCCATTCACATGCCTCTGTAGGTGATTCTCCAGCTCCCTTGGAGAGGAGAGAAGAGGAGAGGAGAGGAGAGGTGAGGAGAGGAGAGGGGAGCAGAGGAGAGGAGAGGGGAGGGGAGGGGAAGAGAGGGGAGGGGAAGGGAGGGGAGGGAAGGGAAGGGAAGGGAAGGGAGGGGAGAGGAGAAGAGAGGAGAGGGGAGGGGAGGGGAAGGGAGAGGAGGGGAGGGACAAGAGGAAGCCCCTTGTCCAGGGTCATGGGCTGGGATTCTCGAGCTGGACTGACAGGTGTCTGGTGCCCAAACTACGTGGTCATTGCCCACATTGGGCGTGGTCTTTTAACCCAGGCATTTCCCAAGAGCCCAGCAAGTGCTTGTTGAACCTGCACCTGAACTTGAACCTGGGGGTTGTTTTGAGGGTGAGTATTAAACGGAGTAGGATCCTCTGTCCAGGGAAGGGTGCTGACTTAATGAAGATGCCCCGTGCAGATGAGCCCTGACTCTGGACGCGACTGGGTAACAGAGATACTGGGTAACAGGTGGAGGAGCGGGGAGCAGAGGGGGAGGGAAGCAGGGGCTCTTACTCCCAACTTCAGCCTCGGAGCTGCTGGGGACGGCAGAGTGTGGCTGAATGACAAGTGGCCGAGCCGGCTTCTTGGTTCCTGCCGTCTGCCTGGAGGCCCCTCTGGAGCCCCGTGTTCTCTGAGAGCCGAGGTGGCGGGTGCAGAGGAATCACAAAGCTGTCACCGGGAAATGTCTGCGGGTCTGGGGTCAGGAGAGTGAAGAGAGGCCCCAGCCTGGAGGGTGACTGACAGGAGACACTGCCAGGGCTGGGGTGGGATGACCAGGGGCTGGAGGGGGGCAGTCCTTGAGGGGGAAGATAGAGATAGGGTGCCGGGATGGGGGGAGCTGGGGACAGGGCTCTGGGAGGAAGAGGGGCCGGCTGGAGAGGACATTAATTGTAAGAGCAGGCTCATGCATAGCCAGCAGCCCGACCTCCTGACAGTGCCATGGGGACCTCCCAGAGATGCATTCAAGCGGCCACGTGCCGTCCTGCCGCCGCCTCTGTCGGGCCGGTCAGCTGCCACCCATCATCCATCACCAAAGCTTAGGAGACATCCGCTGAGCAGTAATTTTAATTTTTCTCTGCCACGTTGGAGCTCAGCTAGAAATGCAGGGAGCGACGTCTGGTAATTAGGAACAGACTCAGCCCAAGAGTGTCATCAGCAGAGCTTTGGATGCCCTTCTTGGGGTGCTGGGTCACCCCAACTGTGAGAAGTTTTCACTTTAATCAAAAGATGCTTTCTTCCATATAGAATCAGATATGACACAAACTTGACATTTAAGGAGAGAACACCTTTCTCCCTTCAGATAGATTAATTAATTCAGATAAGGCGTTCTGATTCAAACATCTAACAGATTGCTCTTAACAGATAAATCAGACTTCGGTGGGAAGAGTGTGGTTTCGAAGCGGTCAAGCATGCTTCTTGAATGCGGCCAGTGGCACCGTAGTCTCGGTGCAAGACCAGCCCGTCACGCAGGCTGAGGCCGGCTTCTCTCTACATGCAGAGTCCAGCTCCCCTCTGTCAGCCAAATGTGAGCCCCGCTCCACCCTCCCAGACCCCTTGCGCTCAGTCAGAACGAGGTCCTGCACCCACAGTCTCGCTCGGTCACGCGGCTACCTGAGCCGGCTTTCCATCACGTCACCCTCATCTGCAGAGCCCTCCCGGGTGCACACAGAGCCCGGAAGGTGGAATGGAGAGCAGGTGAGGGCCCAGGAGAGAGTGGGCATGCTTGCCTCTTAATTTAGCCCCAGGTGGCTTGGAAACAGGCCAAACAGGTATTATTTTATGATACCCAGAGAGTCATTTCTGCTAGTTCTTTGGGGGGTGCTGGCAAAATTTTAGTCCTGTCACTCGGGTGCTTTGGAGACTAATATCGACATAATTAACAACAAATTACTGCAACTTTAAACGCCAGTTCAAGGCACTGTCAGATCAAAGCCTCCATGGAATTGAATCAAATATCCTGCAGGAAACCTGCACAGGCGCTGTCTCTGCCCAGTGCTTTCCCCTCTGGGCACCCCTGGACTCCCCACCATGGGTATGCTGCCCATGGAGAAAGCCTGGCCACAGTTCATTGGTTCAGTGAGAGGCACATGACCAAGTCAAGCCAATCACGTGCTTCCTTGGAGTGCTCACCCTGGCCACAGTTCATTGGTTCAGCGAAATTCATTGGTTCAGTGAGAGGCACATGACCAAGTCGAGCCAATCACGAGCTTCCTTGAGAAAGTTAGCAGTGAAAGAGGAAAAGTTTTTTTATGCAAGTAGCTCAACTATATGCTTTGAAACTCAGGAACTGCTACTGATTTGTTTTATTTTAATCACAAGGAAAAGTTAAGTGGCAAAAACAGGGAGGGCTGGGAAGGACCAGTGCAGAGGTGAGTGGAGAAGAGAGCTACTGGAAGTGCTTGGCTCTCGAGAGCCAGCTCTAGAATCATCTCTAGAACCATCTCAGACGGTGCTTGAAGATCAGCTGCGCTTTGGTGAAATGGTCCATGGAGACACTTCAATATTCCTCTATAACATCCTTCTCTCTTACCTTCAGACGAGCTCGTTTCTGTCACTCTGGTCCCCGAGAAATGCAGTGACCTGGCTACTTGGTCTAAAACTTCTAAAACCCCCAATAATGTCAAAGCCAGAGCAAAGAATGACGAAGTCCCATGCCAGCCTCGTCCGTGCCATGAGCAGTTTCGGGTCTCTGCATTGTCTGCCTCGCCAGGGGGTCAGCGAGAGAGGCAGCCCCCTGCACACAGACTTGACAGAGGGTGTGATGTGACACCCCCGATGACTTTGGTGGACCTCAGGAAATTCAGGCATTTCTGCCCCCCCACTTTGAGGGTGCCATGCCCCCCATGGTCAGACAGTGTTTCTGCCGCCTGAAAGTCTGGGAGCCTAGTGCCGGCACATGGCAGGCTCACTACAGTTTGGGCAGATGGTAAAGGAGAGTCCCAGAGCACTCCCTGCACTTTTCACAGGTACCGTGCTACCAGGAGCCAGGTGCACAGGCATGCCAGGGAGGGAGGCTGGGGTGCAAGGAGGCAGGCACGGGGTGGGGGAGTGGGGGAGCTGGGAGGCAGGTCGGCCGCTGGGCTGCCCAGCTTCCCCCGAACCTCTATGCTCTTTCCCCGGCCTCTGGCATCCTGTCATGGTCTTGCAGACACGCTGCCCATCCTCCCACTGCCATCCTTATGCGCCTGGCCTCTAGGCTCAGGTGTGCACATGACGCATGTCCATGCCCAAGCTCCAGGTGTCCACGATCAGACACATGTACCCCACGCCCACAATCCCAAGCACCTTCTGCATTAACACGATTAAGGACCCAGGCGTCAGCTGTGAGGCTAGTGGCCCTGAATGTCTGATTCATTCACCCGCCCTGCAGACGGACGCGGGTGTCAGAAGGGGGCATGTGTGTGCTGCACTGTTGCGTTGAGCAGACTGGAGTCGCGAAGGGCCCTCCTTCCCACACCCCGGGCTCATCAGGCGAGATTCTCCCCCCAAAGGGCCACTCGCGTGCCCGGCACTTCGGCAGGCCCTGTGCGGCGGCCCCCACAGCGGTGACTGCCTTCGGGATTTGCTTCGAATCCCAGGTCACCTGGCTGGGAGGAAATAGGAACCGGTTTGCAATCTCTCCTGCCTGTTCTTGAGAAGCTACCCAACAATGCCTCCGCGAGGCTGTCCGTCGGGTTGGCTAGCCCCTGCTGGACAACTGTCAGCTTGGCTGAGGATATCAGAGGGAAGCTATCACGTGTCAACGCTCCTCAGCGCCCGCTCACATCAGGGAGGGGTGCAGCTGTCACTGCGGCCAGCGCGGCAGTGGCGGGACAGGCCGCTCACCAACCCAGCTGTCCAATTAGATGTAAGGGCCCGACCCTCAGGTGTGCAGGAGGCAGGGAAGGAGGCCAGAGGGAGCATCTCTGGCGGTGGTCTCTGCAGCCTCTGGAGGCCCTGGGATGCCCCTGAGAGCTGCAGTTGTCCCCTGGACGGGTTGTGGATGGAGACTCGTCCCCACTGCCTGCTCCGCCCTTCCCAGCTCTCGACCATCTGCTGTTCTCCTCTTTCTTCTCTCCCTCCTTTCTTTCTACCCTTCCTTCTGTCTTTCTCCCTCCCTCCCACTTGGTGTGGATGATGTGAGGAGAATACCAGAACGCTACCTAGGATTGTTGTCAGACAGTAGGAAATATATGAAGTTTGATTAGGCACCGAAATAAAAGGCAAAGTACAGTAAAGAAGTCTTTATTGCTCTGTTTTAAATGCTTCTAAGAACACTTTGCAAGTGTGGTGTGTGATCAAATAACATCAATTTGGAAACAATACCCAGTGTAATAATATGGGGGAATGTTGTTGAAAACACACTCTTCTGATGGAGATGGGGTCTTTTTCCTTAAAAAAATAATAAAGGCAAGTGTTTTTGCTTGAGTCAGAAGCTGAATAGTCTTCAGGTATTTTGTGAGAACAACAGAGCTTACTTTGGCGGTGAGTGCATGGGTGGAGACTGGGGTTTTCTGGACCCCGCCTTTGAGGATCTTGCCTTGTTCGCCATAACCAGGTAGACCTGGGGACCCAGCATGAGGGCCTGAGTGTTCTTCCTTTGTCCTTACTTGGAGAGCTCTTGAAATAGACATGAGAACTCTGTAGGGTAACAAAAACCTGCCACTCTCAAATTGAGCTTTTTGATAGAAGATTAATTTCATGGGAGGTGCTCTGAAGGCTTTGGGAAATATAGTTATATGTAAACTGCTCAGCGTGGATCTCACCCAGAAGGAACTGGGCTCCTTTTCTCTTTTCAACGTAGAAGGAAGAACTTAAATCTACATGTCTTTGCCAGCTGTGCCTTCCTCGGTAAACTCCCTGACCATATTCTTTCATCTGCCAACGTCCACCGACTTCTTTTGTCTTAGCTAAGCTATTTTTTTTAAGATTTTATTTATTTGTTTTTTGATAGAAGAATTGGGGTGCATTTCTTCTGAGAGGGGTGGTGGTGAGAGGATTCACGAGAGACAGAGTGGGGAGCAGAACAGTCTGATCCACTGAAACACACTGCTGAGGGAGCAGCGGGCTAGACAGGAGAGGTCTGCTGCACCATGTGGGTCAGCTCCCTGGCGGGGATTGAACTCGTGCTGCAGTGGTGACAGCACTGGGACTTAAACCCTCGGCCATCAGGTTCTATTGAGTAAGATTTTAAAGAGGAGGGCCTCCCTGGTGGCACAGTGGGTTAAGCTGTTAGGGGGAAAGGTGGTCCTAAATGGATTATGGGTGTGTGGACTCCAACCCCCACTCCAGACCATCAGTGTTCCAGAACCACAAATCCGATAA